>CM076574.1:35089290-35496468 GCA_034641835.2 Pinus albicaulis | reverse complement strand
CAATGGGGATAGCATCATGCACTGGTATGTGGTGAGACATACCCGATCCCTCACTGACCTGGAAAACCCTAGGGGGTTCTCTCTGTCCTACCTCTACGGCCGTGAGCCTCTATGATATCTCCTGCACGTGATGGAGGAGTGCATCCAGTTTCCTCTCTGCGTCTGCCATCGGGTCCCGCTGCTCTGTGTCCCTCACAAGCTGATCCCCCTCTGAATCTGTCTCAGGTGGCTCCTGATCAGAATCCCTCCCCCCGAAGGGAAACTTCCACCTACCCTCAACGTCTCTGTGTCTCCTCCGGTCAAAGTAGGGATTATCCCCGGGCGTCATAGACTGCTAGCACCACAGGCTGAGCCAGAACTATGCTTTGATACCACTGTAATATCCCCAACGGGAAATAAACAGTAATACACAGGAATACAAACAAGTAGATATATAGAACAAAATACCGGAACCAGAATATGGGACAAATACACATAAAATGCCAGAACACTAAGCCATTTTATTAATCTGAGAATACATGTATATGGGTACAAAGATAATCAGAATGAGTGCACCTATCCTTGCCCTAGGCAAGTGGAGACCCTCTCAGAATAAGAAATGGCTGCAATAGAGACTGCGTCCTAGCTGATTGGAGAAACTGCCGTAGAAAGCTGCTGCTGCAATGTACTGGAACTAGGGGCTGATCCCCTCACTGGAATGAGCTGAAAACTAGAAGGCTAGCTGAACTCTACCCTCTGAACAAAACCCAGAAATCGTGAAGCAAATGCTCCACCTCCGAAAATGCACCAAATAAACCCTCTCCAGAGAAAACGCTGTCTCTCCCAGTAACAGCGCTGAAGCCCAAGAAAACGCTGGGAAAAAGGGGCTGAATCTATCTGCAAATCCTCCGGATGAAATAGCAATCTCCTCAAGGCTGGAAAACGCTGAAATCACTGCCAAAACCCCACACAACAACTCTGCTCAACAAAACTGCGTCCTCCCTAGCTGGGACTGCGTCCTCTCTCCTAGGCTGCGCAGTCACAAAAGGGGCAACTCCTCTGCAAAACGTCCACCAGAAAACCACTGCAAATCACCAACTGGAACTGAAGGAAAAACCTTGCTCGAGCAGGCACTCGAAGTCCCCCGGAGCCAAGGGCGAGATCTCCGACCGGAGACACTCAGTTTGCACTAAACAGTGTTGCAGACCGACTAAACAACCGACGTCCTGAAGTAGACAGAAGTCTAGCTCTCAATATCAATATCATATCAACAATGCCAAATGGAGTGAAAACCCCACCTTATATAATGCTAGCTCCCTCCAAAAACCCTAATTGCGTCCTTCACCCTCCTCGACCTGCGCAGTCACCCTTGGGTCAGCGTGAGGCCTCCTCATGTGCGTGTGGACCCCCAAGGCCACCCCTTTAAGTTACAACGTCCATCAACTAGGAAAGCACTTTATTTTATAAAGTGAGATGACCCCCCTTATTTCTCACTTTATTTATTATTTTTAGCTAAGCGGCAAAATTAAACAAAAATGAAATATTCCAATTAGCAATGCTAATTAGGAATATTACATAATTTCGTAACGGGATATTTTGACTCCACAAGGCACTAGTTTTAAACTTCAAATCTAATTGAATCTGTAAAATCTTGTTAAATCTTAACAAGTACTTCGTTGTTTGACTGTGTCTCCTGAATTGGTTGGTTTCCAACCAGTTCTCTTTCTTCCATTTCGTTAGGGTCTACCCACCTTAGTCTGCCAGGAGACAACTTAAATAGAGAGATTGGGGATTAGGGTGACAACCTCGATCTGAGCCGTTGTCACGGTGCCTAGACATTCTGTGCGACAACATTTTTTGGCACCGTTTCCGGGGACCAATTTATTGGACTTTGGCTTTATGACATTCATCTCTTTCTTTATCTTTCATCTCGGGTGTTTGAGTTAGCTTCTTGTCCTAGTGGTGACTCCATTGGCTTCATTTTCCACAGGAATTTGTACTAGAAGACATCCAAGTAGCTTGATTAATCCAACTCCAGACCCTTTAAAGGTTCTCAAAGTCCAATTACACACGCCCTCTTCTCGTACACTTCTTGTTAATCTTGGCCAGGAAGCTCTCTCTGATATCCATTCTCTTTTTTGTGATCCTGTTCAGCAAGATATCATGGATATCTTTGCCCTGTGTAACTTTACTAACATTTGAGGTTATCCTAATGATTACCCTGAACATGGCATGGAAAGGTTACCTAGTTTTCAGGGAAATAATGCGGTTAGTGTCAAAGATCATTTTTTTGCTTTCATTGGTTGGTGGAATAAATTTGCGGTTTTAAATAACAATTTCGAGGATGTAAATATGAAGCTTTTTATTCTTACTTTTGAGCGAGATGCTATGGAATGGTTTACTGAAAAACCTAATAATTCATTCAATACCTTTGAATCAATTATAGTTGCCTTTAAAGATAAGTTTGGTGATAAAAGGGAAGATAGGCATTTGGTAAAAGATATCAGTACCATAAAAAAGAAAGAGAATGAAACGATCGAAGAATTAAACAGGAGATTTAATGGTATCCTTAGGGAAATATCTCAAACTCATAAGCCTCTTGATGGCTCTCTTCTGAATTTTTACATTGATGCCTTTAATTTTGATACTTCATATGAGCTAAGACGTGCTAAAACTGTTGATTATAAGGCTTGCCAATCTTTAGCTGAAGAACTTGAAAAGGAAAAAAGGGCATCAGGGATGTCTGAAATTCCTGGTTTTGATAGGGCTGCGACTAAATTGAAAGGGCCTAAAGGTAAAGAGCCTCTAGAAAATGATGATGACCCTATGAAAAAGTTAATGCAAAAGTTTGAAAGCATGGAGCTTAACCAAGCAAAATTAATCTTTGACCATGCTAAGGAAATAAGCAATTTGCATTCTAGGTTGGTCCAAATGGAAAGGGCTCAAGCGCAAAATTCCCAACCTAGGAATCATAATAATAATAATCGAGGTAATAATACTTGGTAGAAAAGGGGCCAGCCTAGTGAGCAAAGACCTCCTAATCTGCTTGAAATCTGGTTGATGAAGCTCCACCTTATTGTAGAGCTTGTGATGCTTTTCATGAGGAGGTTACTTGTCCCACTGTTAAAAGAATCATGAATAGTGGAATGTTTGGGGCAAGTAATCAGATTAATGTTGTTGGTGAGGAGTTTTCTTTGTCTATGGAAGATTGGATGGAAGTGAAGGAAAATAGTCAAGATGTTAGGCCTTTTACATCTTCGCATAGTATCAATAATTTTGATCATGAGAAGGATTTGATGATTGAATTATTTGGTGAAAAGCCTTCTCCTGATCAAGTTTTGGAAATTGCTAAGGACAAAGGATTGACTTATCAGAGAAGGGATAAATATCAAGGTAATAATCAAACTCCCCCTCGAATTTTTAATCCTAGTCCTGGTTTGAATATTGATTTTGTAGCATGGTTGAATAATGCTAAGATCTTGGTGCCTTTCACTGAGGTGTTGAAACTTCTTGCTTAGAGGACTAAGGTTTTAGATGTTCTAGGAGTTTCGCATGTTAATGTTACTCAAGATAAGACTCCTGAAGTTTCTTATCAAGATGCCCCTATATATCTGCAAAAAATGGAGTCAGATAACAAGGAGGATCAACCACTTTTTGTTGCTTTGATGGTTAATGGTTATAAATTGAATAATTGTATGCTAGATTTTGGTGCTTCAGCTTGTGTCATGACCAAGAGGGTCATGGAACAGCGTAATTTAAGAGTTTCTAGACCATACTACAACATATGTGCCATGGATTCTAAGAAAATTGAAGTTCATGGGTTAATCAAGGATTTGCAAGTTCATTTATCAGTTTACCTTGACATAATGATTGTTATGGACATAGTTGTAGTTGATGTTCCGAATGCTTGGGGTATGTTGTTACCTAGAAAGTGGGCCTCTGATCTAGGAGGAAGTATTCAGATGAATTGGTCTTATGCTATGATTCCTTCCCCTAGAGGTGAAGGGTTTGTGAAACTCAATAGAGAGCTTGAAAGAAGATTCCATGTGGAAGATCCTAAGAGACCTCATAATGAAATAATTAAGGAACAACCTGACATGGGAAATTATGCTATTATGTCTAATTTCATATTTCCTTTAGATGATAAGGCTGATGAGAAGTTTGAGGACCTAAGGGATAAAGTTTGGTACATGCATTTTGATGGTGCATCATCTAGGTATGGTAAAGGTGCTGGAATTGTATTGAAGTCTCCCCTTGGTCATATTTTTAAGTTTTCGTATTTGAGTTCATGCAACCAACAATGTAGCTGAGTATGTGTAATATCCCGTTTCGGGGATATCTCTAAAACACGGCAAACTCCAACCAGAGATGGACTGGGAGGGCGTTTACCAGATATGTCGCCTCTAAAAAGAGGACGAAATCTGGAGGCTACCTGGCCCTTTCCAGACTACGTCTAAGAGTATGAAATAAACACACCAAGTGGTATAGAACTAGAATGATCAAGAATATATAAAAGTAACAATGCAACAGACATATAATAACATAGAAAGAATGTACGACAACTCATCCAGAAATATAGAGAGGAAATGCTAAGCCATTTTATTAAACTGAGGAATATAATGTAGTACAATAGGTGATCAGAGTGATGGCACCTAAACTTGCTCAAGGCAAGTGAAGAAATACTCTCAGAATACACCAGAAATGGCTGCTCTCTGAACTGCGTCCCAGCTGCTGGAAAACTGCCATGTAGCTGCTACCACTGAAATGAACTGATAACTATGGGCTGCTCCCCTTGCCGGAATGAGCTGAAAATTTGGAATCCTCCTCTACTCACCAATCCTGACAAAACCCAGAAACCATATCAGAAATGGCCGACCTCCGAAAAACACCCCCTTGGGGAATTACGCTGGCCTCCAAGGCTCTACGCAGAGGCTAAATAAGAATGATTGAAAAACCGCCTCAAACTCCACCAAAATCCTCCCAAAGGCAAAGGCCGATCCTCTGCTCAAAATCTCGGCTCAAATCTCCTGCAAAAACCCTAATCCGGAACACCTCCTAGATGGACTGCGTCCTCCCTCTCAGTGACTGCGCAGTCTCTATGAATGCTCAGCTCCGCAACAAACCCAAACACCAAAACCTCCTGCAAAACGCTGAAGAAATAACCTTGCCCGAGCAGGGACTCGAAGTCCCCCGGGGCTAAGGGCGAGATCTCCAACCGGAGACACTCAATGCACTCAACAGTGCTGCAGACAGGCTAAACAGCCAACGTGCTCAAGAAGTCGAAATGACCAACTCAATATCATCAACAATGAATGAATGAAATTAGAAGGCTCCTCCCTCTTTTATAACGTTGGCCTTCCTCCAACCCTAAGGCCCATCTCCTCAACGTAGCGTCTCTCTCTTGCCACGTGCTCATCCTCATCTGCGCAGTAGCTTCTAGAGCATACGTGGGCCCCCTCTCTACGTGGTGCTTGGCCCCCTTTGGCTCCCTTTAAGTCACAATGTTGTGCTACTAGGGAGGGTGTTTTATTCCACTAAGTGAGTTAGACCCTCTCCACTCACTTCTTATTTATTAATAAACTATAGACGACAAAATTGAACAAAATCGAATTTTCCAATTAGCTGCCACTAATTAGGAATATTACATTCTCCCCCGGCAAAATGTTGCTTGTCCTCAAGCAACTGAAGTGATGGATGCTGCAAAATCTTCTCACTCTCCCAAGTGGAATCCTCATCCGGCAAATTCTTCCACCTCACCAAGAATTCCAGGACTGTCCTGCTCCGTAGCTGCCTCTCCCAGGTATCAATAATAGCCTCTGGCTACAACACCAAATGCCCCTCATCATCCTTGGGTGGTAGCTCATCTGTCACTGTCACCTGCTGCCCCAGTGCCTTCTTCAGGCATGATACGTGAAAAACGTTATGGATCTTGCTGCCTTGGGGCAGCTCCAACTCATACGCAACCTGTCCAATCCTGCGTATCACCCTGTATGGTTCGTAAAAGCGGGGCTTGAGCTTCTCTGCTCCCTTCTACTTCAGTGACGACTGTCGATATGGCTGTAATCGTAGGTAGACCAAGTCCCCTACCTCAAACTCTCTCTCCACCCGACCTCTGTCAGCATACAGCTTCTGCTGGTTTTGTGCTGTAGCCATATTATCCTTGAGAGCTCGGACAATGTCCTGACTCTCTTGGATCCAAATCTTGGCTCTAGGAGCCTTGCTAGCACCGAACATCACATCAGCAAAAGATAAGGAATGATACCCATACAGAGCATAAATTGGTGACATACCAATGGACATGTGATGTGTTGTGTTATAACAGTACTTCCCCAGATGCAACCACTTCAGCCATGCTCGCTGCTGCCCACTAACGTAGTTACGCAAGTAGCCCTCCAGCCACTTGTTAACTATCTCCGTCTGTCCATCCGTCTGTGGGTGATAACTGGTACTCGGTGTCAACTCCGTCCCCACTAACCGGAAAAGCTCCTGCCAAAATCCGCCCATGAAGCGGCTATCCCTGTCACTGATGATGGTCTTAGGAAGACCATGTAGCCTGAAAATCTCTCTGAAGAACAGCTCGGCCACCTATGCTGTTGTGTAGTGCGCGGATATGGCGAAAAAATGCGCATACTTTGTCAGCCGATCAACGATGACAAAGATACAATCCTTTCCCTGTACCATGGGCAACCCTGTGATGAAGTCCATTGAGATACTCTCCCATTTCCCCTCCGGAATGGGAAGAGGCTGCAATAATCCTATAGGATGGCTCATCTCCCCCTTGTTCCTCTGACAAACATCGCAATCCCTAATGTGCTGGAGTACGTCCTCCTTGAGGCCCTTCCATGAGAACCTCTCTCTAATGGCCCTGTAGGTTTTGGTAAACCCCTGATGGCCTGCCAATGGTGAATCATGTGATGCCTGGAGTATCTTCTTCTTAAGCTGAGATCCCTCAGTCAAGAAGATCATGTCCCTGTAGTAGATGATCTCATCGACCACCCTGTACCTGTCATCCGCTACCTATCCATCCAGAACCTCACATGCAAATCTGTCCTTGGAGTACTCCACTAATAGTCGAGCCCTCCAATCTGTATCCAAGCTCATAAGAGATAACGTGGCTGGTCTACGTGAAAGGGCATCTGCTAACACGTTATTCTTACCCTTGACATACTCAATGTCAAAGTCATATGCTTGGATCTTACTGATCCACTTCTGCTGCCTCTCCTGTAGCTGCTTCTGCTCCAAAAAGAACCTGAGGCTGTTGTGATCAGTCCTCAACCTGAACCTGTTCCCTACCAAATACTGTCGGAATTTGGCCAAGGCATGCATAATGGCCAACATCTCCTTGTCGTATATAGAATACAACCTCTCATGCGGAAGGAGCTTTTGGCTCTCAAAGGCTATAAGGTGTCCTCCTTGCATCAATACTGCACTGATCCCCTCTCCCGATGCATCGCACTCCAAGACAAATGGCTCCGTAAAATCCAGCAATGCAAGCACTGGTCAGCTACTCATCACCTCTTTGAGCCTGTCAAAAACTCGCTGCGCTGTATCCGACCAACTGAATGCCCCCTTCTTCGTCAAATCTGTAAGGGGTGTAGCAAGATGTGAGAAACTCTTGACGAACTTCCTGTAATAAGTGCATATGCCAATGAATCCTTGAAGTTCCGTCATGTTCCTCAGCTCCGGCCAATCCCTGATGGCCCTGATTTTCTCCTCATGGACTCTCACTCCGTCCACTCCAATAATGTGACCCAAATACAACATCTCCGTCATCCCAAATTCACACTTGGAGAGCTTAGCATAGAACTGTTGCTCTTCCAAGATATGTAGTACTGCCTCTATATGCTGGAGATGCTCCTCCCAAGTCCTGCTATATATGAGTATGTCATCGAAGAAGACCAATACAAACTTCCTTAGATAACTGCAGAAGATATGGTTCATGCAAGACTGAAAAGTAGCTGGTGCATTGGTTAGCCCAAAAGGCATAACCAAAAACTCAAAGTGCCCATAATGACACCTGAAGGCGGTCTTGGGAATGTCCTGTTCCCTCACGCGAATCTAATGGTACCCTGATCTCAAATCAATCTTCGAGAAGAACTTAGCTCCTCTCAACTCATCCATCAACTCATCGATCTTGGATATAGGATACCTGTTCTTCAGGGTCTTCTTGTTCAGGGCCCTGTAGTCAATACACATCCTCAAGGTGTCGTCCTTCTTCTTCACCAACACCACGGAAGAAGCAAACGGACTCGTGCTTGGCCTGATGTGCCCAAGAGCCAGCAACTCCTGGATGGCCCGCTCAATCTCATCCCGATAGGCTTTGGGATGCCTATAGGGGGTAGTAATCACTACCTGAATGCCCTGCTCAAGCTCTATGGTGTGCTCGAACCCTCAGTCTGGTGGCCGACCTGGTGGTATATCCCCAAACACTGCCTCATACCTGTCAAGGATGGCCTGTATATCAAGATGAATTGCATGATCGGTGGTCTCTACCTCTGATGCCCACAACTCAACCGCCCACTCTATATCTCCCTTCCGGAAATCTGCCTCCATCTGTTGTGCCGAAACAGTCTGAGGTGGGTAAGTGTGCATCCCACGGATCTTCTTGTGCTTCCCGGTATTCTTATCATCCCACTCCATCTCTAAGGCCTCCCAATTTGTGGTGACCTTCCCCAGAGTAATCAACCACTGAACACCCAATACCACATTGGTATCCGGTATGTTGACCACGAAAAAGTGATCGGTCACGGTGTAGGTACCCATCGTCACTGCCAACTCTGGAACATACCGGGCACGCTACATCGTCTGGGCTCCTGGGACCAAAACTAAAAATCCGTCAAAGCTCTCGGTCGGTATACCTCTCCGCTCGACCATCTGTGCATCAATGAAGTTGTGGGTTGCCCCACTGTCAACCAAAACTGACACTCGTTGGCCACTTACTGTCCCTCGTACACGCAACGTCATATACTTGGGAACTCCTCGCAAGGCTGCAAGGGTCCCTCCTGTGGGTGCAAAAGCTGCACCTCCTGTCCCTAGAGGTGGAGGTGGCAACTGATCTTGGGCCGTCTGACTATCTCCTGCCTCCTCATCATCCTCCTCATCCTCTTGCCCGCTATCATTGGAGAAGACCTCAATGAAGTGTGCTTTGCCAATAGCACACCTATGCCCTGATGCCTACGGCTCCTGACAAGTGAAGCACAGCGACTTCTTCCTCAGCTCCCTCCTGGCATCATCATCTATTTGTGCCCGTCCTGGATTCCCCTTTGGAGGTGGGATCCTCACATCCTTTCCCTTGGGCTGGAAACCCTGTCTCTGGGGATAAGGTGTACGAGTCCTGGGCAACGCATCCTGTAAATCCCGCGTCCTGCTAATAGCATCCTGGAGTGTATCCGGTCTAGTAGATCTCACTAAACCCCGAAGTGGCTCTGCTAACCCCTCCACAAACATATAGATCATCCGTGCTGCGGATAGATTTGGCACCATCACTGAAACCCTCAAGAAATCTGCAATGTATGTCTCTGGGCTCCTAGTCTGCTTGAGCCTCGTCAGCTCAACAAAGTGCTGTTCCGGATTCCTCCGGTCAAATCGCTTCATAAATCTCCTGGTAAACTTGGCATACGTCGTCACTGTAGAGTGTCCGAGTGTGACCATCCCATGGAACCACCAATCCTAGGCCTCACCATCCAAATGTAATGTAGCCACCTTGATAGCCTCCGTCTCCGACATCTGGTTAAGCTGGAAATAGATGTCCAGCTTCTCCACCCAAGACTTTGCCGAACTGTTTGATGACCCATCAAACGTAGGCAAATGGAATCTGCTAGATGTGCGGTGGTTATCTCCATCATGATAATGCTGGTGCCCTCTATGATGGTCGCGGGGTCTACTGTCCCGCTGGAGCTGAACAAAATCTTGGAATGAGAGAGCATCCTTGAACTCTTGCCCATATGCCTGATACTCTGCAAAATACTTGCCCATGTGTCCGGGCTATGCCTCCTGCTGAGCTCCTGCCCCTGTGTCTGCTCCCAAGAAAGTGGGCATGGTAGAGCATGTAGGTGCATGTGAAGCCATCGGCTGAATAGTATCACGCTGAGCAACACCATGCTCCGGCAAATGGTGGGATGTACCTGATCCCTCTCCTACCTGGAATACCCGTGGGGTCTCACGCTGTCTAGCCTCTACAGCGGTGAATCTCTGACCCATCACCTCGATCTGCCTCGCTAAATCCTGCACCGATTTGAGGAGTGCCTCCCCAAACTGTTTGGCCTCAGTGTCGTCTGCCATCGGCTCTCTCTGCTCTAAATCTAATACAGGCTCCTCCTGTTCTGCGTCTGTCACAGGCTCCTCCTGCTCTGTGTCCACCATCCGAACACAGTCTCCCTCTCCGTAGGTGTTCTCCAACCTACACTCACGATCTCTGTACTTCCTACCTCTGTAACAAATATATGGCCTCTTTCCCGGTGTCATAGAAAACTAGCTCCACAGGCTGAGCCAAAACTATGCTCTGATGCCACTGTAATATCCCGTTTCGGGGATATCTCTAAAACACGGCAAACTCCAACCAGAGATGGACTGGGAGAGCGTTTACCAGATATGCCGCCTCTGAAAAGAGGACAAAATCTAGAGGCAACCTGGCCCTTTCTAGACTCTGTCTAAGAGTATGAAATAAACACACCAAGTGGTATAGAACTAGAATGCTCAAGAATATATAAAAATAACAATGTAGCAGACATATAATAACATAGAAAGAACGTATGGCAACTCATCCAGAAATATAGAGAGGAAATGCTAAGCCATTTTATTAAACTGAGGAATATAATGTAGTACAATAGGTGGTCAAAGTGATGGCACCTAAACTTGCTCAAGGCAAGTGAAGAAATACTCTCAGAATACACCAGAAATGGCTGCTCTCTGAAGTGCGTCCTAGCTGCTGGAAAACTGCTGTGTAGCTACTACCACTGAAATTAACTGATAACTAGGGGCTGCTCCCCTTGCCAGAATGAGCTGAAAATCTAGAATCCTCCTCTACTCACCAATCCTGACAAAAACAGAAATCATATCAGAAATGGCCGACCTCCGAAAAACACCCCCTTGGGGAATTACGCTGGCCTCCAAGGCTCTGCGCAGAGGCTAAATAAGAATGACTGAAAGATCGCCTCAAACTCCACCAAAATCCTCCCAAAGGCAAAGGTTGATCCTCTGCTCAAAATCTCGGCTCAAATCTCCTGCAAAAACCCCGATCCGGAACACCTCCTTGATGGACTGCGTCCTCCCTCTTAGTGACTGCGCAGTCTCTATGAATGCTCGGCTCCGCAACAAACCCAAACACCAAAACCTTCTGCAAAATGCTGAAGAAATAACCTTGCCCGAGCAGGCACTCGAAGTCCCCCGGGGCTAAGGGCGAGATCTCCGACCGAAGACACTCAATGCACTCAACAGTGCTGCAGACAGGCTAAACAACCAGCGTGCTCAAGCAGTCGAAATGACCAACTCAATATCATCAACAATGAATGAATGAAATGATAAGGCTCCTCCCTCTTTGATAACGTTGGCCTTCCTCCAACCCTAAGGCCCATCTCCTCAACGTAGCCTCTCTCTCTTGCCACGTGCTCATCCTCATCTATGCAGTAGCTTCTAGAGCATACGTGGGCCCCCTCTCTACGTGGTGCTTGGCCCCCTTTGGCTCCCTTTAAGTCACAACGTTGTGCTACTAGGGAGGGTGTTTTATTCCACTAAGTGAGTTAGACCCTCTCCACTCACTTCTTATTTATTAATAAACTATAGACGACAAAATTGAACAAAATCGAATATTCCAATTAACTGCTGCTAATTAGGAATATTACAGTATGAAGCCTTGTTGTTGGGTTTTGAGTTGGCAAAAATTTAAGAATTAAGTTGCCTAGTATCAAGGGAGACTCTGATTTGGTTATCATGCAAGTTAAGAATAAATTTACATGTAAAAATCAAAGGTTAAGGAATTATCGAAATGTTGTGTTGGATGTTGTGGAATACTTTGATGCCATTAACCTTGAAGCTATCCCAAGAGAAAAGAATAGCTTGGCGGATGATCTTGCTGTGGTTGCTTCTACCTTAAAATTATCTGATGAATTAATTAAGGATAAGATAAAAATAGAAATTATTTTCAGACCTTCAGTCCCGGATAATTCAGAGCATTGGCAAGTTTTTAATGATGAAAAGCAGGTCATTCGTTTTCTTAATAATTTGAATGAGTTTGAAAATTTTCGAATAATTTCTAGGGAGGATGGATCTGATGATCATGATGATATTATAAATCCTACTCCTGGGAATATTTTTGCTTTAGAGTGGCACTTTGATCGGCATGATGCCACAAAGATGAAAGAGGAAAATAAAATGGATCCAGGAGAATTCATTGAAGTAAATATTGGTACCTCTGAGGACCCTAAGATTGTCAAAATTGGTAAAGGTACTAATGAAGAAGAAAGGAAAAAGTTGACCAGTTTACTTCATGAGTATAGGGATGTTTTAGCATTTTCGTATGATGAATTAAAAGGATACAGGGATGATGTCATGCAACACATTATCCCTTTAAAAGAATCCTAAGTTAGCCCCTTTGGTTCAGAAAGAAATTTCAAAAATGCTCGCAGCTGGAATCATTGCTCAAACTAGACATTCAACATGGTGTTCCAACCTGGTGATTGTTAGGAAGAAGAATGGTACCATTAGACTTTGTGTCGATTTTAGAAACCTTAATCTAGCATGTAAAAAGGATAATTACCCTTTGCCCAACATGGAGACTATGTTGCAAAGAGTAACAGGTTTAGGAATGATTTCATTGCTAGATGGTTTTTTTGGATACAATCAAGTTTGGGTTAAGAAGGAAGATCGTCACAAAACTACATTCACCACAGCATGGGGTACTTTCGAATACATTAGAATGCCTTTTGGGTTGACCAATGCTGGGGCTACTTTTCAAAGGGCTATGGATTATGCTTTTAAAGGTTTAATTGGAAAAATTATTGAAATTTATCAAGATGATCTTACTATTTTTTCTAAAGATGGTATTAGTCACATAGGTCATCTTAAACAGGTCTTTGATAGGTGTAGAGAATTTGGGATTTCCTTGAATCCGGCTAAGTCTATTTTTGGAGTAACTGAAGGGAAATTACTTGGTCACATCATCTCCAAAGATGGGATCAAGATTGATCCTGAAAGAGTTGAGGCAATCCAAAATATTCTTGTCGCTCATAATCTTAAATCCCTTCAGTCTTTTCTAGGAAAAACTAATTTTCTTAAAAGATTTATTCCAAATTACGCAGAAATAGCTAAGCCTATTCAAAGTCTTCTAAAAAAAGATGTAAAATTTTTATGGAAAGAAGATGGCAAAAGGGCTTTTCAAGGAATTAAGAGTGCTATTGCCAAGGCCCCTGTTTTGGAAAGTCCTGATTATTCAAAGGATTTCATGATTTTCTCTTTTGTTTCTGAAGATAACATTGCTGGTGTCTTATTAAAAAAGAATAAGGAAGGTCACGAGCAGCCTATTGCTTTCATGAGTAGAGCGCTTCAAAATTATGAATTAAATTATACTACTTTGGAAAAGCAAGCTTATGCCTTGGTTAAGTCTCTTAAGCATTTTAGGACTTATGTGGGTTACTCTAAAATCATTGCTTTCGTTCTGCATTCCGCAATTAAAGATATCTTAACTAAAAACGGATTGCTTAGGGACTCGTGCTAGGTGGGTTACTAAAATTCAAGAGTATGATTTAGAGATTAGGCCCAGCAAGTTAGTCAAGGGTCAAGGCTTGGCTGAAATGATGACCGAAGGTAATGAGAAAGCACTTGGTTTGATTTGTCTCAATGATGCATCTTTGCCTGAGCTGCAAAGGTTAGAAGAGCATGAATGGTATAAGGACATTATTTATTATTTGTTAAATCTTACATGTCCTAACCATTTAGTTGCTCATAGAACAAGGGCTCTTAGATTAAAATCCACTAAGTATTGCCTCATGAAGGATGGCCTTGGATGGAGAAATCCTGAGGGGATAATACTTAGGTGTGTTGATGAGGTTGAGTCTAAGAAGTTGATTTTTGAGTTTCATTCAGGATTTTGTGGTGGTCATTATGCTGCTAGAACTACCGCCCACAAAATTCTGAGAGCTGGTTATTATTGGCCTTCGATTTTTTCAAATGTGCATAAATTTGTCAGAAGTTGCCAAGCATGTCAACTATTCACTGGGAAGCAGAAGCTAGCTGCCCTGCCCCTACAACCTGTGGTTGTTGAGGCACCTTTTCAACATTGTGGTTTGGATTTCATCGGGAAATTCCATGAAAATTTTAGCAATGGCTACTCCTGGATCTTAACTGCGACTGATTATTTTACAAAATGGGTTGAAGCCATTCCTGCTAAGAACGCCAATGAAAAGGTCATTATGGACTTTATTAAAAATCAAATCATTACTAGATTTGGTGTCCCTGCGAAGATCACTACCGACGATGCCAAGGCTTTTAGTTCTTTTGAATTTTCATCTTTTTGTTTCAAGTATGGCATTACATTATCTCATTCATCTAACTACTATCCTCAGGGTAATGGCCTAGCTGAGTCAAGTAATAAAAATCTTATAACCATTATCAAGAAGATAGTAGGAGATAATAAGAAATCTTGGGACAACAAAATCAAGTATGCTTTGTGGGCAGATAGAATTACTAAAAAGAAGGCTACTGGTAAAAGTCCTTTTGAATTAGTTTATGGCTTGGATGTAACTTTGCCCGTGCACCTTTAATTACCAGCTTACCAACTCCTTCAACATTTTTTCACTGATAAAGATGTTGTTCAAAATAGAATTGATCAGATTGTGGAGTTGGATGAAACTTGTAGTAAGGCTTTCGATAATATGTGTAAAAATCAATCTAACATTAAGAAAAGCTTTGATAAATCATCTCGATCTAGATCTTTGTAGGTTGGAGACATGGTATTACTTTGGGATCGAAAGAATGAAAAACCCGGAAAACATAAGAAATTTGACAGTTTATGGCTGGGACCTTACATTATCCGAGGCATGGCTAGACCAAATTCATTCCACTTGAGCACGTTGGAATGCGAACCACTTCACTTACCTACGAATGGTCAAATGCTCAAGTTTTTCTTCAAAGATGACATTTGATGCCATTGGGCATCCTTTGTATTGTATTTTTAACCTTGCACCTTGTCCTTTCAGCATTTTATTTTGTAGTTAGATTAGATTTATTTTTCATGTTAAGTAGAATAATAAAGGATAAAAGAGCTTGTATTTTTTATGTGCTTAATGTTATATGATAATATTTGGATGGACCTACTTATGTAATCTTATGTGTTGCTTGGATGCAGATTCTGGATTCTCACATTCCTTCAATGAAGCAACGTGTCTCCAAGTAGAGCTAGATGTTGACCACTCTTTGTCAACGACCCCATAACAGTATACCTCCATTTTTTGTAATGGAATTTATCATGTTCGAGGTGTTCACGCCATTCAGATTTCATCGTTAGACAACAGTTTTATAAATGATGTAAACCCATTCTGCATGTTTATGATGTAAATGATCTAAAGTAAGACCACTATGTATGTAACAACCTAGGTAAGCCTAGTATTTTGGTGACGATTTATATCCTAGGAGGTTTTTTGTCTCACTGATTCATTTGTGTTTTTCAAGACAAGTGATCGGCAGAGTTTTCCCCTCCAGCCTCACCCCAAAGCTAAGGTGGATTTTTTCACCAAGGTGCTAAGTGAGTGCTAGTGTTTTCTATCGAGTCTTTGTAAAAGTAGTTTGGGAATAATCCTAGCTAGTTGGCTAGATTATTTTATTACAAGCTACTTGGTCTAATAGATCATGTTTGGAGTCGCAAATTGGGTATTTATTTGAGGGTTTATCACAAATGGGTAGGCCCCCTTTATGTGTCTAAATGTTCTATCTTATATAAAGATGGTTGGAAAAATAATTAAATCCTCTCTCAATCAATTAATTAAATTTTTTGGCCAAATTAAATTAAAAATCCTAAGCCAGAAATTTAATTAATTTTAGTCCTAGGTGAGTTAAAATTCTTCAAAGGCAAAATTCATGGGTCCTTAAAAAATAATTTTTTAAAGGTGCCAAGTGTAAGGTCTCTATTCAACATTTGCTATAAAACACTTATCTGATCTTTATATTTAAGCAGAAAATAATTGCAGGAGGATTTAAACTTAAACTCTAATAACAGATTCACGGTTTCAGAATATTCCTAAGTTCACAAACCCACTAACCAGCTGATGCTAAGACATGATAAGTAACTGATGCTCAGAGAAATATCTGGAAACGGTGAGCTGCAAACCAGGGTTTAATCGATGATTGTTGGATGAACTTTTCAAGCTGATAACTGCTGGAACCGTGATCCTCCTCTCCATCTTATGGGACAGATTATAGAACCAAAATGTTCCTCCCAGCCAATTTAGGATTTAATCCCAAATCCAGAGGACGCCTCCTCTGCCCCCGTGCCCAGAATCCCGAGAACAGTGAGTCTCCTTTCCACTCTTGATAAATTTTACCACAGCAACCTTCTCAATTTCATCACAACAGCCTTTCTCCCCTTTCCTCCCCCCGAACAAAAGGACCCCTTCCTCCTTCATATCTTCTTGCTTAAATAGCAATCTGCCCCACCGCCACAACACCATCCAACTAAGACCTCCATAAATGTAGAAATGAATGTTTTGAAAGAGATGTCATTCGAATGATAGATGATAAGGTTGTATTTAAAGAGCTGCTATTCAAATGTAAGAAGATAAGGTTTGCATTAATGAGGTGTAATTCGAAATGTAAGATGATAAGGTGGTGTTAAAGAGCTGTCATTTCAAATGTCAGAGGATATGGTTGTATTAATGAGATGAAATTCAAATTCGAATGGATTTAATCATGGTGCTTTGAATCTTTAATAAATTTTTCTAATTATTCTTTAAAGTTTGTTTTCTTTATGTTTGTATATTATAATTAAACTATTAGTTAAATATTAGGAAGTAGGAACTTAGGGTGTGGGTTGTTACACCAAGCCAAGAGAATATTGAGAATTTCAAGAAATTTTGGACCCTTGGGCCTTGGTGGTTAAGTCAAAGTCAAAATTTTGAGGTAATTAACTCAAAAATATTATTTTTAAGTTAATTAAAATGGAATTAAATGATAAATTTGAATTTCCTCAAAATTATAATTTCAACGGTCCAGATTAAAAGATAATTAAATCTTTTTCAACGGTCTAGATTATTTTGACAAATTTTTTAGACTAGCCGTTAAATTTATTCAATAAATTAGAGGTTTTTGTATGTCATTATCATTAGATCTTTGAATCGTGCACTTGTTCTCAGAAACTCTTGTAATTTTCTTGATCAATCAAGCTTGAAAGACTTTGGGGTTATAGACTTTGGTGTTCTTTTTGCGGATCTATGTGTGGTGATATAGTCTCTAGGCTTCCTGCTTTTATTGGCATTTGATGTTTGATGGCCTTTATGGATTGATATACAATTATCTTGTGCGATTTTAAAGGGGTTTTATTAAATTGCATTTTGATTTGACAGAAATATCAGTTATCTATGTTTCTGAAAGGTCTCATTATTATTTTTTAAATATCTATCAATCTAAAATTCAGATCTAAGTGTGCAGAGATCATTATTCAAGATTTGAGCGTTTGGGGAAATTTTCAGTTAGATCAACCGACTCTCAGATTTCAGAAAATCTGAAAAAGCCCATTGTTTCCTAATTTCTGATGTTATCTTACGGAATATTTTTTGCAGGGTCTTCTTGGGCTTGTGCCTCTCTTACTTTCGCTTTTTATTAATTGTGCAAAATGGTTTCAAATCTGGCCATGAGGGCTCTTGATCTGTAGAATAGCACTGTAAAATTGCAAATATAGTTATTTTCTAACTCACCAGGGTTTGAAGGTTTTATTTTCTATGCATTTTTTTTTTGGTTTGGGTTCCTTATTTTTGGTTTTTTGCAGGTCCTATTGGGAGATTCTCAGGAAATTTTTTAGATCTGACCCAGATCTATGCCCTGGAGGGTAAGATCTGGCCTCAGGATCATTTTGGATTGCAAATCTGGTCAGTATCTCATTTTAAAGAATCAAATAATTACAGGTGTATTTATTTTTAATTGATTTTAGTTCTGCTGGGTGAAAGAAAAAATTTGAAATCTTATGCACCAGTGTGCCTGCAAATTTCTGTTTTTGTCTGCTGGCTGCTCGACTATTTCTTCACGCTGCGTGTTTGAAATCTCTGCCTGCTCCTTCAATCACATTCCTCATTGCTTACGCAGCCCAATTTCCTGTACGCTGCCCCCATCGTGCTCCAACTCCTGCATTCCAAAACTGAACATTGGACGCTTCCATTTTTCTGTCCAAGCCCTCATTCAAACTCAAGCCCTTCATCTCCCTTTTCGCAGTGCCTAACTCTCTGCGTTTTACCCTGCGACAACTCTATTTGCCTCTCCTCTTCGCAGCCTCATCCGTTTTCCTCCTTGCTCAACACTCCCTCACGTTGTCGACGATCCTTCCCTCTCCTTCATTATCCATATCCCTTTGCCAAGCTCTCCATCGTTTGCTACCCTTTCTTTGTTGCAGTCGCCTTAACACTTCTCCATGCTGCCATCATGCCATCGCCATCGTTTCTCTTCCTTCTTCAAGCCGTCACCTTCGACTTCTTCCTCTTACCTGTACACACAAGCAAACACTTACACATATTTCTTTTTTTTTTATTTTAGTTTCATAGAGTTAGCTTTAGATTTTCGATTTTTACTTAGGTTAGTTTAGTTAGCATTAAATTTAAATTTTCTTATTTTTTTGGGGTTTGATTTTATTTAGTCTTTAGAAACTTTAAAATCAAAACAAATTTAAATCTTCTAATTTTTAACCTTTTCCTTTTTTAGGAGTTTTTTGTAGTTTCATTAACTTTGGAATTGTTTTTTTTTTTTAATAAAAAGAAAAAAGCCTCAATATTTTTCATAAAATAAAAAATTAAAAAAAATAAATTTAAAAGATTTAAAATTTAAATTTTTTTTTTAACTTTTTAACTTTGAGAAATTTTGTTTTAGAAATTAAATTTTTGGAAGTGGTCTTGGATGTTAGATCTAAGTTATTGCATAGTCAAGGGTGGAACTTCTAAATTTTTATCTAAAGTTTGACTATAGATTTCTGGATTGGAATTACTTAGAATGTCATTTTGATTCATAATTTACCTATCATTTACTTGATCTTAATTTCATAACAAGATATTTTGACTCCACAAGGCACTGGTTTTAAACTTCAAATCTAATTGAATCTGTAAAATCTCGTTAAATCTTAACAAGTACTTGGTTATTTGACTGTATCTTCTGAATTTGTTGGTTTCCAACCAGTTCTCTTTCTTCCATTTCGTTAGGGTATACCCCCCCTAGTCTGCAAGGAGACAACTTAAATAGAGAGGTTGGGGATCAAGGTGACAGCCCCCGATCTGAACCGTTGTCGCGGTGCCTGGACATTCTGTGCGACAACAAAGAGGAAGAAGTTGGATATGACTGCAGAAAAGGGGTATCTGGTAGGATACAGCAAGAATGCAAAGGCATATCACATCTACATTCCTGAGAGCAGGAAAGTCTTGGTGTGGAGGGATGTGAAGTTCATGGAGGAGAAGGCCTTCAGAAGATCTCGCAATTTGCCTTTTGCTACGCAGTCTGAGGAGGAGCCTCTGGTTCAGCCCCAACAACCAGCAACATAAAATTCAGTTGCCTCTTCAAGGCATAGGGATCCAAGGGATGTGTCTCTTGAGGATTTGCAAGAGGGAGAGCTGGGAGATCCACCCACTACCAGTGGGAGAACAAGCAGGGAACTTCGACAAATTTTGAAGGGTGCGGAGGACTTTGTAGGAGTCCCCTGAAATGAGAAGAGACAGCGTAAGCAGCCTGAGAGGTATCAAGCCTTAGTTGTTAAAGTCGGAGAACCTTCCAGTTTTCGGGAAGGAGCGCAGCACTAGGTGTGGGTTGATGCAATGGTGGAAGAGTACAGTTCCATCATGACGAATGATGTCCGGGAAGTGGTCCCCAGACCTCAGGAGAGATCAATTGTAGGATCTAGGTGGATCTACAAGATCAAGTATGCTGCAGACGGCAGCATCGAGAAATTTAAAGCCAAGTTTGTGGCTAAGGGGTATGCTCAAAAGGAACGAATTGACTATGAAGAAACCTTCGCCCTAGTAGCCAGATACACCTCTATCAGATCCGTGATATCCCTTGCTGTGCAGATGAGGTGGGAAATTCACCAGATGGACGTCAAGACGGCATTCTTGAACGGGGTGATAGAGGAAGAGGTGTATATAGAACAACCAGAGGGCTTCGAGATGCATGATCAAAAGACTTATGTGTGCGGATTGAAGAAAGCGTTAGATGGACTGAAGCAAGCTCCTAGAGCTTGGTATGGTCAAATTGACAACTACCTGCATAAGATGGGATTTGTCAAGAGTGACGCAAATCCCAATCTCTACTACCTAAGAGTAGGGAGTGAGCCGTTGATACTGGTTTTGTATGTAGATGATCTATTTTTGACAAGATCATCAAGGCTCATCACAGACAGCAAGAAGAATTTCGCTGAAGAATTTGACATGAAGGATCTAGGAAAGATAAACTATTTTCTGGGGTTGGAGGTTTGGCAGCGGAATGGGGAGATCTTTCCTGGTCAAGGGAGATACACTACAGAGATTCTGAAGAGATTTCAGATGGAGGATTGTAGAACCATGACAACTCCAATGATCACCAACTGGATGAAAATTGACACGTCCGAGGCTGATTCTAGGTTATATAGGCAGCTCACGGATCTTTGATGTCTCTGGTAAATACAAGGCCATACATTTGTTATGTTGTAAATACCCTCGGTCAATTCATGGTAGAACCTAAGAGGACTCATTGGGTTGCAGCCAAGTATGTTCTCAAGTACCTTCAAGGAACAGTCGAGCTTGGATTGAAGTACACCCATAGCAATGATGTCAGGTTGAGTGGTTTTATCGACGCAAATTGGGCTGGAAGTTCAATAGATCGGAAAAGTACCAGTGGGTATTGTTTCAGTCTAGGATCAAGAATGACTTCCTAGTGCAGCAGGAAACAGTCCGTAGCACTGAGCTCAGCAGAAGTAGAGTATATGGCAGCCAACATAGCTTCGTGTGAGGCCATATGGCTTCGAAAATTGTTAGTGAATCTACTCAAGGAGAAAATGGAAGCGATCAGTATCTTATGCGATAATCAGAGTTGCATCAAGCTCTATGAAAATCATGTGTTTCATGATCGGTAGAAACATATAGACATCAGGTGTCACTTCATTAGGGACTGTGTACAATGTGGAGCTGTTCAGTTGCATTACTCTCCAACAGGAGAACAGGTGGCAGACATCCTCACAAAAGCTCTAGGGAAGACTAAGTTTGTCTACTTCAGAGAGAAGATGGGGATGATGAAGAATCCCTTCCAGTAGCAGGAATAGATAGGTTCAGTATTCAGAGGGAGCTATTGTACAGATGCAACAAGTGACAATGGCAGTGTCAAAGACAACAGTACTGAGGACAACAACGCAGCAGATGAGGAGCAACGTCCAGAGATCAGCAGCGCGGAGGGTGCTTCAAAAGCATAGCAACATGCAATAGGCATATTGTTGGAACACCTTCCTCGCTAAGGGAGAGTGTTGATTTTTGTAGCATCCGAAAGTGTTCCAAGTCTCAAATTTTGTAGGGAGGCTTGGACAACATCATTACAATGAACCCAGAAATTGTTTGTGGAAATTCCACTCGGTTCATGACTTATTAAAATAATTAATTATTTTAATGAAGATCCTAAGTCTAAACTTAGGGAAATGAAATAATTAAAGGGTATTACTAAGTCAAAGTGTGAATCTTCTAGAAAACAAGGATCATGTCAAGTTTTAATCTTAGCCATTGATTAAACTTCTAATTTGGGACGTTGGTTCTCCAACGAGAAGATTATAAAAGAGGGCTTGAGGGTCATTTGGAAAACAAGCCGGGCATACACCCAGTACTCGAAGGAGATCGATTATGAAGTAAGAGAATTCGATTTCAGTGGGAGAGTTGCAAGGCGAAGAGTTTGCAGAAGTAAAAGGAAGAGGGAGTCAGAAGTGATCGAGATCAGGGACAGAGGGCATCATTGGGCCACTGGAGGGTCAAGGGCTGCGCCGCCCCCACGCAGTCCCTATGACTACATAGTCCAAAGGTTGGGACTACACAGAGAAACACGCGACAAGTACAAGAGGCGTAGGAGGCTAATCAGGTGTCATAGAACTGCCCGAGGAGCCGGGAATTCCGGTCTCGTGTGTTTCGATTTTATCTACCAAGATATTTCCTTGTAAAGATATCATTTGTTGAAGAATTAATAAACCCTCATATATCCGGTTTTCCCGCATTGGGGTTTTTTCGGGACAATTGGTCCAAAAATAACTGTGTACATGTGATTGATTCTTGTGCTTATGTCCTTTACTGTTTATTTATCTGCATATGTATTTGTGTATGTTGCAGTAGTATTTATTTTGATATTTGCCAGAATATTTCTAAAAAAATAACTTATTGAAATAATAAGTAGGAGGAATAAATCTATCACTGCAATTGTATAGTTTTCAGATTGAAAAATTCACAAAGCATAGAGCATGTCGTGAAAACACTGGAACAAGTGTTGGTTTATCCAATGTCCAACAATCTCCCCCCCAACGCGAGCCATGTGTGTATCGAACTCATGACCTATGCTCTAATACCACTTGTTGGGAATCACGATTGCCATTAGACCAAAACCCGCAAGTGTTAGTCAACGACTGCATCGCCAAAGATAAGGATCCACGAGAGGCGGTTAGTCCATATCGCGAAACACCCGGGGAGTGTTGGTTTATCCAATGTCCAACACAATTTTGTTGAGGATTGTACGAAATTGAGTTTTGATGTTGAATCCCATGTTGGAAAAGATAGTTTTCAAATCCATTATAAGTGTATTCTTTTCCATTATCAAGACGAAGAGAACCAACATGTGATTTTGCATCATTTTCAATCCATGCATGAAATTTTTTGAAAGTTTCAAAAGCTTTGATTTACTTTTCAACAAATATACCCAACACATCCTAGTACAACATTGGGAATAAATAATATGGAGTAACGCCTTTCTTAGCAGGCATGGACAAACATGGTTTTCATTGAGAGAAGGAATGCATAGACTTGAATTTTGTTGATACGGGTAGAGATACCAGGCCACATGAAGGAGAAGGTAGAAAAGGAGTATACGTTAGAGTCGATGTGCATGAATTGACTGACTAATCAGAGAATGGATGCATTGTTACCACAACATAGATGTTTCTGCCAAGGCAAGGAAATGACAAAGGGATAAGTGAAATAGATGGTAGAGGAGTTACACTGGGATAGACAACAAGGCTCTGATAATATGCCAGGCTAGGAGTGTAACTCCCAATTGTGCGTTTTGCATTAATGTGAGCATCATTATATACATGAAGAGGGATGACATTTGGGATTTAGATTCTAAGGTCTCTTCCCATTCTAACTATTCAAATTTCTCTATTTACATATCTACTCATTTTCACCCTATCCCCAAGGATTAGGTGTCTAACAACAAGATCCAAAGGTTCATGCTGATTATATGAAAGCATTGTTTAAATTAGTCCCTAATGATGAGTGTGACACCATATGTAGACAATTGAGCAACTACATCCTTGGCACTGGTACCTTTGGGACCAATCATGCAGTTAGAGATCGAGGGGCATGGCAATGATGCTCCACATATACAATGTTTGGAAATGTAGGTGCTCCCATAGACGGTGAACACTTATTTTGTAGAGAGGTGTTGGAGCACCTATAGTTCATCCATTGTGTCAAAAGAAATAGGTTGAATGTAAATCAGGCAGAGAGCTTTGTTTATGTTCATTACAGCTTATGATTGTTGTCTCATTACTATGAGGAGGAAAAGACAACTAAAGACTTTAAGGTTTGGGACAAAATCTAGAGGAGGATAATTTGGAGGAAGGAGTGTTGTATTTAGAGCAATTGGATAATTCTCTTATCTAGGGTGATGATGACGTGTTGAGTTGCCATCCCCATCCAGTGCCATTGTAAGTTTTGCCTTAAAATCTAGTAGGTCTTGTAGAGGGGTACCCTACAAGGCAATTACTAGACTAAGTGACAACAATGAGGTGCAGCCGACTATCACCACAACCACTACCCCCTACTCTTTATGGACTTTCACCAATGGGAGGCTTCCCATTATATAGGTCACCTATGAGAGATATGCTAGGTTCAAAGTTTAAGGTAACAAATGGATTATAGAGGATGACACTTCTTTTTAAAATTGGAAAATAGGGCCAAATTCTGATTTAGACAACTCATTTGTTGAAGATGATGATTGCATTAAATTCCTATTTTCGGGAGGACCAAAATCGACCTAAAGATCATCAAATTTGGACAAGTAGAAATGTGTTTTTGAATTTATGCAAATTGACAAGGTTGGCCACCTCATCATGTAGGCTCTGGAAGCCCAATGGACGTGTCACTTAAACCTCAACGATTTGTATAAATAGAAATGACCTCTCACCTCATTTGGCATCATCATCACTCACACATTCTTCCCTCATTGGTTCGTTCAACTATTGGGCAGATCTTTTCTCTCACACGTGTGGCAAGGAGGAATAATTTTTCTAGGCAGATTGTAGGGTCGAAATTTCAGAGTTGTTGCAGGGTTTGACTAGCATTGACCAGACACTTTGACTGCATTTTTTGTGGGAAAATTTTGTTTTTGGAAGGTCGTACAGTTTGGCACAAAAATCAATGTGATTTGAGCACTTTGACTATAGAGATAATTGCAGGCTGACCATAGATTTCAGGGCTGAATTTGACCAAGTTTGACTGCTGACTTTGGGACTGTTTTGGGCTGATTTTGACCATCTATTCAGGCCGAGTTTGACTGGGTATGACCGAGCTACTTTGAGGATGTTTTACTTTTGCGTTGACCATCTTTGAATTTTTGGTTAGGGCTAAATTTGACTGCAGTTGACTGCAGATTTGAAAGGGTTGTTTTGGCTTTGATTTGGCAAGTCAACTTTGAATTTTTGTACTCTCTCTTTGTTGAACATTTTATATAATAATAAGAAGAATTGATCAAAAGGTTTTCCCCATTTTGGTGTTTTTCCCTGGCATCCGCCAAATCGGTGTCCTCTTGTCTTGGCTTGTCTTCTGCATTTTATTTTATGTTCTATCTACAATTATTGTCAATGTGATTTATGGTTAATGTGATTGCTATTGGAAAACTAAATTGGAAATTGTCATTGGGTTGCTAAAGGAACATTGGAGTAATTGTGCTAAGCATAGAACTTACCATTCTTGACTAAAATTAACATGGTATTAGAGCACAGGTGAAGACAAAGCCCAAGCAAGAGAGAGAAAAGCAATCACTAAGGAAGATCTGTTAGACAAGATCATTGGACTAGCCTCAATGGCTACTACATCTTATTTCAAATTTGAGGATAAGATCAAGGACAAGTCTGACTATCATGCATGGAAGATTACTTTGGACTTGACTTTGGAAGAGCATGATGCCATGGACTATGTGTAGGGAAGAGGGGTGGAGCCTCCTTCAAATGCACTTGCTGCTGCTAAGATGAAGTATAAGAAAGGTGAGGTCAAAGCTAAGAAAATTATCATAGACTCCATTCAAAAGCATTTTTTTGCCTATATTTCTGATTTGGGAACATCTAAGGAGATCTATGATAAGCTGGTTGGGATGTTCAAAGTAAACAATGCAAATCAAATTCTTTCTCTCAAGAACAAGTTGAAGGACATCAAGATGGATAAAGGAGAGTCTATCTAATCCTACTTTATGAGAATAACACAAATCAAGAATGACCTACTATCTATTGGAGAAGTTATTGTTTGTCGGGAGCTCACTCTCATTGCACTTGGAGGTCTATCAAGAGCATGGGACGTGTTTAACACCACCATTCTCAACAATGATAGGATTCCTAGTTTCGATGAATTATCGGGTAGATGCACTCAAGAGGAGACGAGGATGATGGAGAGAGATAAGCCTTCAAATGGAAATGAACCTACTGCTTTCTCCACTCAAGCTAAAAGGAAAAATAATGCTGGTCCAAGGAGACAAGATCAAGGATTAAAGCAAGGATTCAAAGAAGGAAGAAAAGGAAGGTGCTACATTTGTAACATGTTCGGCCACTATGCTAGAGAGTGTCCTCACAAGAAGGATTCTCGAAGGGATGATGACAACAACAACAACAATTTCAAAGGAAATGGCAATCAAAGGAACAAAAGGTTCAACAATAAAGGAAAGAGGAATTCTCTTGCTGCTCAATATGTAAATGGTCGACCTCCCAAAAGGACGAGAAATTCCAGGTATGAGGAAAGTAATGTTGTAGAAAAACAAAAGGAGTTTTATCTTATTTCCACTCTATCTATTGCCTCTCCTCCAGATACTTTGGATCATTGGTAGATTGATATTGGAGCCTCAAGGCACTTCATTGGGTACAAAGAGGCCCTCTCAAATTTGATTGAAAAGAAGACTAATTTGGAGATCATACTTGGAGATAGGTACCGTCACTCTCCACTTGAATCAAGGTTGGTGTCTATTCCTGCAATGGAAGATAAAGGCTTCAAGGTAGCATTCATTGATGGAAAGGTACGTATTTGTCAAGGTAATACTAAAGATGCATTCACAATTGGATTTAGGGTTGACGGTCTCTATCAAGTTTGAGGAAGTCCTTTGGGAGACTTGTCTTTTGATACTTCTCTTCAATCTGAATTATAGCACGGGAGATTTTACCACCTTCATTACAAAGCCTTACTTGGGGTAAGGAAGATGGTCTCAGGTATGCCTGAATTCAGGATGAATCATGAAGGGGTTTGTTAGGGTTGTGCAACTGGGAAACTTACAAGGGGACCATTCATTTCTAGTGAAAGCCAAGCTATTGATATTCTTCAATTCGTCCATTCTAACCTATCCAGTATGTTGCCTGTAACATCATTGGGAGGATACTTATAATATGAAATCATTGTGGATGACTTCTCACGCAAAACATGGATCTATTTTGTGAAGAAGTAGGATGGAGTGTTCAAATAGTTTTGTTCTTTCAAAGCATTGGTGGAAAATCGAACAGGGAAGAAAATCAAAATATTGAGGACCGACAATGGAATCGAATATGAATCAATTGAATTCAATGACTTTTGCAGAGAGGCTAGCATTAAGAGGGAGACAATTGTTCCATACACTCCTGAGCAAAATGGCGTCGCTAAATGGAAGAATCGAACAATCATGGAAGCCACTCATGCCATGCTCCATGGTCAAAGCCTAGCGAAGTTCTTATGGGGAGAAGCTCCCAACGCTGCCTTGTATGTTCAAAATAGGAGCCTGCATCAAGCATTGGATTTCAAGACACTCGAAGAAGTTTTCACTGGTAAGAAACTTGATGTTTCTCATTTTAGAATATTTGGTTGTCCCATGTATTTTCATGTGCCTAAAGAGAAAAGAAACAAGTTGGAAGCATCTTGGAAGAAAGATATAATTGTGGGCTACAGTGAAAATTTAAAGGCATATAGAATTTGTGTCTGGTCAAAGAGATGTGGAATTAAGCCATGATGTCACCTTCGATGAAGATACTGCCCTTAGGAAAGCCAGAGATCTCCCTATCCCAAGAAAGGACAATGATGATGCTGTAGAAAAGCAAGATGAACCTCTAACAGATGAACCTATGCTTGATGTTGAAGGCCCGGTGGATCCCATTGATCCACGTATTGGTGGTCCCTCTACCTCAAGGAAAAGACCTTTGTGGCTTAAAGATACTCTTAAAGACGCTGAAAAACACACTGCTCGAAGAGGGACATTTCACGAAAGTAAGAAGACGAATTGGTATCAAGGGTTCTTAGCTGCTACAAGTATTATTGTTCAAACCGAGAAATGTACATTCAAAGAAGCCGTAAATCACTAAGTATGGAAGGATGCAATGAATGAGGAATATGAATCTATAATGAAGAATGATGTCTGGTAAGTGGTGGCGAGACCCAAGGACATGTTGAGAAATCAATGCAAGTAGACTTAGGTCTTTGATTCCTCTTTCGTGATAATTACTTGTGAATTATGTTGTCTTCTTTTACTTCTTTGTTATATTATATTTCATCAAGAAATTACCAAATTATGTGTGTATGAAGATTACAAAACAAGAGACACAAGATATAGGCACTCTGCCAGGGAAAAACTCTTATCTAAGGGAAAACCCAGTCAAAATATTTTCCTTAAATAGTTTTCCCAAGATAATCTTAGACTCTTCACCCTAGAAACATAATTCCTCCAACCACCAAGTCAGCCCTTCCTTCTAGCAGCTTTGGTCTAGACCTTCGACCTTGTAGCAACAAAACTTCGATCTATGCAGCAACAACAACTTCGACCTATGCAACAGCAATATTTCGACCCTCCTACAACTTCGACCTACTGCAACTACATAATTCCGACCCTGCAACTCCAGCAAATTCAATCTTGTAAATGCCCTGCAATTTCGTAGAGAGAGAGAGAGAGCTAAACCAGCCCAAGCACTTTGACCCTGCACTTCTCTTTCTTCTTCCCGCACTTTGCACTTTTTACGACACTGCTTCTTGTGAATCGAACTTGTTGAGTTGGTGAGAAAATAGATCGAACTACATTTGTATATATAGGCTTCTTGTGGGTCGAATTGCTTCCTTTCTGGCTGGCTGTTGATTTAAGGTAGCTTGGGAGGTACTCAAAGCCCTAGGGTTCAAGGATTGGAGGGCAAACTTGAAACCCAAGCTTGGGGTTTTGCACCCATGGGGATTTAGGCCAAAACCATGAGCACATTTCTGTTGATTTTTGGGTAGCATCGTATGTGCTCTAGCTCCGAAACTTTGTGGAGGGGCTAGAACACATGATATCTCCAAGAACGAGAAATCGTTTGAAGAAATTCCACTAGGAGCTTAAGTTATTCAAATAATTAATTATTTTAATGGAGACCCTAAGTCTAACTTATGGAAATTAAATAATTAAAGTGAATTAATTAAAACATGTGTGTGAGAATGTTCTAAGTGACGAGGATCAAGTCTTTTCTAATCTTAGCCGTTGATTAGAGGTTAGATCATGGCCGTTGATTCGTCAACTGGAAAAGTATTAAAGGAAGGCTTGGGGTTAGTTGGAGAACACACACATATATTCAACACTTGAGCTAAGACGAAATTCTAGGGTGTGGTTTGCTGAGAATTTCGGAGTGAGCTTGCAGTGCAGTGAGGGGCAGTTCTGCAATGGGATATTCATCCAAGGCCGAGAATACAATAGCAGATTGGCAGATCAGCACCAGGGAGACAATGCAGGCATAGGAGGGGTGACGCAGAGCCAGAAAGGGTGATGCAGTCACTCAGAGATCTGTGCTAGGGTTTCTGTGGGGCAGATCGGGCAGCCATCCAACGTTTTGATTTCTAAGCCGGGAAGGCTCAGGGAGAGGGTGACGCAGCTCCTAGAGAAGGTGACGCAATCCAACTTGTTGTAGCCATCGCTCAACAACACTTGGAGGTTGCGCAGTCGCCTTTGGGGTTTCTTCATCCAGTTGCTGGATCAACCATAATATCTATCTCTGGATAGAGGTACTTCTGCCTAGGATTTTCTCTGTTGGGTGAGCCACATTGACACCCTAATTTGTATTCAGAAATCTGCTTAATAATAAAACCCTCAAGAGCTGCTGCCCCAGTTTCCCGCATTGGGTTTTTCTGGGGACATTTGTCCGAAAAATTTGTGTGTCCTTTGTCTGCATGTTTGCTTATTCTTCAGTACTTGATTTGTATAAATTGTGTAGGAAACAATGTATTTACTTCAATTTTTTCATGAATTATTCAGAAAATAACTCTTTAAGTTAAATAAACAAGTAGGAGAAGTAAATCATATTTGCTGCTGTAGGATTTCTGTTTAGAGGATTCAAAAAATTTCACATGGTATCAGAGCATTTGCAGATTAGGAAGAGTTGAAGCCATCAGTAGAAGACTGAAGAAAATTTGATGCAGGAAGGTAGTTGTCCCGAGTGATAGCACAAATCTAGAGAGAGGCAAGGAAGGGTGATGCAGTCACTTGTGGAGCTCACGCAAAGCCTGCGTCAGTTAGGAGAGGTGACGTTGTAGTTGTAGTTGTGGAAGCACAGTGTTTGTTGGGCCAGCATAGGGGTTTCGAGCCTCTGTCTTTCCGGTTGTCGTGGCTGGAAGTGAAGATCCTTTTTCTTCGGTAGTTACTAGTGGGGCATTGTTTCTGTTGGTGCAGAACAGTGCCTAGCAGGGCGTGGCAAAGTAAGGGGAAGCAATTCCTCAACAAACTTCTTTCCGATGAGTCTAGATCTAGTGTTGATTAGCAATAGAGAGGGTTGATTCGACATTAGTTGGTGGAGGATTTTCAGGAGGGAAATCGTTTTTTTAAGGGAGCGGGTTCCTTAGAGAGTTTCTAGTGCCAAGAAACTCAGATCCGAGTTTGCTGGGGCGACAGAAGAAGAAGGAGAAGAGAACCAGTTCGACATCTTCAGTTGAGCAAAGATGGCCACAGATGGACTGAGGGATTAGGACAGTTTGGATGGAGCATCCAACTTTGTCATCTAAAAGGCCAAAATTCTATTAGTTCTAGATGAGCATCATATCAAGAATCCCGCCGAGAGTAAGGTTGTTGTTCCTGTTGACGCTGATCCATTGAAGAAGTATGAGGAAGCTCAAACAAAGAGAAATAACAAAGAGAAATATGGACAAAGCATGATGCTTTGGGTGTAATGATCTTGGGCATTATAAACGAGATTGTCCTAGATTGAGAAAGGACAAAAGGAAAAAGGAAGATGCCCATGTCACTAATGAAAGAGAATAACATGATGCTAAAAGATCCAAGAAGGAAGAAGAAAGAGATCTTTATTATGATTGAGATCATCTTTCTCTTTAAGTGATCTCTGATTGATTGTAAAGTTGTATAAATAGAAAACAATGTACATTAAGAAGCATCTCAATAGAAGCAGCTGGAAAGTCTCTCTACTAAAGTAAAGTAGTCGTCAGATCAAGGGTGATCATGGAGACAAAATTCTGGGATGTGATGACATATTGATGAAGCAAGCCAAAGGAATGAAGCTCTTCATTCTAGAGAAATTGCTACAGGATGACTCAAGGGAAAAAGGTATGAGGTATGTATATATTTATATGTTGACATTGGATGCTGTGAAGTCATGTCATATGGTTGTAGGTAATATTTAGAAGTATGATCTATGAAGGAGGATCTCCCGATGCACTGACAGATGAAATCAACATAATATGTCCTCATAGAATATGAGGTGGCTGTACATAAACTAGAAAGTGGAAAATTTGTAAAATCCTAGGAAAGAAGAATGTGCAGAGAGGAAGAGATCATGAAATGCAACCATGTCAAGAGGCAATTATCATCTAGAGGCCAAGAAGATGCGACTAGGAAATCTCATGGGAAGATATGTAGACTCTGACGGAAGTTTGGTAAAGAAGAAGACCCTTGACAAAACATATCATTAGGAGATGTGTCAACCTGTATGAAGGATGTCGATGCCTACAGGAAGATGTCATGGTGAAAGATCATCACTAAGGTAACTTTTGTTCTAAAAGTTCATATGTATATGTTTATCTGGATGAATTTGTGCAAGGCTGCTAATCACGAGAAAGGATGTATGATCCTTGGAGATGATGTGAAGGAAAGCAACAACGCATAACGGTGGACCAGATGAGAAACACTGATGAATCACTTTCGGATAGTGGACTTGACTCGTGACTAAAAGTGATGGATGATCTCTGCCCTATGAAGCCAAAAGTTGAAGATTCCTCAATATCGAAATCCATGATATCGAGGGGAGTAACTCTTCATGAGTAGCTGGATTGCTGTTGCAGGACCCTGGTTGATGAGGAGCCTGGTGGTAAGTTTCTTGCTTGGAAGAAACTTGAAATATGTCCTTCCTGTGTTAAGAGGGAGTGACATATGTGAAGCTCTATTGCATGTGTCATGCACTAGACCAGGACTAACAGTCGTAAGTCTTAATGAAGGCCATGTGAAGTGAATGGATAGACACATCATTATGGTCTTCACCAGGAAGACAGAATGGAGGATTGGGTAATCATCTAGCATTCGATACTCTTTGAGAATGAGATAGGGCATTCAAGATAAGAGTAGTTATGGATCGATATTCTTTGAGGGTTGGCTACCCAAGAGAAGAATAGTCCAAGAAGGTCATACTCTAGGAACACCTAGGTGGGGTATGTACCTTGGAGAGACAATGACTATGGTGTCTATTAGTCATGTGTCTCACCAGCATTGTAGCACATTGTCTCGTTGAGAGATGGGGTTGTTAGTCAAGGCCTTGCACTAGGACAATGCTGGTTGATATGATGCTATACAGATGCGATTACCAATCCGATTCTTCTTATGAGATTCTTCAGTTTGAAAGTAACTATGTACCTGTATGAATTCCTCCCTAGTTAAGAGGGAGTGTTGAAAAGTGTAACTAGGTCAGTCTTCATGTTGACTATGTAATTATGTATTTATATAAAGAAGATGTCAAAGATAATAAAATGTCTTTTTAGTGTACTTGCTTCATGGGTTTCATGAGCAAGATTTTATTATGTAGATAGACTTTTCTTGATTTCTATTAGGTTTATCTCTTCTAGGAATAAATATAATTAGGGTTCATATTCATGAAGGATTTAGTTTAGGTTTTTGTGCTCCAAATACCTTGAAGAAGCTCTCAAACAGCCATCATACAGTGTTGAAGACAAGCTCATAAAATAGTGAAGACAATCCCTCATCGTTGTTGAATAAACACCTCTTAAATTATTGAAGAAATTATAGACATGTCGGTCTACATGCTGTGTCATAGTCGGCCTATAAAAGTGTGATCAAGTCGGCCTTATGTTATATTGACAAGTCGGCTTATGAACATACTGAGATAACTATATATACCCCTGTAAATACTGCACAGAAAATCACAGAAGTGCGGATTCAATCTCAGGAAAAAGTGCGAATTAATTTCAAGAAAAACTACAGATTCATCTCAAGAAAAAGTGTGAATTAAAAGGCAGGAAAAGGTGAGGATTAAAGGAAGGAAGAAGTCCAGATAACACTGCAGCTGATACAGAGCAAATCTCAGGAAAGACTGTGGATACATCGCAGTCAATAAGTGCAGACAAAATAGAGAATTAAGGCTGCCTTTGAATGCAGACAAGTGCAAGAAGGGTAGCACATAAATACAAATAGTTAAGGACAATTTGTGAACATTTAAGGATAACAAGGTACAGTGTAGATGTCCCTGAAGTTTAAGGAGCAAACTTAAGAAGATTGGTACAAGAATAAGTTACTGATATACATTGTTAAAGGCTGTGATTACAAGATAGAATTAGCAAAGGTTGACACTGTGAACACAAGGAGAAGAATCAGGAATTGTGAGAAAGATAAATCTATGATTTACCTTCCTATTGATCAAGCAAATCAACTACAAGCATATGCAAGGTGAAGATCAAGGTCTCCAGTGCTGATGCAGAACTAAGTAATTTGGTGAAGAGAAGATTCAAGGTTAAAGAAGCTGGATCAAGGTCTTGGAAGCACATCTAGGTCAAGGATCTAAGTTTGGGTCATGGTAGTTGTCATTTGAAGATCTATAAGAAGAATTATTTGCGGGTTTTCCTCTCCAAGAGGGAGAGGTTTTTCCCTGGCTCTAGGAGCTTAACTTTTGTGTCTTGTGCATTGTAGAAATTTCTGTTTCCCACCCCAATTTTCAGTTTCTCCTTATTTCTCCATATAGTTAATGCCCATTCCCATAGCCATACATTCAACAAGCTGAAAAAATAAATATTTTCTGAAAACACAAATTCTGGAAATTTTCAAATGCTGGAAAATTGCAGAAATAAAACTCAGCAAAATAAATCAGCTACACACAGAAAAATAGACATGCTGATTTTTGGTCAATGTGACCCTAGAAAAACCCTCTACAACTCTTGGGGAAAACCAGTTCGAAAGCTCTTCTTATTTCTGGAAAATGCTTTTACAGTGAGAGAGAAATACTCAGAAAAATTTCAGCAAGTAATAAATACAACTTGTCTCGTTTTCCGTGCTTAACCACTGCCTCGAAAAATGTGTACACAGTGAAAACAGAAACAACAATAAATGTTTTACGACCTCCTCGAATTCCGTGCCCAGAATTTTTAGCATTAAATGTTGTTGTATGAACTGTCTCGAAAACTATGCAAACAACAATAAATGTTGTTGTACGGATTTCTCGATTTCCGTGCAGAGAAAACAACAAAGTTGTTGTATGGTTTTCTGCCTCTATTTCCGTGCACAAGTACAGCAACTTACTGTATGGACTGCCTTGAAAAATGTGCCAAAAAATGAGCAACCTGCTTGAAATCTATGCCAAACCTTGTTGTACGACCTCCTTGGAATACGTGCCAAATCTGTTGTACGGTCTGCCTTGAAACTCGTGCTCAGATCTGCCTCAAAATTTGTGCCTCTCCTTGCATACGGACTTGCTAAAGTGATGCCTCGGTTTGTCTTGATTGTCCTCCTTCTCCCTCCTTCTTAAATCTTTATCTCCTTCTCCTCCTCTCTCAATCTGCTCATGAAAGAATGAATGATCTTTTCCTCCTCTTCCTCCTTTAACCTAACCCTAAGTGACTTTTGGGGAATCCCTAAATCCAATGGCTGAGATAGATTGAGATCTAGGGCTGAGATTAAATGCTCATTTAAATCTCACTTTCTATTTTTTAATTCACCCCACTTTAATAAAGACCCACTTAGTCATTTATTTCCAAAGTCACTTTTTCCTTTCTAATTTTACATTGAATTTATTAAAAGTCACTTTAAAATTAGACTTTAGTAACTTTATCACTTAAGTCACTTTTAAATTAGATTTGACTTTATAAAAATTATAAAGTCACTTTAGGAGAAAAATTAAATTCTTTTGGACACTTTTCCCTAGGCCAAAGATCAAAGTCTTAGGGAACCACCCGTCCTCCGATAACCAAATTTCAACACTCCTCTTCACCAGGAAGGTGTTCCTCACCACACCCATCTTGTCTACGAGTAGACATGCTTGCCCCGTGTAAGGCTTTGGTATAAGAATATCACAGCCGCTCATCGGTGAGGCCTGCCTCAGCTTCCTGGCTCACTTACGAACATAGGCTCGATGCAAATGATATTTGATCCCGATGTCTTTGACTGTCATGAAAATCTTTGGATTTTCCGTGAGTTTAATGCAACTCTGATTATCACAGTATATCACTGAAGGTCTCAACGACTGACCAAATAAGCCAAACAACATCTTGTGAAGCCAGATGGCCTCACAACTAGCTAGACTGGCTGCCATGTACTCTACTTCTGCTAAACTCAATTGTACTGACTACTGCTTTCGGCTGAACCACGACACCATTGTCGAACCCAACCCAAAACAACACCATGAAGTTCTCTTCCTATCAGAAGCACAGCCTGCCCAATCAGAATCAGTGTAACTTGCCAATCTCACTCCATCCCCCTGCCTATAATCCAGACCATAATCCACTAGCGCTTGCAAGTACCGCAACACTTATCTGTTTCTGCCTTGATCACCCTCCACAGGCTCCTGTGGCCCGGCTCATCGTATTTCGGCGCTGGCTGTATATCTAGTCTGGTGTTGACCAAATACATCAAGGAACCAATCAACTGTCTATACAATGTGGGATCCACCAACTCGGAATCTGAAGCATGAAGCTTCTTCCAGTTGGTGATCATCGGTGTCGACATGGGTCTACAATCCTCCATGTGGAATCTGCCAAGGATGTCCACAATTTACTTCCCCTGCCCCAGGAAGAAATGCCCCTCCTCCTGCCACACCTCCAAACCCAAAAAGTAATGCATCAAGCCAATGTCCTTCATCTCAAACTCCGACGCAAGATCTCTCTTGCAATGCTCTATGAGTCTCTCTGCACCGGTAATGAACAATTCATCCACATACAGCACCAGAATGAGGGCTCCTCACCTATCACAATAAAGTAAAGGTTCGGATCTGCCTCACTCTTTGTGAAACCCATCTCGGGCAAGTATGTATCTATCCTGGAGTACCAAGCTCTGGGAGTTTGCTTCAGACCATAAAGGGCCTTCTTCAGTCTGCACACATGGGACTCCTTCCCATGCACCTCAAAGCCCTGTGGCTGCTCAATGTACACCTCCTCCTGTATGAAGCCATTGAGAAATGCGGTCTTCACATCCATCTGGTGGATCATCCAACCCATCTCTGCTGCTATCGATATGATGGAGTGAATCGAAGTATATCGAGCCACGGGAGCGAAGGTCTCCTCATAATCAACTCCCTTGACCTGAGAGAACCTTCTAGCCACAAACCTTGCTTTGAATTTCTCAATGCTGCCATCTGCAACATGCTTTACCTTGTAAAGCCATCTGGAAGTAACCACGGATTTGCCCTCAGGCCTCGACACCACCTCCCAAAAATCATTCTTCATGACAAAAGAATACTCCTCCTACGTGGCCTCCCTCCAGAACTGCTGGCTAGCTGCCTCCTCATAGCTAGAAGGCTCAGAGTCTAAGATGTTGGCAACCATTGCCATATAGCTACAAAACCTCTCAGGTGGTCTGCTCTCTCTAATCGGCCTCTTAGGCCCAGCAACAGATGTGGGCTCTCTCAAGGTGTCCTGAAGCCACTTGGGCTTCCTCTTCCCTGAGCACACTTCTCCCACCGGAGAATGAAACTCCTCCTCCTCATCATCAGGAGCCTCAACTCTTGATTGTCTGTCTGTTGTCCTCCTGCCTAAACCTGAACCTGTAGACGCTGAAGTACCGTGTGAATTTTCCATCAGTGGACTCCCTAGTGAATTGCTCTGCGAACTGCTCTGCATGTTGTCCGAAGCACCACCCCTCTGACTCTGTGAGCCACTGCTCATTGACGGACTTGACACCATAATCGATGTACCTCCAAATCCTCCTAATCCCTGCCCACTGGATCCCTGCGACTGACTCAGCTGCTCCTGAGGGTCTGGCTGATCCAGATACTCTAACTCCCGTGACCTCTTGAAAGCCCTGTCCTCCTCGAACTTCACATCCCGCCTGACAACAACTCTCCTCTGTGCGGGAATATAAATCCAAAAGGCCTTCGAGGTCTCACTGTAGCCCACAAAGACACCCTTCTCTGCAGTGGGCTCTAGCTTGGTCCTCTTCTCCTTGGGTACATAGGAGTATGCAATACACCCAAAGATATGAAGATGACCAACATCAGGCTTTTTCCCAGAAAAAGCCTCCTCTGGATTCACATGCCCCAAGGCATGATGCGGACTCTTGTTCTGGAAATATACAGCAGTGTTGCAGGCCTTTGCCCACAAAAATAATGGTAACCCCTGATCATGTAGCATGGCTTTGGCAGCCCCTCCGATGGATCTGTTCTTCCTCTCCGCAACCCTGTTCTGCTGGGGGTTGTAAGGAACTGTGAACTCCCTCCTAATGCCTGCCTCTGCACAATAATCAACAAACTCTCCAAGGGTGTACTCACCTCCATTGTCCGACCTCAGGGACTTGATCTTCCAACCTGTATGAGTCTCCACAAGAGCTCTGAACTCTTGAAACTGCTTGAAGACCTCACTCTTGGTCTTCAAGAAATAAATCTAGGTCCTCCTGGAGTGATCATCAATAAATAAAACATAAAAATCATATCCACTCAAGGAAACATGAGACATCCGACCGCTCACATCGGAATGAATCAAATCAAGTATCCCAGTCGCTCTGCTGTCACTGCTGGGAAAAGGGGATTTGGCAAACTTGCCCATCGCACATCCTCTGCATGTATCAAAGTGATTGGTACTGAAATCTGGTACACCTATAGTGATCTCCCGCAATGTCCTCAAGGCTCCATGATACATGTGCCCCATCCTGCGGTGCCAAATCTCACACAGCTCTGAACTACTAGCTCTACTGTCGGTACTACTGCTCAATGCCAAAAGGGGCTGAAATGCAAACTTGTACACCTTTGCATGGCGTACACCAATCACTCTAGCTGAATCAGTTGGAGCACCCCTGGGATATATCAGCACCTGTCCTCTCCTGAACAATATCTCATACCCTCTGTCCTCCAATGCTGAGACGGATATGAGGTTCTTCCTCATCCCTGGCACATATAGAACATCTGACACCTTCAAGGGAGGTTTGGGTTCCCTGTTAAATGTCAAAGTCGTCACACCAATTGCTCTAACAACGTTGTCATCTCCGAGTACTACCTCTATATCAGTGCCACTCTCTGAAAGCTCTAAGAAGTACTCACGGACTCCTGTCATATGACGTGAAGCCCCACTATCAACATACCGGATACCTGAAGATGCTCTGCTAGTGGAGGGAAATGCACACTCCCTCTCAACCTCCGTGGCAGGTGATCCTGCACTAGTGGACTCACAAGCAATGAACCCAAACTCCCGGTCAAAGGTATCCGTAAAGTTCTCTATCTATGCTGATGCTGCCATGCTCTGGTTCTTCCCCTTCTTCTTCTTCTCCGGACACACAACTGCATAGTGTCCCATCTTCTGACAATTCCAACACTTCACCTTGGAATAGTCCTTCTGCGTGTTCTCCTGTTTACCTTTACGTTTGCCTTTGCCCCCACCATTACTTGTGGAAGCTTGCTTCTTTCCCTTGCCTTTCTTGCCTCCTGCCAACAGTGCTACATTCGCATCCTACTCAACTGGTTTGGCTTCCCCAAGCTGGGTTTTTCTAATTTCTGTCTGTATGCAATCATCCCAGAACCTCTCCCAAGTGGGAAGGGTTTCACGTGCACAAACCCCATCAGCAATGTTTAGCCATGAACTGGGAAGGCCATTCACTGCAATCCGCACCAACTCATTGGGTGGAATGACCTCTCCAACTACTGTCGATGCGTCTCTTACATTAGTAATCTTTGTGAGATATCCAACTGCACTATCAGTCTTACCCATTTTAATGGTCTTCAGCTTCTCCCTTAGGACCATTTTCTTGTTCTCATTTGTACTCTTGTAGAGATTGGTCAATGTTGTCTACATCTCATGAGCATATCTCTTTCCTCTCACATGAGGAATGCAATGGTCTTTGATTCCATCTAGAATCAGTCTCTTACCCTTGTTATTATTTTTATTAAAGGCTGCCAACTGAAAAACATCAGTAGGCACATTAACAGGGTGTTGTGCGGTATGCACCATGATATCCCAGACTTCTCCCTCCTCAAAGATACTCTGCATTTTTTCCTTCCAAACACTGTAGTTGCTATGCCCATCCAACCTATCCTCCACCCTCAAGCCCAAAGACATGCTTGCTGTCCTAATAAACTGAAAATAACACTGTTGTAGTAAAGGTAATGTTTTCTGTGTGAAAAATCAGCTTGCTGTAATTTCTGAGTGAAAAGTCAGCTTGTTGTAATTTTTCCTTCTTGCTGTCCCAAACTGTCTTTTTCAGCAAAATAGCTCTGATACCATGTAGAAATTTCTGTTTCCCACCCTGGTTTTCAGTTTCTCCTTATTTCTCCATATAGTTAAATGCCCATTCCCATAGCCATACATTCAACAAGTTGAAAAAATAAATATTTTCTGAAAACAGAAATTCTGGAAATTTTCAAATGCTGGAAAATTGCAGAAATAAAACTCAGCAAAATAAATCAGCCACACACAGAAAAATAGACACGTTGATTTTTGGTCAATGTGACCCTGGAAAAACCCCCTACAACTCTTGGGGAAAACCAGTTCGAAAGCTCTTCTTATTTCTGGAAAATGCTTTTACAGTGAGAGAGAAATACTTAGAAAAATTTCAGCAAGTAATAAATACAACTTATCTCGTTTTCCGTGCTTAACCACTGCCTTGAAAAACGTGTACACAACAAAAATAGAAACTACAATAAATGTTGTATCGCCTCCTCGAATTCTGTGCCAAGAATTTACAACATTAAATGCTGCTGGACGAACTGTCTCAAAACTGTGCAAACAACAATAAATGCTGCTATACAGATTGCTAGATTTCCGTGTAGAGAAAACAACAAAGATGTTGTACAGTTTTCTGCCTCGATTTTCGTGCACAAGTACAACAACTTACTGTACGGACTGCCTTGAAAAACATGCCAGAAAATCAGCAACCTACTCGTCGAAATCTATGCCAAACCTTGCTGTATGGCCTCCTTGAAATATGTGCCAAATTTGCTGTACGATCTGCCTTGAAACTCATGCCCAAATCTACCTCGAAATTTGTGCCTTTCCTTGTTGTACGGACTTGCTAAAGTGTTGCCTCGGTTTGTGTGCCAAGTTCTGTCTTCCTCCTCACTGCCCAAAAATCTCCTTTGCTCTCCTCCTCTCCTTCTCTCACTCTGCTCATGAAAGAATTACCGATCTTTTCCTCATTTTCCTCCTTTAACCTAACCCTAAGTGACTTTTGGGGAATCCCTAAATCCAATGGCTGAAAAAGCTTTAGATCTAGGGCTGAGATTAAATGCTCATTTAAATCTCACTTTCTATTTTTTAATTCACCCCACTTTAATAAAGACCCAGTTAGTCATTTATTTCCAAAGTCACTTTTCCTTTTCTAATTTTACATTGACTTTATTAAAGTCACTTTAAAACTAGACTTTAGTAACTTTATCACTTAAAGTCACTTTTAAATTAGATTTGACTTTATAACTTTATAAAGTCACTTTAGGAGAAAAATTAAATTCTTTTGGACACTTTTCCCTAGGCCAAAGATCAAAGCCTTAGGGAACCACCTGTCCTCCGGTAACCAAATTTCAACTTGCATTTTGATAATTGACTTGATGAAAGATTAACTAAACTAAAAGAAGAAGAGGACATAAGTATCACAAGTAATTATCAAGAAGAGAATTTGTATTAATCTCCAGCCCTCCAAATTCTCAACGTGGTATCAGATCTAAGGTGTTGAGCACAAGGGCTGCTTGTCAACAAAGACACTCAAGAAAGCTTAGATCAAAGTTTGGGTTTGAAACTCAAATCAGTTTGCAAAGAAGACCATCTAGCCACTTCAAACATCCTTTACCATCAAGGATCCAAAATCCGCTAGATTGAAGAATTCTATCTTGGAAGAAGTTCCTAACCTCTTCGTTATCATCAAGAAAGCCGTTGAAGGAGAAATTCACTCTCTCAAGTAAGTATCTATGATCTCATCTGAATCGGTCCAAATGACTTATTGTTTAGAAAGCAACAAATTGGTTGGGTTATCAAACTTCAATGCATGGAAGAAAAGAATAGATCTGAAGCTAATTGAAAATGAAGTTATGGGCTTCATAGAAGGACCTACAATTCAACCTCCAAAAGAAGACATTCTAGCATATATCAAATACATACGGAGACATAAGAGCCCGAAGGATTCTTATAGAATCCATAAAAGACTCTCTCATTCCCTATGTATCAAAGCTAGAATCCTCAAAAGAAATATATGATAAATTGGTGGAACTGTTCTCAAAAGGTTCTACAAAGGAAATAATATCCCTGAGACAAAAACTATACAAATTGAGAATGTCAAAGGAAGGAATAATTCCATATCTGATGGAGATTTTCGCAATACGAGAACAACTACTGAAGTTGGGAGAAGTAATGTCTGATAGAGAAATATTCACTATGGTACAAAATGTCTTACCAAAAGAAAGGAGATTACTCTTCCAGCATAGATGGGAGAAAATAAGCCATTGAATTCCAAAGTCTAGGTAAGATAGAAGAATCAAGATTGAAAGAAGGATCAAGAGAAGAGAATCAAGCCTTTGACACCATGTCTGGGAAGAAAGGAAGGTTCAGTAATTTTGGTCCTCAAAATAAGAAGAGAAATATGGACAAAGCACGATGCTTTGGGTGTAATGATCTTGGGCATTATAAACGAGATTGTCCTAGATTGAGAAAGGACAAAATGAAAAAGGAAGAAGCCCATGTCACTAATGAAAGAGAAGAACCTAATGCTAAAAGATTCAAGAAGGAAGAAGAAAGAGATCTCTATTATGATTGAGATCATCTTTCTCTTTAAGTGATCTCTGATTGATTGTAAAATTGTATAATAGAAAACAATGTACATTAAGAAGCATCTCAATAGAAGCATGAAAGGAGCTCTCGATGAAACAGCTTCTGGAAAATCTCTCTACTAAAGTAAAGTAGTCATCAGATCAAGGGTCATGATGGAGACAAAATTCTGGGATGTGATGACATATTGATGAAGCAGGCCAAAGGAATGAAGCTCTTCATTCTAGAGAAATTGCTACAGGATGACTCAAGGGAAAAAGGTATGAAGTATGTATATATTTATATGTTGACATTGGATGCTGTGAAGTCATGTCATATGGTTGTAGGTAATATTTAGAAGTATGATCTATGAAGGAGCATCTCCTGATGCACTGACAGATGAAATCAGCATAATATGTCCTCATAGAATATGAGGTGGTTGTACATAAACTAGAAAGTGGAAAATTTGTAAAATCTTGGGAAAGAAGAATGTGCAGAGAGGAATAGATCATGAAATGCAACCATGTCAAGAGGCAGTTATCATCCAGAGGCCAAGAAGATGTGACTAGGAGATCTCCTGGAAAGATATGTAGACTCTGACGGAAGTTTGGTAATGTAATATTCCTAATTAGCACCGCTAATTGGAATATTTGATTTTTGTATAGTTTTACCGACTATAGTTTATTAATAAATAAAAGTGAGAAAAGGGGTCTAACTCACTTAAATAAAATAAAGTGTTTCCCTAGTAGATGCAACGTTGTAACTTAAGGTGGGAGCCAAGGGGGGCCACACACCACGTGGAGGAGCCAATGAGAGAGAGGACGTTGGTTTTGGAGGGAAACCAATGCTATAAAAGGGGGAGGAGTCTCCTCATTTGGGGCATTATTGATATTGTTGATGATATTGAGCTAGACTTCTGTCTACTTGAACACGCTGGCTGTTTAGTCGGTCTGCAGCACTGTTTAGTGCGACTGAGTGTCTCCGGTCGGAGATCTCACCCTTGGCCCCGGGGGACTTCGAGTGCCTGCTCGGGCAAGGTTTTTCTTCAGTCTTTAACAGGAGATTTGCAGGTGTTTTGTTTGGGAGTTTTGCTGAGGAGCTGAGCTTCATTGGGTGACTGCGCAGTCCTTGGAGGGAGGACGCAGTTTGAGTTGGAGCTGTTCAGTGGTAGAGATTTCTGCAGGAGATTCAGGCCTATTTCGGTGTGGAGGTTCAGCATTTATCATTTGGTGAGTTTCCTGAGGAGTTGTGGCCCCATTTCAGTCTATTTCAGTTGGTGTCTGCGCTGGTCCTGGAGGGACAGCGTTTTTCTAGGAGGAGGGTTTCTGGGGTGATTTTCAGAGGTGGTCCATTTTGTATATGGTTTCTGGGTTTTGTCCGGAGTGGTGAGTTCAGGTGGTCTGCCGATTTTCAGCTCATTCTGGCAAGGGGATCAGCCCATAGCTTCAGTTCATTCCAGTAGCAGCAGTTTACGGCAGTTTCTTCCAGCAGCTGGGATGCAGTTTCTTGTAGCAGCCATTTCCTGTTTTTCTGAGAGGGTTCTTCACTTGCTTTGAGCAAGGATAGGTGCATTTATTCTGATTATCCATTGTATCTCATTATATTCTCAGATTAATAAAATGGCTTAGCATTTCCGGCATTTTTATGTGTATTTGCTCTATATTCTATTTCCGGCATTTTTCCTATATAGTTGTACGCTTGTATTGTTGTGTATTACTGTCTATTTCCTATTGGGGATATTACAGTGGTATCAAAGCATAATTCTGGCTCAGCCTGTGGTCTATGAGATTGGGAAAGAGATCATACAGAGGTTTGCGGGAACTTTGGAGAGCAATAGCAGTTGCAGTACCAAAAACGAAATTGGAAAAAGGGCCAAAATATAAAGGGTCAAATTTTGAAGGTTGGAATTAGAAGAAACGTTTTCTGGGTTTTGGGCAAGGATCACCTTCCCAAATTCCTAGAATTTTCTGAGTAGTTTTCAGTGGATCGGAGGTCGAAGTCAAGTAGTAGTATGGTTTTGCAGCAGCCGTGCAGTTTCTGAGGAGCCTGTAGACACATAGCAGAAAGAGCCGATGGCAAGTGATGATGATGAGAGGAGATTTAGAGAGGCGCTCCTCCAACACATGCAAGATGTGTCACAGAGACTCACTGCGCTGGAGGTTAGGCAGCGGGAAACCCCAAGGGGTTTTCAGATCGGCGAGGGATCGGGCACATCCCACCAAATGTCGGAGCATGGGGCTATCCCCATCATGGCATCACATACACCCACACGTCCTACCATGCCCACTTTTCTAGATGAAGACATAGGGGCAGGAGCACAGTGGGAGTCGGAGACTGACCCTGACCAGATGGACGCCTACATTGCAGAGTACCTGGCACGTGGGCCGGCGATCAGAGATCTTATCTCATTCAGAGATTACGTTCAGCTCCAGCGTGATAGTAGACCTCACAACTTTCACAGAGGGAACAGGCGCTCACATGATGGGGGCTTACAGCGCACAGTGGACAGATTCCATCTACCGACATTTGACGGGTCATCCAGGCGCTCAGCAAAAGCTTGGGTGGACAAGTTGGATACCTCTTTCTAGCTTGACCGAGTATCGGAGAGGGAAACCATTAAAATGGTTACCTCGCACTTGGAGGATGAGGGAACACAGGATTGCAGGGAGTCCGAGGTTACACCTAGTGTGACACAGGATTCACCCTCATTGGAGACCTCCTTGGCCGTGTCGGTTGATGTGGTAGTGGAGAAGGTAGAGCCTTCCCCAGTAGAGCCATCCATTGAGGTGATGATCGGAGTCGCGTCCGAGTCTTCAGGTGGTAGCAGCACACAGATGGGTGCAGTGTCAGGAGATGTATCCACCTACGATGAGGCCCTAGGAGATACAGAGGTATCGGATGATGGTCGCAGGCAACGGTATCATTGGCTTCGGGCAGACCTTCGAGTTTTGAAGGGGAAGGCCACATCAGTTCGGGAGGCCATTTTGTTGCAGGACATGGAGCTGGAGGGCATGAGAGTGGCTTGTGCTGAGTCAGCTACCAAGTTGGCCCGCATTGGGGAACGACTGGATTCCCTGATGGTACAACCAGGGGGCACATTGCAGCGTCGGATCATTCCCCTTCAGGCATGCATGGATGGGACTAGCAGTGTTGTTGGGTCATCTCTTCCCATTGGAGAGAGAGAGGCAGAGCCACCTAGTCAGATCTCATATGTTGACTTGGATAGCGGTATGAGACGATCAGAGTTGCACAGAGTACAGCATCCACATGTTGAGGTTGGATGGAGAGAGATTTTGAGTTGGTACTCGGTGGAGCGGGCTATGGAGATGGTGATGGATCCGAGTGTAGCTCAGTAGGAGTTTCTATGCATGGGGATTACAGGAACCCCAGATTGGCATTGGGATCTAGGTGGGATCACCTATCATTTCCTAGGCAGGTTGGTTGCCTGTGTCTTGGAGGGTACAGTTGGCCAAGCAGTAGAGCATGTGCATCCGCTAGGGGAGTTTGGGTCAGCTCCAGTGGCCAACCAGTTTATGGGCAGACTCCCTAGGTTGTTTTGGTATGACACTCGTATACGGGATCACGGGGTGGTCAACATACCTTGGCAGGAGTTTGTCGGAGGAAGTGGCATTGGCAGGCCACCAGATGGCACCTTGTATGGGGCCAAGGATTCTTCACCTTTGTGTGGGGCACAGAGGACGCAGCGGAGCCGAGCAGTGGTGGTAACACTACTGACCCATAGGGAGATTCACTTCTTGGACCCCTCGAGGAGGATTTGCAGTGATGATCCATTTGTCGACGGGTATAGTGATGTGACGGTGGACATGACGATACCGATTGGTGGTAGTCCGATATGTAGAGGCACATCTCTAGGACATCACATCCATGGATGTGTGGGAGCCTCTAGCAGTGATCAGTGGACTACTGGTGGACATGGAGCTACATGGTGGTGTACCGTAGTGTGTGGGACTGCATTGTGGAGTAGGAGTGCCCTACATCACATTGAGAGCACGTGGGGAGTGACAGATTCATGGACACAGTCAGGGCACGAGACGGTACAGGGTGGTACAGCAGTAGCATGGGGTATCCAGCAGTATTCAGGGGTATGCCTTAGTGTGCAGTGGCATGTTGAGGAGTACATGGATGACCGGTGGCTTGCGAGGGCGTACGGCGCGGCACAGCAGGGTCTTAGAGTATTGCATCCAGGGAGACTCACAGACAGGGACACTAGGCTTACCTTTGGGGGTATTTCACCCAGGATCGATGAGGAGACAAAGGAGCGATACTTGATGGTATTTGTGGGGACTCACACATCCGACACTCTTCTACATCACTCATGGGCACAACTGATTTTGTTGTTGTCCTTTGGCACTTTGGGCATGAGCAACAGGGTCCGTGAGGCACACCCAAGATATTTGGATGGCCCTCAGCACACTAGGCGAGAGACTTCTCAGCAGTGGCACTGGGTCAGTACGCTAGTTGACAGCCACAGTTTAGGGGATGAGATGATCCTCTGCAGTGGTGGCACATTAGTCATTGCTGAGCCTATGCTTGGGGAGCAGGTCATGAGGGAGACATGCATCATTTTTCCCTCGGGGCATGTTGAGATCATGCATGAGCAGAGGATATTGGGTTCAGCAGAGGTAGCATCCCAGCATGCGTCTGGACTCCAGACATTGTATCGACACTTCATCGAGAGGGTGGATGGCCTATTCAATGCAGATGAGGTGGCGGAGGTAGAACAGGAGGGCATTCCTTCTGTATGCCAGGGTGAGGACTCTCTTTCATATGAGTCCATAGGATCAGTTGAGGTTGCTTCTGTGGAGCAAGAGCAGTCATGCAGGTATGATGACAGTAGATTGCAGCCGTATTACAGTGTGTAGGGTGAGCAGTCAAGGGACTGTATAGGAGATACTCTGGGTGATGAGTCACTTGTGACGCTTCAGCTAGAGCAGCACATGAGGGAGCATGAGTCAGCAGAGGAGGATACTATGGACATCAGGCATGACATTTCCTTGGGTGAGGTCCAGATGGGTGCCCACATTGAGCCTATGATGGATATGTGGCTAGCATTGGGATCATCCTTTGAGGTGGAGCAGTCAGATGCACAGACACCGAGTACCGTGACAGCAGCTACAGATCCATATCCTCTGGAGATGTTGGAGGTAGATGTGATAGTTTGGCAGTGGGAGATGATTACGGGTTGGCGGCAACCTTCCAGGCAAGTTCCACATGCAGTTGTTGTTACTACATCAGATGCTTCCTCCAAGATGGACTGGCGGGAGATCATGAGTTGGTACCCTCTTGATGGTACGGTATTCTTCGTAGGGAGCACAGTGGAGCAGGGGCCCTTGGACATAGTAGATGTTACAGATCCCAGTCGGCAGGAGGGCACCAGTTGTCGTTACTTCAGGACTCCTTCTCGATTTCAGGAGAGCAGGATCAGCATAGGATTGAGTCATGACTTGGATTGGAGAGAGGTGATGAGTTGGTATGCAGTTGGAGGGGTAGCATATGCAGCTACAGGTACAACGCAGCAGGAGCCCGGGAGCATTGATGCTTATTGGTGGTCTTCACCTCTTAGAGCATTAGTCATAGCCAGAGGCAGTGCACAGTCCGAGCCGTGGGACTTGGGCGATTATTGGCCATGGTGGCGATGGGATTCGGGGGGATTATTGGTTGACTGGTACTGTGAGAGGTCACTTTGGGATCCTGGCATTGAGATATCCCTTCGTATCAGGGTGATGCAGAGGTCAGAGAGGTTTTAGTGGGACCCAGGCACATTTTGCAGTATCGGTAGGGAGCATCAGCTAGAGAGTAGGCTTGTTCAAGCGTTGCTTGAGGACAAGCAATTTTTGCCGGATGAGGATACCACTTGGGAGAGCGAGGAGACATTGCAGCATCCATCACTTCAGTTGCTTGAGGACAAGCAACGTTTTGCCGGGGGGGACTGTAATATTCCTAATTAGCACCGCTAATTGGAATATTTGATTTTTGTATAGTTTTACCGACTATAGTTTATTAATAAATAAAAGTGAGAAAAGGGGTCTAACTCACTTAAATAAAATAAAGTGTTTCCCTAGTAGATGCAACGTTGTAACTTAAGGGGGGAGCCAAGGGGGGCCACACACCACGTGGAGGAGCCAATGAGAGAGAGGACGTTGGTTTTGGAGGGAAACCAATGCTATAAAAGGGGGAGGAGCCGCCTCATTTGGGGCATTATTGATATTGTTGATGATATTGAGCTAGACTTCTGTCTACTTGAGCACGCTGGCTGTTTAGTCGGTCTGCAGCACTGTTTAGTGCGACTGAGTGTCTCCGGTCGGAGATCTCACCCTTGGCCCCGGGGGACTTCGAGTGCCTGCTCGGGCAAGGTTTTTCTTCAGTCTTTAGCAGGAGATTTGCGGGTGTTTTGTTTGGGAGTTTTGCTGAGGAGCTGAGCTTCATTGGGTGACTGCGCAGTCCTTGGAGGGAGGACGCAGTTTGAGTTGGAGCTGTTCAGTGGTAGAGATTTCTGCAGGAGATTCAAGCCTATTCCGGTGTGGAGGTTCAGCGTTTATCATTTGGTGAGTTTCCTGAGGAGTTGTGGCCCCATTTTAGTCTATTTCAGTTGGTGTCTGCGCTGGTCCTGGAGGGACAGCGTTTTTCTAGGAGGGTGGTTTCTGGGGTGATTTTCGGAGGTGGTCCATTTTGTATATGGTTTCTGGGTTTTGTCCAGGGTGGTGAGTTCAGGTGGTCTGCCGATTTTCAGCTCATTCCGGCAAGGGGATCAGCCCCTACCTTCAGTTCATTCTCGCAGCAGCAGTTTACGGCAGTTTCTTCCAGCAGCTGGGATGCAGTTTCTTGTAGCAGCCATTTCCTGTTTTTCTGAGAGGGTTCTTCACTTGCCTTGAGCAAGGATAGGTGCATTTATTCTGATTATCCATTGTATCTCATTATATTCTCAGATTAATAAAATGGCTTAGCATTTCCGGCATTTTTATGCGTATTTGCTCTATATTCTATTTCCGGCATTTTTCCTATATAGTTGTACGCTTGTATTGCTGTGTATTACTGTCTATTTCCTATTGGGGATATTACAGGTAAAGAAGAAGACCCTTGACAAAACATATCATTAGGAGATGTGTCAATCCGTATGAAGGATGTCGATGCCTACTGGAAGATGTCATGGTGAAAGATCATCACTAAGGTAACTTTTGTTCTAAAAGTTCATATGTATATGTTTATCTGGATGAATTTGTGCAGGGCTGCTAATCACGAGAAAGGATGTATGATCCTTGGAGATGATTTGAAGGAAAGCAGCATGGCATAACGGTGGACTAGATGAGAAAGACCGATGAATCACTTTCGGATAGTGGACATGACTCGTGACTGAAAGTGATGGATGATCTCTACCCTATGAAGCCAAAACTTGAAGATTCCTCAATATCGAAATCCATGACATCGAGGGGAGTAACTCTTCATGAGTAGCTGGATTGCTACTGCAAGACCCTGGTTGATGAGGAGCTTGGTGGTAAGTTTCTTGCTTGGAAGAAACTTGAAATATGTCCTTCCTGTGTTAAGATGGAGTGACATATGTGATTCCCTATTGCATGTGTCATGCACTAGACCAGGACTAATAGTCGTAAGACTTAGTGAAGGCCATGTGAAGAGAATGGATAGACACATCATTCTGGCCTTCGCCTGGAAGACAGAATGGAGGATTGGGTAATCATCTGGCATTCGATACTCTTTGAGAATGAGATAGGGCATTCAAGATAAGAGTAGTTGAGGACCGATATTCTTTGAGGGTTGGCTACCCAAGAGAAGAATAGTCCAAGAAGGTCACACTCTAGGAACACCTGGGTGGAGTATGTACCTTGGAGAGACAATGACTATGGTGTCTTTGAGTCATGTGTTTCTTCAACATTGTAGCCCATTGTCTCATTGAGAGATGGGGTTGTTAGTCAAGGCCTTGCACTAGGACAATGCTGGTTGATATGATGCTATACAGATGCGATTACCAATCCGATTCTTCTTATGAGATTCTTCTGTTTGAAAGTAACCATGTACCTATATGAATTCCTCCCTAGTTAAGAGGGAGTGTTGAAAAGTGTAACTAGGTTGGTCTTCATGTTGACTATGTAATAATGTATTTATATAAAGAAGATGTCAAAGATAATAAAATGTTTTTTTAGTGTACTTGCTTCATGGGTTTCATGAGCAAGATTTTATTATGTAGATAGACTTCTTCTTGATGTCCATTAGGTTTATCTCTTCTAGGAATAAATATAATTAGGGGTCATATTCATGAAGGATTTAGTTTAGGTGTTTGTGCTCCAAAGACCTTGAAGAAGCTCTCAAATAGCCATCATACAATGTTGAAGACAAGCTCATAAAATAGTGAAGACAATCCCTCATCGTTGCTAAAGAAACACCTCTTAAATTATTGAAGAAATTATAGACATGTCGGCCTACATGTTGTGTCAAAGTCGGCCTATAATAGTGTGATCAAGTCGGCCTTATATTATATTGATAGGTCAGCTTATTAACATACTGAGATAACTATATATACCCCTGTAAATACTGCGCAGAAAATCACAGAAGTGCGGATTCAATCTCAGGAAAAAGTGCGAATTAATTTCAGGAAAAACTGCAAATTCATCTCGGGAAAAAGTGCGAATTAAAAGGCGGGAAAAGGTGCGGATTAAAGGAAGGAAGAAGTGCGGATAACACTGCAGTTGATACAGAGCAAATCTCAGGAAAGACTGCGGATACATCACTGTCAATAAGTGCGGACAGAATAGAGAATTAGGGCTTCCTTTGAATGCAGACAAGTGTAGGAAGGGTAGCACATAAATACGAATAGTTAAGGACAGTTTGTGAACAATCAAGGATAACAAGGTACAGTGCAAATGTCCCTGAAGTTTAAGGAGCAGACTTAAGAAGATTGGTACAAGAATAAGTTGTTGATATACATTGTTAAAGGCTGTGATTACAAGATAGAATTAGCAGAGGTTGACACTGTGAACATAAGGAGAAGAAGCGGAAATTGTGAGAAAGGTAAATCTATGATTTACCTTCCTACTGTTCAAGCAAATCAACTACAAGCATATGCAAGGTGAATATCAAGGTCTCTAGTGTTGATGCAGAACGAAGTAATTTGGTGAAGAGAAGATTCAAGGTTAAAGAAGCTGGATCAAGGTCTTGGAAGCACATATGGGTCAAGGATCTACGTCTGGGTCATGGTACTTGTCATTTGAAGATCTATAAGAAGAATTCTTTGTGGGTTTTCCTCTCCAAGAGGGAGAGGTTTTGCCCTGGCTCTAGGAGCCTAACTTTTGTGTCTTGTGCATTTTGATAATTGACTTGATGAAAGATTAACTAAACTAAAAGAAGAAGAGGACATAAGTATCACAAGTAAGGTCACAAGTAATTATCAAGAAGAGAATTTGTATTAATCTCTAGCTCTCCAAATTCTCAACAAAGCTCCCTATGTTGCTAATCTACGCTGACCCTTTGATGCTCTGCGCTGCTGCTGCTCTGTATTGCGCTGTTGAAGTCCATCAACCACTGCATTGTTGCTGCCACTGCTTTGCGCTGCTTCAGACTTCAGCGTGCTAGCTCTACCGTTGTTGCTTCATCCTCCTTGCACCAACTGACTCCAGTCATCCTACTACTATCATTAAGGGCTCTCATTGCTCGTATGTGATCCAAGAGTTTGGGCACCTCAAGGATCCTGTCCCCCACTAAAGTTCAAAAGAACTATAGATCTATGTCGCCCCACCTCTTCTCCTGAGGCACATGAGCACTCATGGCAACATCATCATCATCCCCATCATTGTCCTTTGCTGCGGCGGCCTTCAAATCAAAATCTTCTTTGCCCTTCTTCTGAGGGCATTGTGTGGTGAAATGTCCCAATTCACCACACCTGAAGCATTTGACCTTCGAGAGGTCCTTCCTCTTCCTCCTCTGTTTCCCATGTTGTCCCTTGAATGTGAGAGCCGCATCTTCCTCTTCCTCCTTCTTGAACTTGATCCCCGTACTGTTGCTTCTCGCCTTGGTCAACCTTCTGATCTCTTCTTGTTGAAGAGTTGCCCACATCTCCTCCCAGTTTGGAAGAGTTGCTCTGCCCAAAATACATTGGAAAAAGGTTTCCCAGTCTTTTGTGACTGCATTCAGGGCAGTCTTAACCATAAGTCTGCCATCTGGTGTAGCCCCTACGGAAGCTAGTTGATCTCAGATCGCTCGTAATCTGATAAGGAAGGGGTCGATTTCTTCTCCCTTCTGCATCTGAAACAGTCTCAGCGAATTCTCAAGCAACATCCTCCACTGGAGGGAGCTTCCCTAGTACATAGCGGTCAAGGATGTCCACATTTCCCTTGTCATGTTCTTCTCGTAAATATGTGGGATCACATGATCCTTGATTCCATCCATGATCATGTGTTTTTCCTTCGTTTGAGCCTTGTCGTACTTCATGAGAGCATCAACATAAACATGGAAAACAACTGCATGCAAGACATGTTCCTTGACACAATGATCATCCAAAACTGAGTGTCCTGGCCTTCCAAATGACAAATTTGGATGTTCCATCCAACCTATCCTGATCCCTCAGTCCATGTGCAGTCATCTCCGCTCAGCTAGAAAATGTCGAACTGGTTCTCTTCTCCCTCTTTTGTCGCTGCCCCAACAAAACTTGGATATGGGTTTCTTTGGCGCTAGAAACCCTCTAAGGAACAAGCTCCCTCTAAAACTTGATTTTCTTGACGGAAATCCTTCTTCCAACTGATGTCGAATTAGTCCTCTTCGATCACCCTTTTTTTGTTGATCAACACAGGATCTAGACTTTTTGGCAAGAAGTCTTCTGAGGAACTGTTTCCTTCTACTTTTCTAGTGCCCCACTAGACATTGTTTTGCACCAACAAAAACAATGCCCCACCAGCAACTCCTGAAGAAAATCTAACTGCTCTCCCAACCTCAGCAACTGGAAAGACGGAGGCTCAAAACCTCTGCGATGGCCAAGCAAGCACTGCACTGCCTCTGCGCAGCTACAACGTCACCCTAGTTGGCTGACGCAGGCTTTGCGTGAGCCCCTTTGGTGACTGTATCACCCTTCCTTGCTTGTTTTTGGATTTGTGTTGTCACTCGGGATAGGTGCCTTCCTGCGGAAAATTTCCTTTGTCTTTTGCTGATGGCTTCAAATCTACTTGATCTGCAACACGCTCTGATACCATGTGAAAATTTCTGAATCTAAACCAGAAATCCTACTGCAGTAAATCTGATTTGCGTTACCTACTTGCCTTATTTAAATTACAAGTTATGTTTCTAAATATTCAACAAAAATACTAATGCAAACACACTGCAGCCTAGACAATTATACAAATCAAGTACTGAAAAATAAGTGGCACATTCAGAGAAAGGGAAAATATTTTTCGAACAAATGTCCCTAGAAAAACCCAATGCGAGAAAACCGGTGCAACAAATCTGAGGGTTTAGATTATTAAGCAACAGTATTTTGAGTACATATAGGTTGCCAAAATTTGGCTCACCCAATCGAGAAAAATCTTGGCAGACATAAATAAATCGTGAGTTTTACCTTACTTTGCAAGTCCCGAATGATCCAGATCAGAAACTGGTGAAGCCCCAGTTTCCTCTGTGTTGGCTTTGCGCCGTAGATGCATGGGTCTGGCTGAGGACTGCGTCACCCATTCTTTGTGCTGATCTTCCTCCTAGAAACTGAGTTTCAGCCCTTTCGGCTCAGAAACCCCAATATCTAGCTAAATTTGGACTCTCTCGGAATCACTGCGTCGCCCCTGCGTGGGCTTGCGTCACCCTCTCTGGTGTCTGCATCACCTCTCTTGGTGGTTGAGTTGGTCCCTCTGCTACTTCTTGTGCCCTTACTCTGTCATGTACCATTGGTCCTCCGACCAATTACTGCATCCGCCCCTTGCTGCTGCATTGAATCACTCAAATCTGATCTTCGTTCGAGAACTACTCCATTAGAAGAATTCGATCTCTTAGACTCACTATGTGTGTTTCCAACTGACCCTCAAGCCTTCCTTTATACTTTTCCTGTTGATGCATCAACGGTCGTGATCTAATCTCTAATCGACGGCTAATATTAAATCAGATTTGATCCTCATCACTTAGAACATTCTCACCCACATGTTTAAACTAATTCACTTTAATTATTTTATTTCCCTAAGTTTTGACGTAGGATCTATTTAAAATAATTAATTATTTGAATAACTTAAGCTCCGGGTGGAATTTCTCCAAACGATTGTTAGGTCTTGGAGATCTCATGTGTTCTAGCACCTCCTCAAAGTTTCAGAGCTAAAGCACATCCGATGCTACCTAAAAATCAACAAAACCCAGTCAACAACTCTTCCTTCAATAGTTTCATGAGATAATCCAAGACTCTTTGACCTAGACACAGACTTCCTCCAATCACCAAGTCAGCCCTTCCCTTCTTCAACAAATGATAACCTTCTAGCAACAACTTCGACCTAGAACTTTGTAGCAAGAAAACTTCGACCTAGTAGCAGCAACAGATCTTCATCCTAGAAGCAACAACACTTCGACTTTGAAGCAACAATAGAATCTCAACCTTGAAGCAGTAGGAGAATCTTGACTTTGAAGCAACATCACTTTGACCTAGAAGCAACAACACAATTTTGTCCTTGAGGCAACAATAGAAACTTCAACCTCCCACCAGTAGTCCAGTAACTTCACACGTGAGAGAAATATATGCCCGAAAACTTCGATCTTGTCCCTTTCTATAATCTTTCTCCATTTCTTGCAACTTTGTATTCTTCTGCTTCTTCTGCTTGTATATCGAATTTGTGAGAGATGTCCTTGAAATGAATCGAACTGCACTTTATTTATAGCCTCTTATGTGGGTTGAATTACCCTAATGTAGGCCGACTTGATTAGGTAAGGACTGACTTGGTGTGGAGGTGACAAATGACCTATTTCACTCAATAATAATTCTTTTTACATGATTCAAAAGCCCAAGAAGGGTCTCATAAAATGGACAATCACTCTAATGACTCAATATAAAACGTAGAAGTCCTTAATGGGGAGTTTGACCTATAAAATGATTACCCAAGCATGAAACTTATGCTTTAATAAGTCATAATAATGATAATAATAAATTATTTTTCTTTCTTTTGATAAATACATTTCATTATGACTCAAATACAATTATGAAGATTGAACCTAGTTACATTCTTCAACACCAGTGATGTGCAGTTGAGCAGTGACTTTGATTGTGCAGTGATCATTATGATTTTGCAGTGGTCAACCGTCAGTGGCTACCAGGATCTGACATATATACAACATCTTCTTTACAACTTTACTATATTGATTCAAAGCATAGGGGGATCCAATCTGAAAATTGTGAAATGTGGTCCACCCACTCTTTAGGGTGGCAGGGTGGTGCAAGGCACGTGATTGGAGTCACCTTCAAGTTGTGACCTGAGAACATTTCAGGGTGGCAGGGTGGTGCTAGGGCAAGTTGTGGCTTGCACAGAGCATTGTGGCTTCCATTCAGTTGTGGTTGATAGACTAATAAGGCAACGAAGCATCTTTTCCAACAGTAGCTGGTAAACAGAGTGTTGGGGCACTCATTACATTGTGGCTTGATCTATGGGGCATTGGGGCGTCCTTCTAGTTGCAACATAAATTAGGGTCTAGTAGCATCCTACAGGTTGTAGCCTGTGAATTAGGGGGTTGATGCCTCCCTCAGTTGTAGCTGAAATCTTGACGTAATCAATTTTATTTTAACATGGAAAAGCCAATTACTAAAGAAGCATTCGATGGTTTTTGACCCGGAAGTGGTTTTCCACCTTAAAATTTCTTTGTCCTCTGTTTTATCTTTCTGCATTGTTGTATGGTGTTTTCTAATATTGATTATTTTCTATGATCATCTAAAGAAGAACAATAATAATAATTGAAGGTTAATTAATGCTCTAAAAAATATTAAAAAGCGCTAATTGCTAAGAAACACTGATTCACCCCCCTCTCAGTGTTTCCAACATTTATATTTTTTGTTGAAGGTGTTCTATGTTTGGCTAACAAAGTGTTTGACATAATGTATGTCTGCAAATTGTTTTTATAAACTCTTCAAAGAAAAGTTTGGTTTCTAGTTTTTGCACACTAATTGTTTGAAGAAATTCCTCAGCGAAATTTTTTTATTCTAGTTACATAAAATCAGCTTGGTACATCAACATGGCACCCTTATGATGAGATGTTTCACGTTGATTAATAAAGAGGAGATTCTAGATTGATGATATAATTAATGAAACTTGCTCCTCCTCTGTGAGGCCAACACATGAAAAGGTAAGAATATGGAAAATGTGGGAGCTTGTTAAGAGTCGATAGCTCCTTAGTTTTCCCTAATTGCAAAAGGTGTCAAGTTTCAACCATAGATTATGAGGGGTCCCAACGCATAATTAGCGATCCAGTGAAGCCCCATTGACTTTTGATCTATCTCTTGGATGTAGAAGACATAATTTGGTTGATTATGGAGAGGAATCTAGAGGGCTCTGGTGTGGGAGTTGAAGTCACCTAGAAGGATAGCCTCCCCAACTACTAAGTATTGGGTGATGCCAACATACAAATTGATAAAGGGGTCCTCATCGATCTTGTAATGAATAACATAATACAAAGCATCCAAAGGGAAGTAACAAACATCAATTTACATATCCTTGGAGAGCAATCATATTTCACCATGTATCTCAAGACTACCCTAAAATATACAATTTTTTTATTTAGTGATCAAGTTTGACCAGGTCACTTATGAATTATTTACAATGAGCTAGGAAAAGTATGAAATGAATAATACAAATATTTACATATTTGGACTAACTCCTTTGATAGACTAAGTCCTCATCGATCTAGTAATGAATAGACTAAGTCCTCATCGAACTTGTAATGAATAACATAATACAAAGAATCCAAAGGGAAGTAACAAACATCAATTTACATATTCTTGGAGAGCAATCATATTTCACCATGTATCCCAAGACTACCCTAAAATATACATTTTTTTATTTAGTGATTAAGTTTGACCAGGTCACTTATGAATTATTTACAATGAGCTAGGAAAAGTATGAAATGAATAATACAAATATTTACATATTTGGACTAACTCCTTTGATAGAATAAGTCTCCTCAATGCTTGAACTTGTGAAGCAAGTGAAGATATGCAATGCAATGAGTTCGGGACAAACAAAAACTAGGGTTGTAGACAAATTGTAGAAGTTTCCAAAATAATATGGATGTGGAAATTTTTGAGAGAAAAGTATAAGCAATAGTGGTTTACCTACATGTTGAGTGTATAAAAGGAGGATCTCGATGCACCTGGAAATTTCTTAAACAACTTGGAGTTGAGAGCTCAAGGATAGTTTTGGAGGAAAATTTCAGAAGTGGTAAAAATTTCAGTACTCTAAAAGTACCCTAATCTTTAAGCTCTAATACCAACTGGTCTGTGCAAAATGCTCAAATACAAATATGAACTATAATTTGGAAATCCTATTTTTGATTTTACACATTTACCATGTTTAAGGATTTTTTCAAGGCATAAAGTAAACTGTTTATATCCTTAGAATTCTTAGGGCCTTTCTCAATCTAAACATTTTTATATTATAGACATTAATCTACAATTTCAATTTCCTGTGGTTACATTGCAGATATTATTTCTTCTTGAGTCGTTCATTGATGTTGTAATTCAGCTTTCAAATGGGTTCATATAACATATTTTTAGTTAACTAAATTGAAAAGAAAATACTAACTGCAAACTCCAGAAACTGAAAAATATGACAATTACACGTTTGGATTGTCTTCTGATTGCAAGGTTTGCTCCAAATTGAATATTCTGATCGCATTTGGCATGCGAATGTTTGTGAATTCCACGTATGTAATCTTGGATTATAACCACTTTTTTTCTTTCTTGTCAAAAATTAGAAAATCACCAGCAGCTCCAATGCCAAAGAGAGTGGAACAACTAGCTTCTCCTCCCATTTTAAGATATAACTCTTTCGACTTTGAAAGAATTTGGGGAGGGCATCACCAAGATAATTTGAGGAAGGTAAAATCCAGATGATTGATGTCATTTCTTTTTCTTTCATAATGATATTCTATACTACATTTAACTAGGTCAATCATTATGCTTCCACCACTAGCAGAAAAAGTGTAGCATATGCAACAGAGAGGGATTTGAACAGTTTAATGATGAGCAGAATGATGAAAAAGTATAACACATCCAGTCTAGTCTTGTTTACCGGTTTTTATATGTACTTTTCATTGGCATTGAAAATTTTGTTTCTAGAAATTGAGTTTAAACATTCAATAGAATTTAAAACACAATATTGTGATCCAAAGACTCTGGCTCGAACTAAACTATTTCAATGCATGGTAGTCTACTTATTCTAATTGAAATCTCAATTTTTTAGAGTTTTGTTATCATGTTAGATTACAAATCATGCTTGTAATGCTACTTGAAACCATGAAAACATGGCCAAATTTAGGTTGCAAGCATGGAGAGGTTTAATTGCATTTTATTGATCCTATTTTTTATCATATTTTTTCCATTTCTCGATGGTCAAAAAATCTCAAGAACCCCTCATATTTTGTATCCTTGGAATTAGCCTCCTTGTACTTCCCATATGTTATAACCACTTTTGGCAACTCCATTGATTGTTGTAGATTCCAGAATATGAGCACTTCAAGTGTAGATTGTTGAAAATAGGTGTACCAAGGAGGTGTTTCCTAGTGCATTTATCCTTTTGGCCTAGGAAAAAAAATTGATGACCCTTTTGTTTAGTGACATTATGAGTTTTATTAATGTCATAGAGCAATATATTTTTTTTTTTATGAGTCATGTACTTTGATTTATTAAAGTCACATCATACATGTGTTATTAAAGTGACTTTATGAGAAAAGTACTAAGTACACCAAGTGACTTTATGAGAGAAAAAGTGCACATGGTACAAAACATTAAAAATACTAGGAGGCTCATTAATTGAAGGGACCACATGAGGGAGGGGGTCAAGTGGGGGACTTTATCTCATCCATTGATCTCATGGGTTGAGATTTAATCTCAACCATTGATTTCCAAGTATTGGGGTTCTCATCTTTTGAAGAGGAAAAAAGGGAAAGAGGAGAAGGGAACTGATTCACTATTCTCATAAGACTTGAGGAGAGCATGGAGGGAGGACAAAATTGCAGAGAAGGAGAAGCAGCGACAGCCAGTAGACAAGCCTGAAATTTCTGCTAAGTTATGGCACTAATCTCGAGAATTTTGGGCAGAGGTTTCAGGCTTTGTTGTAGGAGTTTTTAGGCCGAGATTCTAGTTCAGGGTGTTGGGAATGTAATTAGTTTTGGTCTTCATAATTGTTGTTGTACTCATTTCAATATGTATCTTATTTAACAAATAAAAGAAGAAAAATAAAAAGTTATTATTTTAAAGCATGGGTTTCATGCTCATAATTGATGGTTTTCTAGGTAAAAGCATGTTATTCATGCTTCTAGGGTTTGTTAGGTCATAAGATTTATTGTCATGAATCAAAGCAGTCAACATCATGTTTATAAGTCCCTTCCAGGAAAAATATAATTGGAAAAAGAATTATTTTTGAGTCTACAAGTCCGAGGAACTCCACAAGTACAAGTCGGCCCTGGTAGCTTCAAGTCGACCTAAAGGAGGGATTCGACCCCCTGGAAAGGCTATATAAAGGAGTAGTTCGACCTCATTTGAGACTCACTCACAAGTTCGATCTCAAGAAGGCAGCGTGATCTGTAGCTGAGAGGCAGAAGAAAATGAGAGAGAAGGTCTAGAAGAAGAAAGGAAGGACGAAAATCTTGTTTTTAGGTCTATCTCTATCATGCGTGTGAAGGATTAGGGTTTTTGTAACTTTCAAGAAGGGCCAAAATTGCAGATCTGAGTTGTAGGAGAGTAGGTTGCAACATCAAGTTGTAGGAAGAGTGAGTATACTATTTGGACCTCGTTGAATTTGAAGTGACTTATATTGCTCAAAGAAGAGTGCTGGAAGAAGTTTTCTTAGGGTTTTACTACAGCAACTGCAAGGGTGAAGTTGCAGGCAAATTACAGTATTGACGCTGGCACGTCGAAATTGCAATTCGAAGTTGGTTGGTGCAGAATCAAGGAAGGACTTGTTGGAAGACTGAATTGGTACTTGGAGAAGGACTTGGTCTAGGGTTTGGGTCTTTGTCATCTCATATGAAGAAAATTCTATAAGAAGAGAAGAGTTTTTAGGGTTTTCCCCTTGGAGGGGTTTTCGCGCTGGCTGAGAGCCTAATTTTTGTGTCCTCTGTTGTTGCTATTTCTATCCTTGATATTTGTTTGATGAAAAGATCTAAATAAAGAACACAAGAAGACTAATTAAGTTCACAAGCAAGTATTAAGGTTAAGGAAAATTGAAGTATAAGCTGCCACATTGAATTTTCCAACACAAGGCTTTCGCTGGTTGATGGAGTAGCTGAGTAAGAAAGTTAGCGTGTTTCTTTACAAAAAGAGGGGTTGTTTGAAACTTTGAATCTCTTAATTTCTAACATTGATACAATCAATAGGGCCAAGATTTTAGGGCCTCTAACAATGCAGTTTTCGAGACATATTTACCATGATTCCAAGAGGGAATCTATTCCAGGCTTTGGTAAGAATTTTAGTGAAGAATTATGCTCGTCCTGGCACGATTATCTAGACATAGTAGGGAGGATGCCAACATGAAATTTGAGGCAAATCAGATTTGTGTTTTATGACTATGTGGAGGCTCAAATTTCTATGTAATTTGGCAGTGTCTTCTTCAAGTCAAAAGGGAGATAAGTAGATTTTCTCTCTAATGTACAAATTTCTTTAAGAGCAATTAAAATAATCCTTGAAGATTGGTTTTCCCCTTGTGGGCTTTTCCAGGGTCATTAGACCAAAATTAATATGTAATTTTATGAGTGTGCTTGCATTTATGTGTTATATCAACTGTGAAAAAAAGAGAGTAGAGTAGTCTTTAATGTTTTGAGTTAAATGCTCACATATATATCAACTTATATGTTATGATGGCGTCTGGGAATTAAGCCTATGAAGAAACATGAAACTAGGAAGGGCTACAACAAACAAAAATTTTCTACATGGTATTAGAGCAAGAGAGGCCTCAGATCTGAAAGTTTTCATCAGCTGATAGAAAGATCAACAAGCGAAATTCTACCATATTAGTGACCAACTTGTTGATTTTGTAGCATTGGAAAGTGTTCCAAGTCTCATATTTTGTGAGGAGGCTTGGACATCAGTATTCCAGAGAACCCAGAAACCATTTGTGGAAATTCCACTCGATTCATGTTTTATTAAAATAATTGATTATTTTAATGTGATCCCTAAGTCTAAACTTAGGGAGATTAAATAATTAAAAGGTATTAATAAAACATAGTGTGAATCTTCTAGAAAGCGAAGATCAAGTCATGTTTTAATCTTAGGCATTGATTAGATATCTAATCTGGGCCGTTGATTCATCAACGAGAAGATTATAAGAGAAGGCTTGAGAGTCATTTGGAAAGCAAGTCGGGCACACTCTCAGTTCTCGAACGAAATCGATTATAAAGGAAGAGAATTTGATTTCAGAGGGAGAGGTTGTAGAGGCGGAGTTGCAAAGGCAGAAGAAGGGAGGGGAAGTCAGTAGAGGCAAAGAAAGGCAGGAGGAGGACATAGAGGAGACAACGATGAGCAGCAGCATTGAGTCCCCACGCAGAGTGATGCAGTCCAGCGCAGAAGACCACGCAGAGTGATGCAAAGGGAGCTAGGGTGCCTCCCGGGTGTTAGAAAATCTCTCGAAGGATTCGAGGAATTGATCTCAAGTGTATTATATAAATCTTCTCGTCAGATTCTTGTAAATGATTTTCCTTGTTGAAGAATAATACAAACCCTCATCTATTGCATAGAAGAATGGGGCATCTACATCATGGAGCCTTGAGGATTCTCAAGAAGACTATCACGGGAGCCTCGGAACTTAGCACCAAGAGAAACGATGTCTACAGGGGGTGCGTATTAGGGAAGTATACCAAGGAAGCATATTCGAGAAGCGGCAATAAGGCCAAGAGTGTGTTGGGATTGATACAATCAAACATTTGCGTGTTGAGATTTTGGGGCGCTGGGGTAGCATCGGATGTGCTCTAGCTCCCAAAATTTGTGGAGGGATTAAAGAACATAAGATCTCCAAGACCCAGAAAGTGTTTTAAGAAATTCCATCTAGTTTAAGAGATATTTAATTAATTAATCTTTTTAATTAATGAGCCTAAGTCTAACATAGGAAAATTAAAAGATTAAAGGTAAATAAATTAAATATGTGATGAGAATGATTTAAGTGACGCAGATTGAGCATCTTCTAATCTTAGCCGTCTATTCAAGGTTAGATCACGACCGTTGATGTTTCAACAAGAAAAGTATAAGAAGAGGGCTTGGGGTCAGTTGGAGAACACACACACTGGCAGAGCACTGAAGCTAAGCTGGAATTCTAGGGCGTCGTTTGCTAAGAATTTCATAATTGTTTCAGCGGCAGCGAGGGGCATTATTGGCAAGGGGGATGGTGTAGTCCCAGGCCAAGAGTACAACAAGGGCAGAGAAGCAACAGACCAAGGTAGCGCAGAGGCAGCAACTACGCAATCCAGCCAAGAGCCCAGCAGGGGCAGCGCAGAGGCAACAGGAGCCACGTAGGGCTGACGCAGGCCCATAAAGGGCAGCGCAGGAGCCACACAGGGCTGACGCATGCCTAGTCAGGGTAGCATAACCCCAGCTAAGGTGATGCAGGCCCATCCTGAGCAATGCAAAGGCTGACGCAGGCTAGGCAGGATGACACTGAGGGCTTCAAAGCAGCGCTAGGGTTTCCCGAGGCCGGAAAGGGGCTGCGTTTTGTAAATCCCGTTTGAAGGTGTGAATCAGTCAGATTTTTCCATCTCCGAGATAGAGGTATTGTTGTCGTTTATTTTTCTCTGTTGGGTGAACAAGTTTGGTGCCCAGATTTGTTGTACTTAGAATCTGTTTATAATAAAAAATCTCTAGAAGCTAGCAGCACCAGTTTTCCTGCATTGGGTTTTTCCGGGGATAGTTGTCCAGAAAATCCTTGTGTGTCACTTTGTCATTGAGCATGTTATTCAGTTTAGATCTTCATGTGTAGGATTTTAATATATTTACTTTGATGTTAATGCTGAAGTTTTCAGATTAATAACTTGTGTAAGTAGGAGAAGTAAATCAAGAATTTAATAGTAGGGTTTTTGTTTAGTAAATTCAAAAATTTTCACATGGTATCAGAGCAATTGCAGATCAAGATGGATCTCCAGCAAGACGACTAAAGAAATGTGATCCAAGGCTCCCGTAGCTCGTATGTGATCCAAGAGTAGGGCTGACTCAAGGATACCGCCAATCTCTATGGATACTCTATATATCCATGTCACCCCACCTCTTCTCTCGAGGTGCATGAGCACTCATGGCTGTATCATCATCAGAGACATCGTCATTTGCTGTTGGTGCCTTGGAATCAGAATCTCCTTTGTCCTTCTTCTTAGGACAACTACTGGCGAAATGTAAATTTATGTAGATGTTCTATGCTTGATGCAACTTTACTTATCACTACAACAATCACATAAACAATCAAGTAAAATGTTGATAGAGCATACCAGTGGATCTACAGAAGACAAACTAGAAACAGAAAAATGTGGTGGTGCGTTACGGTGGTCAACAGGATGCTTCAACCAGCAAAGTCTCCTTCGTCAGCCAACCCAGCATGTGTCACAACAACCCTCAAAACAGCCACACGGTCAACTCAAAGTCAACCCCAGAAAAGTCAACGCTGCCCCAACGACAGCAATGACAGCAACACTAGCAGCAACACCAGCAACAACGACGGCAATGGCAGCAACACTAGCAGCAACAACAGCAACCCCAGCAGCAACGGCAACAACGGTAGCAACACCAGCAGCAACGGCAGCAACAACAGTAACAACAAGTAAAAGTCAATGCAGCACGTTCTACGATCAACCTTTGACCTCGGTTCTTGTGCCAAAATGTACGGTCTTCCAAAATCGAAGTCTCCACCAAAAATCAGCTCCTTTGGACCATGCATTGACCAAAGTCAACGCTGGTCAAACTTGCGTGGAAACCCTAGTTGCAGCAACTTCCTCTTCGTCCTTCTTTCTCACGTGTGAACGGAAACTGCCTCCAAGGAGCTCGAACCAATCAGAAGAGGAGAGATGATGTGTGAGGATGAGATGAGTGAAATGTCCTCCAACGTTGACTCTATTTATATCAATCACTGAGGTGTGTGACACATTTGCTGGGGGTGTAAAACCTTAAGGCCGACCTGCACATATTTTGAAAGTATTAAAAATAAATTCAAAATAAATGTTTTGCTCATCGGATCAAGATGATCTTTAGATCGATCTTGCACCTCTTCGAAAGAGGAACCCAATAAAAATATTGGTGTCTTCATCTGAGCATCACAACATGGAGTTTGGACCTAGTTGTCCAATTTTAATACTCCCTCTCAACTAGGGAGAACTCCAGCCACCTGTGCAATCAAACATCGTGTGTCATCCCGCCGTAACTTGCTTTGTTGGCCTCTTTATTTCAGAACAGAAGTGAGTCAGTCACAAAGACATCATTCCTGGCTGATAGATTCAGGACTCACAAAGAGTCTCATGCCAACCTGAAGTTGGTTTATTTGACCCGAAGTCAGTAGGAGGTCCGAAACCTCACTAGGACTCAAGAGAGTCATATACTAACCCGAAGTTAGTTTCACTGGCCCAAAGTCAGTTGGAGGTCTGAAACATCACTAGGACTCAAGAGAGTCATATACTAACCCGAAGTTAGTTTCACTGACCCGAAGTCAGTTGGAGGTCCGAAACCTCACTAGGACTTGATCCCAGATCAAGTGGTTGGACCGTGCCATCCTAGATAGAGAGTACGACAATCTCTGATGTGTCCATCAGTCTTTGTTACTATTCTTTCGCTTTTCCCATCTCATTGGCCAAATGAGAGGTACTTCCCATGAGTCCGGAACTTAAATGGTTAGGATGCATACGGGGTACAGATAATGAGAGGGGAACCAACTCAATCACCACAACGGTGGGGCAGAAGCACACCAACAAGGTTTGGCAAGCCTAGCCCTGTGGTTGCTTATAGCTCCGAGAAGCTATCCCCAAAGCCCACCAGAGCTCCCAGAGCTCATCGTCCAAGAGGACCCTCTGAATAGGGTCATTCCACGATTCCAAGATTCTCACATAAGGTTAGGAACATGACCTTCCCCAAGGGCATTGTGAGAATATCCACGACCTGCTCATCAGTTCCTATATGATTGAGCCTTACGACGCCTCGCTGTACCATATCTTGGATAAAGTGGTACCAACCATCAACATGCTTGGATCGATCGTGGAACCCGAGATTCTATGACAAACGAATCCCCTTCTGGTTATCACAAAGGATAACGATGGCATCTAGCACATGCTCGAACAACTCATTGAAGAGCTTTCACAACCAAGTGACTTCACAACAGGCCATACATGCTACAATGTATTCGGCCTCAGTGATGCTCAAGGCTACCGACTTTTGTTTCTTGCCCAAAAAGCAGATCTACGTGCGAAGCAGCATCCAGATGTGCTCTTGCGATCAACCACACTCCTAGCCCAATCGGCATCAGTATATCCAAGGAGTGTCATGCTCCCGACAGTGTATTTCAGCCCATGGTCTATCGTGCCCCAAAGATATCTGAAGAGCTTGTTGGCACCAACCTAGTGAATGTCATGATCAATCATGTGTTGACTCAAAGTGTTCACTGCAAAACATACGTCCGGACGGGTGTTCACTAAGAACATCAGGCCCCTACGAGTTGATGATACTCAGTAGGATTTCCTTGTCTGAGGCCCGGCGGCGGCGGCCCCTCCACTCCAACTTCTTAATGTTGAGCTCCATCGGTACGACACGGACTTACGGTCCACCATGCTAAATCTTTCCCGAGGAAGCTTCTGATGTATTTCGCCAGAAAAGGAAAATCTCGGCGAGTCTCTACCCGAGACCTCAGGTAGGAAGTAGTGCATTATTCCTAAGTCTTTCATCTCAAGCACTCGGCTGCGAGCTCCCTCTTGCAGCGATGAATGAGAGGGTCAACACACAATCGGGGAAGGAGTCGTCCACATACAGCACCGAATGAGAGGCTTTTCTCTATCAACCTTGAAGTAAAGGTTTGGATCGGCGTTACTACGAGTGAAGCCTAGCTTCATCAGGTAGCTATCTATCCTCTTGTACCAAGCTCTGGGTGCTTCCTTCAACCCATAGAGGGCTTCTTTCAACCTGCAGACATGGGTGTCCTGATCCTGGACTTAGAACCCCAGAGGTTGCTCCACATACACCTCTTCCTTTATCGCACCATGCAGAAGTACGGTCTTCACATCCATTTGATGAAGACTCCATCCTTGTGTAGCAGCAAGGGCTATGATAGATCGAATGGTGGTCACAGGTGCAAATATGTCATCATAGTCTATGCCTTCTTTTTGAGAGAAGCCACAGGCAACGAATCGTGCCTTGAACTTTTCAGCACTTTCATCAGATCCATGCTTGATCTTGTAGAGCCATTTTGAGGTGACAACTGCTTTGACCTCTGGTCTAGGAACCACATCCCAGACATCATTCTTCATTATGGACTCATACTCTTCGTGCATAACATCCTTCCAGACTTGATGCTTTACGACTTTCTCAAAAAGATCTAGGCTCGGATTATACAATAGTACTCATGGCTACTAGATACCCTTGGTATCTACTCGGCTTCTTGCTTTCACGAAATGCCCCCCTTGGGGCCATATGTCCCTCAACATCCTCGAGAGTGTCCCTGAGCCATGATGGTCTCTTTCCCAGTGAAGGAGGTGGATCAATTGAGTCCATTGGTCCTTCAACATCAGGGATTGTCTCATCCTTCGGTTCCTCTTGATTTCTAGGCCTTGCTTCATGACCTTCCTCGGATCTGGGAAGATTGACTACTTTCCTTAGGGAAGTATCTTCATCAAAGGTGACATCGTGGCATATCTCCACATCCCTTTGACCAGGAACATAGAATCTATAGGCCTTCGAAGTTTCGCTGTAGCCCACAAACATTGTGGTCTCCCTCTTGATGCTAGCTCCTCTACAAAAGTTCTTGAACTCGTTCGTCTCATATTTAGTGCCATTATCGGTCTGTCAGATAGCATCTCATGTCATTGCTCCCAGTGGACTTCCTCCAACCTGGTAGAGTGTATCAATTCTAGACCCAAACGTGATCCTTGAAGCTCTTCTTCCACATGCGCACCTTTCCATCAATGAATGCCACATTGAAACCTTTGTCTTCCATGGCTGATATAGACACGAGGTTCTTCTTCAAATTAGGTACATAGAGTACATCCTGCAAGTGGAGGACTTGACCTTGAGACAAGTGGAGGGTCACAGTCCCTGTCCCTTTCACAGGATATGTGGCATTATCTCCAAGGATAATTTCCAAATTAGTATCCTTCTCAACAATATCAGAGAGTGCTTCCTTGAACCCAATGATGTGCCTTGAGGCACCACTATCTATCAACCAGACATCCATAGTGTCGGGTGGAGATGCAGCAGAGAGGGCAGATACAAGAATGAATTCATTTATTTTTATCAACAACATTTGATTCCTAATACCTGGAATTTCTTGACCTTTTGAAAGGCTGATCATTTCCGCCGGAGGGAGACTTCCTCTTTCCCTGGAACCTGTTGTTCCTTTGATTGCCATCCCTCCGGTTGTTGTTGTTGTCATCATCATCAGGAGAATCCTTCTTGAAAGGGCATTCTCTAGCATGGTGACCTGGCCTATGACAAGTGTAACGCTTGCCCTTCTTTCCTTGTGCCCCTGCTCTTCCTTTGTTCTTTGGACCACCAAAGTTCTTTTTTCTAGAATGAGCAGCGTAGGCAACATTCCCTTCATTTTCATACTCCTTCATTCTTGTCTCTTCTTGAATGCAGCTCGACAGTACCTCGTCAAAGTTAGGTATCACATTATTATTGAGAATGGTAGTGTTGAACACACGCCATTTGGATGGGAGCTCTCCAAGTGTGGTGAGTACCATCTCTCGATCAGTATTGTCTCCCCAATAGCCAACAGATTGTTCGTGATCTCGGTCAGCGTCAGAAAGTATGATTGGACAGACTCATCCTTGCCTTTCTTCAGATTCTTCAATTGATTCTTGAAGAATAGCACTTGATTTGGCCTTGAACATGAGGACCAACTTATCATACATCTCTTTGGATGTGCCTAGCTCAGAGATGTAAGCCACCAGACTCTTATGAATGGATTCCTTGATCATCAGCTTTGCTTTGATCTCCCCCTTTTTGTACTTTGTTTTGGCAGCAGCAGTAGCAGTGGATGGAGGTTCTTGGATTTTACCCTGCACATAGCCCATGACATATTGGTCTTCCAATTTGAGATCTAAAATCATCTTCCAAGCATGGAAGTCATCCTTCCCAATCAATTTTTCATCCTCCTTGAAGCCATAGCTACATGGTCAACTCAAAGTCAACCCCAGAAAAGTCAACGCTGCCCCAACGGCAACAACGGCAGCAACACCAGCAGCAATGGCAGCAACGACAGTAACACCAACGGCAATGGCAGCAACACTAGCAGCAACGGCAACAACAGCAGCAGCAACGGCAGCAATAGCAGCAACAACAAGTAAAAGTCAACGCAGCACGGTCTACGGTCAACCTTTGACCTCGGTTCTTGTGCCAAAATGTACGGCCTTCCAAAATCAAGTCTCCACCAAAATTCAGCTCCTTTGGACCATGTGTTGACCAAAGTCAACGCTGGTCAAACTTGCATGGAAACCCTAGCTATAGCATATTTCTCTTCGTCCTTCTTTCCCACGTGTGAACCGAAAACTGCCTCCAAGGAGCTCGAACCAATCAGAAGAGGAGAGATGATGTGTGAGGATGATATGAAATGTCCTCCAACGTTGACTCTATTTATATCAATCACTGAGGTGTGTGACACATTTGCTGGGGGTGTAAAAGCTTAAGGCCGACCTGCACATATTTTGAAAGTATTAAAAATAAATTCAAAATAAATGTTCTTCTCATCAGATCAAGATGATCTTTAGATCGATCTTGCACCTCTTCGAAAGAGGAACCCAATAAAAATATTGGTGTCTTCATCTGAGCATCACAACATGGAGTTTGGACCTAGTTGTCCAATTTTAACATGAAATGACCAAGATCACCACAGTTAAAGCACCGGACCTTGGAGAGGTCCTTCTTCTTCTTCCCTTGCTTCTTTTCCCTTGATGCAAGGGCTGCATCCTCCTCCTCTTCTTTCCTTTTTTTGGCTGATCCGCTTCCTCCACTGAAAGACTGTTTCTTGGTGATCCTCCTGATCTCCTCTTGGCGGAGAATAGCCCACATATCTGCCCATGATGGTAACGCTGCCCTTCCTAGAATGCTCTGGAGAAACGTTGCCCATTCTTCAGAGACAACATTTCGGGTCGTCCTTACTAGGAGCCCTTCATCTGGAGTGGCACCCATGCCAATAAACTGGTCACGGATAGCTTGAAGTCTGAAGAGAAATGGATCTATCTCTTCGCCCTTCACCATTTGGAACATCCGCATTTGATTCTCAAGAAGCATTATTCTTTGCACAGAGTGTCCTTGGTACATCACATCCAAAGCCGTTCACATGGCATTTGCTGTATTCTTACCAGCAATATGCGGAATCACGTGATCCTTGACTTCGTCTATGATCAACCGCTTTGTCCGTGCTTGATTTTCTTCATACTTCTTGAGTGGATCTGCATCAGTTGGTACAACAAGTTTCTGCTTTGCATGATCTTTGAGACCATACTCATCCAAAACTGAGAAGATTCTGGCCTTCCAGATGACATAGTTGGACATGCCATCCAACCTGTCTGTAAGGTCTCTAATCTTCATTTGCCTTAAAAAATCTTATCTGATATCTATATTTAAGCAGAATTTAATTTATAAGAGGATTTAAATATAAAATCTAATGTCAGATTCACGGTTTTAAAATATTTCTAAGTTCACAAACTCAGTAACCGGCTGATGCTGAAAACACAATTATTTATTTGATGCAAAGAGAAATACCTGGAAACGATGAGATCCAAACCATAATTTAGTTGATGAACGCTGAATGAACTGAATAAGTTGATAATTGCCGGAACTGTGATCCTCCTCTCCAGCTGAGAGGACAGATTTCAGAACCCAAAATGTTCCTCCCAGCCAATTTAGGATTTAATCCCAAACCCAGAGGACGCCTCCTCTGCCCCCGTGCCCAGAATCCCGAGAACAGTAAGTCTCCCTTCCACAGTTGATCAATTTCACCACAACAGCCTTCTCCCTTTCCTCACAACAACCTTCTCTCTTTCCCGTAACAATCCTTCCCCTTCCTCCTTCATGTCTTCTTGTTTAAATAAAAATCTCCCCACCGCCACAACTCCATCAAGCTAAGATCCCACCACCACAACTCCATCAAGATAAGACGTCCATAAATGTAGAAATGAATGTTTTCAAAGAGATGTCATTCGAATGATTTGCATTAATGAGATGTCCTTTGAATGTAAGATGATATGGTTTATATTAATGATATGTCATTCGAATGATATATTTTGTATTAATTCGAATGTATTTAATCATAGTGCTTTGAATGTTTAATTAATTATTCCAATTATCTTTTAAGGTTAGTTTTTATGTTTGTATATTATATTTAACTAGTAGTTAAATATTAGGAGGTAGGAACTTAGGGTGTGGGTTGTTACATACTTCCTCCCTTCGGAAAACTTCGTCCCGAAGTTAGGGTTTCATATACTCATATCAATAATTGTGTTTTAGAGATTAGGGTGATTGTAGAAGGCTAATTTTTTTTTAAGATTGACTTTCTGTTTGAATAAGTATGTATCTGCAATTTAATTGTTACTTCCCCTCTCAACCGAATCTCCAAACTATTCTAAAATCATCCTATCCTTCCTAATCTCTTCCACTCCCATCCTATCCGTCCTCTACAAGAATATGCCATGGCATCAGTTTTACTGATCCATTCATAGACCTTAAGGATATCAGCGTCGATTACGTCAACCTGATATGCTTGTAGGCATCCGGCAGTCATTATCACACGTCAAGGGGAGCGTGACTCGCACAGTCCTCCCATGACTCCAGGTATCGGAGGATAACCGGTGGGCAACACCTCCACCCCTCCCAATAGGACCAGGGTCAACACCCTATCGTGGAATCTCGGGAGTTTCAACTGTTCTGGGGATTCTGTCATCACGTATTTTGGGGTCTGAAATTTGTTTCTGCAAGGTAATTACTGATACACAATCTGCAATGTAAACACTCATACACATATTATAACATATGCATCTATATTGTTCATAACAAATTGTTACCCATATAACAATCTCTACACATTCCAAATACATTGCTATCTATGATATTGATCCTAGAACTTATATAACATACTTGGTTTAAAACATTTGCCCACATATGTATCAATATGTCCAATACAATTTCTCGTTTTAGATACTATTTCTGTTTAGTTCATACATGTTCCATCTATGATGCATTTTTTTAACCATTTTCAATCTGTATACCAATATGTTTCACTTTCATATTTAAAATGTAGTTACTCTCCTATTTCCTTTCCTTCAATCATATTTGAAATGTAATGAAATGAATCATTAGATAGTTTCATCTATAACGTTTAATCTATGATTTCATATTCTTGCAATGTTAATTTAAATGACATATTGCATATCGGTATCCATGCACCAGTGAATTTAAACCAACAGCATATATCCTGTATTACTAGAGTGAAGTAGCATTCTATCCTTATGGGTATCCATGTACCAGCAAAGTAAAACTCATCCTTACGTGATATTTCAAAATAAAGTTTCAAGTATCCAAAATAGAGCAGTCATATACATATAAAGTTTCCAGTTCTCAAAATTTAGCATAAGCTAGGGTAATTCTGGCAGAAAGTCTCAGCATCCTCCCAAGTCGATGATCCAGGACTATATTTGTCCCACTGGACTTTAACTTGGTCTATCCAGCGGTTCCAAAGTTGTCGAACCCTATGTTCCAGAATACATAATGGTTCGACCGTTAGGGTTTCCTCATCCGATACCTGCAATTCCTTCCATTGAAAGTCATGAGATTTATCAGCAATATAATGTCGTAAAGTGGATACATGAAATACATTATGAATTTTGTGCAGGTGGGGTGGCAGTGCAAGACGATAAGCGACAAGTCCAACTTTTTCCAGGACTTCAAACGGTCCAATAAACCGGGGGGATAATTTTGTCCCCCTCCCAAACCGAATGGTTCTCTTATTTGGTCTGATGCAAATGACAACCCGATCTCCCACTACATAGCTTCTATCTGTCCTGTGAGCGTCAATATAGCTTTTCTGTCTATCCTGGGCCTCTCTTAATCGTTGCCTAATCAGTTTTACCTGATCCTCTATCTCTTGGATCAACTCTGGTTCGACGATTATTCTATCTTCTAACCTGTCCCAACTCAACGACGTTCTGCAGGGTTTCCCATATAAAGCTTCAAATGGCGGCATCCCAATTGAACTGTGATAACTATTATTGTAAGCAAATTCTACCAAGGGTAAGTACTTTTCCTAGCGCGACTGTTGGTCCATAACATACATCCTTAGCATATCCTCAAGTACTTGATTTACATTTTCTGTCTGCCCATCGGTCTCCGGATGATATGCTGTACTCAAATTTAACTGAGTTCCCAAGGCCGACTGCATACAATTTCAGAACCTTGATGTGAACCGAGGATCTCTGTCGGATATGATTTTCTTAGGTACTCCATGAAATTTGATAATTTCATTTATGAATACCTGAGCTACATCAGTTACTTCATAAGTATCTTTTACTGGGATGAAATGGGCGCTTTTTGTTAATCTATCCACCACAACTAAAATGGCATTATGCTTTTGTTGCATAAGAGGCAGCCCAACAATAAAATCCATAGAAATTATCTCCCATTTGGTCATAGGGATGTCGTGAGATTGTAAGAGACCCGCTGGGTGACAATGATCAGCGTTGATCTGCAGACATTCAAGACACCTAGCGACAAATTGGACAATGTTGTTTTTCATGCCTGACCAGAAGAAGAGTCTCTTAGTGTCAGCATACATCTTCTTTACCCCAGGATGTGCACAATACACTACTTGGTGTGCTTCCTTCAAGATGGTGTTTCGGAGATCTCCACTATCTGGTATGTACATCCTTCCGTGAAATCGTAGAATTCCGTCCTCTTCCAGATCATATCCTTCGAACTTAGGTTCCTTTGAATGGTTGCTCTCGAGCCCCGACCTTACTTTTAAGTACCAACTATCTCTTACAAGATGTTCAAGCACTTGATCTCTCAAGTTCACCCTGATAGGTACGAGGGAGAATATTCGAGGTCTTCTACTTAAAGCATCTTCTACAACATTCTCCTTCCCTTTTATATATGAAATCGCAAAATCGTATTCACTTAGGAGTTCACTCCATCGTCTTTGTCTTGCATTTAAGTCTCTTTGGGTGAATAAGTACTGCAAACTTTGGTGGTCACTTTTAAGCACAAAGTTTCTCCCTACCAAGTAGTGTCTCCACATCTTTAAAGCTAAAACCACTGCAGCTAACTCTAAATCATGCATAGCATAAAGTTCTTCATGGGGTTTTAATTTCCTTGAAGCGTATGCTATTACGCCTCCTTCTTGCATTAATACTGCACCTAACCCCTTCTTAGATGCGTCGGTACACACAGTAAAATCTTTATCCATATCCGGTACTCGCAAAATCGGTGCACTAGTCAATAATCATTTAAGTTCAGGAAAAGCTTTATCACATTCCTCAGTCCATTCATACTTCACACCTTTGCGCTGGAGGTTTGTGATCGGCTTTGCAATTTTGGAGAATCCCTCCACAAACCTTCGGTAGTAACCTGCTAAACCCATGAAACTACGCACTTCATGTGCATTCTTAGGTATCGACCACTCCCTAATCGTGTTTACCTTTTCAGGATCTATAGAGATTCCTTCGCCTGATATGATATGACCTAAGTAATGAATTTCTTTTTGAAAGAAAGCGCATTTGGATAATTTCCCATATAACTTGTGTTCTCTGAGACAAGATAATACTATCCAAAGATGCTCTTCATGCTCCTTCTCATTCTTAGATTAAATGAGAATATCGTCCAGGAAAACTTGTACAAATTTGTCGAGGTATTTGCGGAGAACGCTATTCATAAGGTCCATGAAGACTGCAGGTGCATTGGTCAACCCAAATGGCACCACAATGAATTCATAATGCCCAAAACGAGTTCGGAATGCAGTCTTAGAAACATCGCTTTCGCTAATCCTGAGTTGATGATAACCCGATCTCAGATCGATCTTTGAAAACACTGTAGCTCCTTTCATTTGATCAAAAAGTTCGTCAATGCGAGGCATAGGATACCTATTCTTTACCATGGCCCGGTTTAAATCTCGATAGTCCACACACAGTCGTAATGAACCATCTTTCTTCTTGACAAAGATTACAGGAGCACCCCATGGTGAAACACTGGGTCAAATGTGCCCTACATCTAACAGTTCTTTTAGCTGTATTTGCAATTCTTGAAGTTCTGTGGCAGTCATTCAGTAAGGAGTTTTACATATAGGTTCTGTACCAGGTTTCAATTCAATGGTGAGGTCTAGCTCTCTCCTAGGAGGCAGTCCCGGTAATTCCTTTGGAAAAACATCCAAAAATTCTGATAGAATCGGATACTGATCTAAGGAAGGCCCTTTTTCTTTGCTTACCATTTGAACTGCATACACTTGAAAACCTTTCCTTAAGCATCGCTTCATTTGCATAGCTGAGATGAAACGCAAGGATACCTTCCTCTTAATACCTTGAATTTGGATTGTCTCTCCCACATCATTCAAGCAAAGTATTGTTTTCCCGGAACAGTCTACCCATGCTCGATGAGACTCTAACCAATCCATTCCTATCACCAGGTCGTAAGTTCCTAGGGCCATGACATATACTTTGAGTTTGGTCGAACAGATTCCTTGGTCAACTTTGCAATCCTCAACACTTAATTCTACCGGTTGAAGGTCTCCCGAAGCCATTTCTACCTGTCTAAAATCGTTTTGCTTGCAGGTTGCCAACCCACACTTATTTAATGCATAAGATGAAATAAAACTATCAGTAGCTCCAGTGTCAAATAAGATTTTGAGTTTTATTCCGTTGATGGTACCTGAAGATTCCACTACCGTGGATTGATGTGCTGCTTGTTTGTTGTTGACAACAGCATGGATTCTATGATTGCTTTGGGCATCTGATGATGGTTCTTTTCCCGTTGGCCGAGAGTTCTCCAGACAATCATGCCGTAGATGAGGTCCTCCACACCCCCAACAGTCCACCCGGGTTGGTCCTTTTGCATTTGACTGAGAAATTCCAGACCAAGAGCTTTGTCCCCTAGTGCCGCTTCCTCTCCCATTCCTTCCTCGATTACCAGTTCCTCGAGATCTCCAAGGATTGATGTTTGAGGATTCGGAAGCTATTGCATTTATGGTCCTGGGAGCTCCTGCACCCGCTCCTCTTGGGGTAAACCTGTTACCATAAGGAGGTGGTCTTGAATTATTTCCTTGGAAGAAATTTCGGGGAGGGGAGTCAACTACTGGCAATGCTGGTATTCGTTGTTGCTTTGAAATCCTTTTAATCCTCAAATGCTTTTGTGCAAAACGAGCACATTCAATTGCCTCTGCCATCGTCGGTGGCTTCCACATTCTTACCATGGCTCTGATCCGAGGATTTAATCCAAATACGAAACGCTCTGTAATATTCCTAATTAGCACCGCTAATTGGAATATTTGATTTTTGTATAGTTTTGCTGACTATAGTTTATTAATAAATAAAAGTGAGAAAGGGGGTCTAACTCACTTAAATAAAATAAAGTGTCTCCCTAGTAGGTGCAACGTTATAACTTAAGGGGGAGCCTTGGGGGTCCACACCACGTATGAGGGGAGGCTCACGTAGCCTCTAGGAGCTTCTGCACAGTCTTATGAGGAGTACGTGGGAGAGAGAGGGACCACGTTAGGGTTTTTGAGGAGGGCCAGCGTTATAAAAGGTGGGAGAGCCATCTCATTTGGCATTCTTGTTGTTGATGATATTGAGCTAGACTTTGGTCTTCTTGAGCACGCTGGCTGTTTAGCTTGTCTGCAGCACTGTTTAGTGCGTTGAGTGTCTCCGGTCGGAGATCTCGCCCTTAGCCCCGAGGGACTTCCAGTGTCTGCTTGGGCAAGGTTTTTCCTTTAGTCTTTTACGGGAGATTTGGTTGTTTGTTTTGTGGAGGAGCTGTGCTTATTTTGGTGACTGCGCAGTCCCTGGGAGAGAGGACACAGTTCTTGTTCGAGGTGTTCCGGTGCGGGGTTTTCTGCAAGAGTTTCAGTGAGATCCAGTGTGGAGGCTCAGTCTTTACTAGATGGAGATTTTCTGGGGAGTTTGTGGCTCTGTTTCATCATCTATCATTTGGCATCTGCGCTGGGCCTGGAGGGACAACGTAATTCCTTGAGGAGGGTTTCCTTGGTGACTTTCGGAGGTGGTCCATTTCTGTTATGGTTTCTAGGTTTGGTCCGGGTTGGCGAGTACAGGTGATTTGCAGATTTTCAGCCCATTCCAGCAAGGGGATCAGCCCATAGTTTCAGTTCATTCCTGCAGCAGCAGCAGTTTACGGCAGTTTCCTAGCAGCTGGGATGCAGTTTCTTGTGGCAGCCATTTCCTATCTTTCTGAGAGAGTTCTTCACTTTCCTTGAGCAAGAATAGGTGCTATCATTTTGATTATCCATTGTATTTCATTATATTCTCAGATTAATAAAACGACTTAGCATTCCCGGTGTTTTTATGAGTATTTGCTTTATGTTCTATTTCTGGCATTTTCCATATTGTCGTATGCTTGTATTACTGTCTATCTCCCTTTCGGGATATTACAGTGGTATCAGAGCATAGATTTGGCTCAGCCTGTGGAGCTAGTAGTCTATGAGGCTGAGGGACAGACCCCACATCTATTACAGAGGTAAGAGATACATATACATTGAGCGTAGGTTGGAGAACACCTATGGAGAGGGGGACTGTGTTCGAGTGGTGGACACAGATCAGGAGCAGCCTATGACAGATACAGATCAGGAGTAGCCTGTGACAGATACAGAGCAGGAGCAGCCTGTGGTGGACGCAGAGCAGTAGGATCCTATGGTAGACGAGGAGGATGCGAGGAGATATAGGGATACGCTCCTCCAAACAATGCAGGATCTGTCGAGACAGATGGAGATGGTGGGACAGAGACTCACTGCGCTGGAGGTTAGGCAGCGGGAAACCCCAAGGGGTTTTCAGATTGGTGAGGGATCAGGCACATCCCACCATATCTTTGGAGCGTGAGGCTATCCCCATTATGGCATCGCATGCACCCACGCGATCCACTATGCCCACGTTCCTAGCGGAGGACGGGGGGCAGGGGCACAGCAGGAGCCGAGCCTAAGCCTGGCCGGATGGGGGCGCCTATATTGCGATACGGGCATACGATTGTAATATCCCAGTAGTTTCGGCGAGATCATGCCGTAAAATGCATTCTTCGGGTATGATGGCTTCATCTATCTTATAATATGTCTGAATATGCTCAGAAACCAAAATAAATAACAGTAGCAACCTTTTCTCAGCTTTTAAGGGCAAAAAGGTGGGGAAAAGTGAGGATTTTGGCCCTAAAATGAGTGTATAATAAAATTTGCGTAAAATTACATCTCAAGGTTATGGCATATGTTATAATAGTTCAAGAGGGACTTCCATGTCAAATATCAGCTCAAAAAAAGGCGTTTTGCTAAGTTAAACAGTTCCTCCTTCCCGACTAGTCAATAAAAACCCTGATTTCCCAAGACTTTGAATATGCAGAAATTTTATGAAGCAAGGGAAGCGTATTTTCTGAAGGAATATCATTTATAACACTATAAATAATCAGAGAATGAGTTTTAGAACAAGGCATAGGCTTTCAGCAAGGTTAAACAACAGTTTTATATAGAAAACCCCTCAAGATAGAGGTGCTGCAAGACAAAGATTGATCCAGAAACCCTTCAGCATTTTCTCCAGGAGGCTGAAGCTTATATTTATTATATTATATATCTGAAACTGATAAATACATGAAAACATATATCTATAATGAGACAAAATGCCCAAAGGGCTCTTTATTACTTTCCCCTTGGGGATTTCAGCAATACATGAAAATGCCGGAGCAGATCTGAGTTTTACTGCAGCAGATCTAAAGAATGATTCATAATTTCTGAAGAAAAATTCAGTATCATATCATAAATATACTTGGATTGGTTGGCCAATCCAAGGATCACCCTAAATCAGAGATCTACTCCAAAATGATGCCAAAACCCTTGGAACGCTGCTCCCTCAAGAATAACGCAAATTTGGGGAAAGAACTGCACAGTATACCATGAAGAAATATAGGCCTGATGCCAAGATCTGATAATAAGCTCCAATATCTCCCAATCTGATCCTCCAAAGGAGAGGGAGGCTCTCCCTTTGAAAAACAAGAGAAGAAGGTGGTGTCGTAAAGTCACCACGGCAACACCCTACAACACAGTATTACGCCGCTACAGCAATAACGCTGTCCTGGAGGATGATGCTAAGAAAATAACCTTGCCTGAGCAGGCACTCGAAGTCCCCCGAGGCTAAGGGTGATATCTTCGCACAGAGACACTCGGTGCACTAAACAGTGCAGCAGACGGGCTAAACGACCGGCGTGCGAAGAAGACAAATGTCTCACTCGATAATCAATAATCCAAGAATCCAAGCATGCCCCAAAGGAGGCTCCTCCATCTTTTATAGTGTTGGTTTCCCTCCAAAACCAAATGTAGCCTCTCTCTCCTCCACATCCTCATCCTTATCCACATTCTCATCCTTATCTGCGCAGAAGCTTGGAGAAACTTCTAGAGTGTCCATAGTCCCCCTCCTCCACGTGGTGTTGGGTCCCCCCTTGACTCCCACTTAAGTCACAACGTTGTGCTACTAGGTCGATGTCTTATTTCATTTAAGTGAGTTTAGACCCTCTTTACTCACTTTTTATTTACTTACAAACTATAGGTGGCAAAATAAAATAGAATATTCCAGTTCTTGTCGCAAATTAGGAATATTACAATCCCCACAGCAAAATGTTGCTTGCCCTCGGCAAGCACTGACAAGTCAAACGGATGCTCTCCATCGATCTTGCAAAATATGCACAGGTCCGGATGCGCCATGAATCTCCACAGCCTTTCTGCATCATCCTAATATGAAGGGATCTCTCAATGTCAAGATCCCGAACCGATCTCTCATGGTACCAGCCAACCAAATATCATCCCAGATCCCATTGCCACCACGGCCAATAATAGCCCAAGTCCGATGGCTCGGACTGCGCACTACCTCTGGCTATGACTGATGAAGACCATGACTCTGGTTGTGCTGTATCTGTCATGGTGTAAGCTGTCCCATCGACGGTGTACCAACTCATCACCTCTCTCCACTCAAGGCATGAAGTGAGGAACATCTCTCTCATGTGGATCCTCCATCCCCAAGCAATCATCCAAACAAAACGAGCCACCTCCCCACAAGGCAACTCCTGAAAATCTCCTTCCACCTCAAGCTCCGAAAATGAAGGTGGGCTGAAAATCTGAACTTGGCAAGCATCATAGCTTACCCCATGTTGTCCTTCTCTCCGATCATGACAAGTGTAGAGTATATGCTGATCTTGGGCTGCAAAATCATTGGCCTCCAATGGAAAAGTGAAGAACAATCCTCCAAAGAAGGTTCCTCCAACAATCAAGAACAAGCTGGCCCAAAAAAATCCATCCATGAAGAATAGGACATGGTCATCATGGATCATCTGAATGAGAGGTTTGCTGAAGGTTTTACATGATGATACATGATGCAAACAATCTCTCACAAGGATACAGTGCAGTCTCATCCACTGCAACTTCAGAAAATTACATGGCAAGCAATGTACAAGATCCATCACATCTACTAATGGATAGTAAATGGCTGAACATGACAACAACATAAGACCAAAAAATTGCCCATGGCTATACAATGGATGACTATCAATCTCATGGCTCACCTTAAAATAAAACACATATGTAGTAGTGGTGGCCATGCCTCCTCCCATGCTCCCATTAGAACATGTAGTGCAGAAAATACTCAAAGACACATCCAGCTCATCTGTCTCTCTCATAATCAAGCCTCCCATACAAATATGATCTATATCAGCAAATGCAGACATGATCATCAGCAAAATGAAGGAAACGCTGAAGGTTACAAGTGATGCAAAGAGGTACCAATAGCTTCCCCAACAAGTACAACGCAGTTTTACAAGTTGTTGCTTGATAAGAGTACAAGGAAAAACGTTTATGTTAACCATGCATGTCTTCATATGATACATGATATAGTGCAACAAATGAACATACATGTGGTGATAAAACATTTTCCCAAGGCCACAAAAGAAATGGCTGCCTCCATCATGTAGATTGGCCCAATACAACTCATGGAGGAATGTGACAAGCTTGCCCCCTCGTGAAGCAATGCACTGCATAAGAATGGTAAGAGTGTGCAAATCAATGAATGTATAAACAAATCCCTCACCATATACTAGAAGTAAGATGGTACATGGGTCCATACATGAGTCTTCCATAGTGCTTTGGCCTACTATGAAGAAGAATGAGCCATGTGCTACAAGAAGATAATCCTCCTGATGCTTGGAAACCCAAGTCAAGAAGAATATGCCATAGATGTCTCTATCATCATTACCTCCTCTTTGTTCATCAAGTGCAACAAATGTGAAGTGATCCTGGAACCTATGGGTTATAGATCCACCATAACTCTGCTGGGCACACTTCATGCATAAATTTCTGCTCCAACGTGACAGCGCTGTGAGCTCATGCAAATAAGTTCCTGTCAATACAAAGCTCTGTTCTTTCACATGCTCCTTGTCAAAGACTCCTCTAATAATGCTGCAACAAATATGGAATACCTCCCATGATGGAAGTGCTTCCCAATCATCATCAAAGACCTAGGAGATAGTGCCATCTCCTCCTCCTGCAACATCATACAAAGTGTGAGAGCAAATCTGCCCTTGCTCTCCCAAAAACAAACCAAGAAACAAGACATTGTGTTGCCTCCCCATACCTCCATCATACCAATCATGTGATGAAGACACAATGAATGATATGAGTATCATATCAACACCATGCATCCATACTCTATCTTTGCCTTTCCCTGCTAGTATCAGCCATCTTCTCTCTGTCCTCCTACTCTTAGGAAGATTGTTTGCCAAGTGATGGCCAAACTCTTTCAAGAGTAACCAGCGTAGCTAAGCCTCCTGTTGCCCAATATCATAGATCTGTAGGTACCTTCCTATCTCCTTGCTCATAAACCACATCCACTTAATCACCTGTGGATGCCTCCTTCTTCTCCTCATCTCGGTACTCCTCCCATGAAGGCTACCATCCTCCCAAATCAAATTCCTGTCTTTTCACTTTATGGGATTTTGAAATGTAAGCTTCTCGAGGATCAATGAGACCCTATCAAGAATCACATAGGTGGTAGGAAAAAACCTCCCATCATGATGTGTATGGCTCAAGGGATGTCCAATACAAGCATGAGAGATGTTATCCATCCTAAGATGTCCTCCATCTTCTATCTGCTCTTGTGAGAAGGGAAGAAAAGCATCGCATCCCATAGTGTGTCGAAGTGCATATCCAATGAGATCTCTCCTTGAGACCTCCCTCTCATCCATAGTCTTCCAAAACCAATGAGGTCTTGGATCTGAAAGTAGAAGTTTCTCTTTGAGCTGGGAGAAGCTCATTGAGAAAGTGTCATCTTGAAGGGAGAAAGGATTTCTTACTCCAAGATGTCTACCATCCATCTTCAAGGCTTCAAACCCCAACCTCCAATGTAATGTACAATCCAACAATGGCTCATGAGAATGATGGTTCGATTCCTCCTTGAGTGTTTCCATGTTGCACAGCGCAGTGCAACCATGCTGCTCTATAGTAGCAATGAGATTTGACCCTTGATCTACAAGAGTCCCATCCTCAAAAGTGTTGGCTGCCCCAACTGTCGATGCATGTGGCTGCTCCTCCACAAGTGTGACAGTGTTTCCACAAGCCTCCTCAAGAGGTGATGTGATCTCTTCTTCTCGATGAGAATTGGAAGCGCGTGGTACTTCCTCTTCTTTTTCTTCAATCTTCTTGACCTCCTCAACAGTGGATGCATCTTTTCTAGATCTGAAAAAGAAATAACTATCCTTTTTCACCGCTCCAGTCTTCTTGGGCTTAGACTCACAGGGACTAGTGGATCCCTCATGCATGGGAAGAGGTGATCTCCCCATAGTACGCTGCAAATCTGAACTCTGTAGGCTAGAAACTCCATCCTCTCTGAGCTGACAGTAATCTTTGAAGGGCAAAATTGTTTTTAAGTCTTCCCCCATGGATTTCCATTCTCTGAAATAATCTTCAAGAGGTATACGACCATGTTGCCTCGGTACTTCAAGTAAGAATGTAGGCATTGTGATCCTCATATTTGCCATAGATAGCCAACTCCACAGGCTGAGCTAGAACTATGCTCTGATACCACTGTAATATTCCCTATTGGGAATATTACATACGGGCCGGAGATCAAAGATCTTATCTCATTCAGAGACTTTGTTCAGCTCCAGCGTGACAGTAGACCCCATGATCATCACAGAGGGCACAGGCATCATCATGATGACCACCGCGCAGCTAGCAGATTTCATTTGCCCACGTTTGATGGCTCATCAAACAGTTCGGCAAAGTCTTGGGTAGAAAAGCTAGACATCTATTTCTAGCTTAATCAGGTGTCGCAGTCAGAGGCCATTAAGGTGGCAACATTACATTTGGATGGTGAGGCCCAGGACTGGTGGTTTCATGGGATGACGACACTCGGGCATTCTACAGTGACGACATATGCCGAGTTTACCAGGAGGGTGATAGAGCGTTTTGACCAGAGGGATTCGGAGCAGCACTTTGTTGAGCTGACGAAGCTCAAGTAGACTGGGAGTCCAGAGACTTACATTTCTGACTTCTGAGGGTTTCAGTGATGGTGCCAGATCTATCCGCAGCTCGGATGATCTACATGTTTGAGGAGGGATTAGCAGAGCCACTTCGTGACCTAGTCAGGTCGACTAGACTGGCTACACTTTAGGATGCCATCAGCAGGACCCGAGATTTACAGGATGTCTTGCCCAGGACTCGGACACCTTACCCCCAGAGATAGGCCTTCTAGCCTAAGGGGAAGGACACGAGGATTCCGCCTCCCAAGGGGAATCCTGGACGGGTGCAGGTTGATGATGAGGCCAGGAGGGAGCTGAAGAAGAAGCGGTTGTGCTTCACTTGCCAGGAGCCATGGGCACCGGGACATAGATGTGCTGCAGGGAAAGCACATTTCATTGAGGTCTTCTCCGAGAGCAGCGAGGAAGAGGATGAGGAGGATGATGTGGAGGCAGGAGATAGTTGTGCAGCGCAGGGTACCTTACCACCTCGACCACCACCAGCAGGTGGTGCGTCATTTGCACCTACTGGAGGAGCTCTAGCAGCATTGCAGGGAGTTCCCAAGTACCTGACGCTGCGCGTACGAGGGACAGTGCGTGGCCAGCGAGTCTCAGTCTTGATCGACAGTGGGGCAACCCACAATTTCATCAATGCACAGATGGTTGAGCGGAGAGGTATACAGACTGAGAGTTTTGATGGATTTTCAGTTTTGGTCCCAGGAGATCAGACCATGGTGTGTGCTCGATATGTTCCCGAGTTATCAGTGACGATGGGCACCTATACATTGACAGATCATTTTTTTGTGGTCGATATTCCAGACACCAACATGATACTGGGTGTTCAGTGGCTTATTACTCTAGGGAAGGTCACGATAGATTGGAAGGCCCTAGAGATGGAGTGGGATGATCCCAAGACGGGGAGGCATGAGAAGATACGAGGACAGCACACCTATCCGCCTCAGACTGTTTCGGCTCATCGGATGGAGGCAACCTTCCGTAAGGGAGATATAGAGTGGGCAGTAGAGCTGCGGGCATCAGAGGCAGCGGATACAGGACTGGCAGTGCACCCAGAGGTACAGACCATCCTTGACAGGTATGCCATAGTATTTGGGTATATTCCGCCAGGGCAGCCACCGGATCGGGGGTTTGAACATACCATCGAGCTGGAGCAGGGGATACAGATAGAGCCGAAACACCTTATAGGCATCCCAAGGCCTATCGGGATGAGATTGAGCGAGCTATTCAGGAGTTGCTAGCCCTTGGGCACATTCGGTCGAGCACGAATCCTTTTGCTTCTTCCGTGGTGTTGGTGAAGAAGAAGGACGACACATTGCGGATGTGCATTGATTACATGGCTCTGAACAAGAAGACTCTGAAGAACAGGTACCCCATTCCCAGGATCGATGAGTTGATGGACGAGTTGAGAGGAGCACGGTTCTTCTCAAAGATTGATTTGAGATCTGGGTACCATCAGATTCGCGTGAGGGAACAGGACATTCCCAAGACCGCCTTCAGGTGTCATTATGGGCACTTTGAGTTTCTGGTTATGCCTTTTGGGCTGCCCAATGCACCAGCCACCTTTCAGTCGTGCATGAATCATATCTTCTGCAGTCATCTGAGGATGTTTGTGTTGGTCTTCTTCGATGACATACTCATATACAGCAGGACTTGGGAGGAGCATCTCCAACATATTGAGACAGTATTGCGCATCTTGGAGGAGCAGTAGTTCTATGCCAAGCTCTCCAAATGTGAGTTTGGATTGACGGAGATGTTGTACTTGGGACATATTATAGGAGTGGACGGGGTGAGAGTCCACGAGGAGAAGATCAGGGCCATCAGAGATTGGCCAGAGCCGAGGAACGTGACGGAGCTTCGGGGATTTATTGGCATTTGCACTTACTACAGGAAGTTCGTCAAGGGTTTCTCACAGCTCGCTGCACCCCTCACAGATTTGACAAAGAAGGGGGCATTCAGTTGGTCAGACACAGCACAACGGGCCTTTGAAAGGCTCAAGGAGGTGATGAGTAGCTGCCCCGTGCTTGCATTGCCGGATTTCACGCAGCCATTCGTCCTGGAGTGTGATGCGTCAGGAGAGGGGATTGGTGTGGTATTGATGCAGGGTGGTCATCCTATAGCTTTTGAGAGCCGGAAGCTCCTTCCGCATGAGAGGTTGTATTCCATATACGACAAGGAGATGTTGGCCATTATGCATGCATTGGCCAAGTACCGGCAGTATTTAGTGGGCAGCAGATTCAGGGTGAGATTCGATCACAACAGCCTCAGGTTCTTTCTGGAGCAGAAGCAGTTGCAGGAGAGGCAGCAGAAGTGGATCAGTAAGATCCAAGCCTATGACTTTGACATTGAGTACGTCAAAGGAAAAAATAACGTGGTAGCCGATGCCCTTTCACGTAGACCGGCCACGTTATCTCTTATGAGCTTGGACGCAGATTGGAGGGCTCGACTGTTGGTGGAGTACTCCAAGGACAGGTTTGCATGTGAGGTGTTGGATGGACAGGTAGCGGATGACAGGTACAGGGTGGTTGATGAGATTATCTATTACAGGGACAGGATCTTCTTGACTGAGGGATCTCAGCTTAAGAAAAAGATACTCCATGCTTCACACGACTCACCATTGGCCGGCCATCAGGGGTTTACCAAAACCTACAGGGCCATTAGAGAGAGGTTCTCATGGAAGGGCCTCAAGGAGGACGTACTCCAGCATGTCAGGGAGTGCGATGTTTGTCAGAGGAACAAGGGAGAGATGAGTCATCCCGCAGGATTGTTGCAGCCTCTTCCCATTCCAGAGGGGAAATGGGAGAGCATATCGATGGACTTCATCACAGGGTTGCCCATGGTACAAGGCAAGGATTGTATCTTTGTAGTCGTTGATCGACTGACGAAGTATGCTCACTTTTTCGCCATATCCGCACACTACACAGCAGCACAAGTGGTAGAGTTGTTCTTCAGGGAGATTTTCAGGTTGCATGGTCTTCCTAAGACCATTATCAGTGACAGGGATAGCCGCTTTATGGGCGGATTCTGGCAGGAGCTTTTCCGGCTAGTGGGGACAGAGTTGACACCGAGCACTAGTTATCACCCACAGACGGATGGGCAGACAGAGATAGTTAACAAGTGGCTGGAGGGCTACTTGCGTAACTATGTCAGTGGGCAGCAACGAGCATGGCTGAAATGGCTGCATTTGGGAGAATATTGCTACAACACGACGCATCACATGTCCATTGGTATGTCACCGTTCTATGCTTTTTATGGGTATCATCCTTTATCTTTTGCGGATGTGATGTTTGGTGTTAGCAGGGCTCCGAGAGCCAAGATTTGGATCCAAGAGAGTCAGGGCATCCTCCGAGCTCTCAAGGACAACATGGCCACAGCACAGAATCAGCAGAAGCTGTATGCTGATAGGGGTCGGGTGGAGAGACAGTTTGAGGTAGGAGATCTGGTCTACCTACGATTACAGCCATACCGACAGTCGACATTAAAGTAGAAGGGGGCCGAAAAGCTCAAGCCCCGCTTTTATGGACCATACAGGGTGATACACAGGATTGGACAGGTTGCATATGAGTTAGAGCTGCCCCAAGGCAGCAAGATTCATAACATTTTTCACGTATCATGCCTGAAGAAGGCATTGGGCCAGCAAGTGACAGTCACGGATGAGCTACCACCCACGGATGATGAGGGGCATCTGGTGTTGCAGCCAGAGGCTATTATTGATACCAGGGAGAGGCAGCTGCGGAGCAGGACGGTTCGGGAATTCTTGGTGAGGTGGAAGAATTTGCCGGATGAGGATGCCACTTGGGAGAATGAGAAGATTTTGCAGCATCCATCACTTCAGTTGCTTGAGGACAAGCAACATTTTGCCGGGGGAGACTGTAATATTCCTAATTAGCACCACTAATTGGAATATTTGATTTTTGTATAGTTTTGCCGACTATAGTTTATTAATAAATAAAAGTGAGAAAAGGGGTCTAACTCACTTAAATAAAATAAAGTGTTTCCCTAGTAGATGCAACGTTATAACTTAAGGGGGAGCCTTTGGGGTCCACACCACATATGAGAGGAGGCTCACGTAGCCTCTAGGAGCTTCTGCGCAGTCTTATGAGGAGCACGTGGGAGAGAGAGGGACCACGTTAGGGTTTTGAGGAGGGCCAGCGTTATAAAAGGTGGGAGAGCCATCTCATTTGGCATTCTTGTTGTTGATGATATTTGAGCTAGACTTTGTCTTCTTGAGCACGCTGGCTGTTTAGCTTGTCTGCAGCACTGTTTAATGCGTTGAGTGTCTCCGGTCGGAGATCTCGCCCTTAGCCGCGGGGGACTTCGAGTGCCTGCTCGGGCAGTCTTTTACGGGAGATTTGGTTGTTTGTTTTGCGGAGGAGCTGGGCTTCTTTTGGTGACTGCGCAGTCCCTGGGAGAGAGGACGCAGTTCTTGTTGGAGGTGTTCCGGTGCGGGGTTTTCTGCAGGAGTTTCAGTGAGATCCGGTGTGGGGGCTCAGTCTTTACCAGTTGGAGATTTCCCGGGGAGTTTGTGGCTCTGTTTCAACATCTATCATTTGGCATCTGCGCTGGGCCTGGAGGGACAGCGTAATTCCTTCAGGAGGGTTTCCTTGGTGATTTTCGGAGGTGGTCCATTTTTGTTATGGTTTCTGGGTTTGGTCCGGGTTGGCGAGTACAGGTGATTTGCAGATTTTCAGCCCATTCCAACAAGGGGATCAGCTCCTAGTTTCAGTTCATTCCCGCAGCAGCAGCAGTTTACGGCAGTTTCCTACCAGCTCGGACGCAGTTTCTTGTGGCAGCCATTTCCTATCTATCTGAGAGAGTTCTTCACTTGCCTTGAGCAAGAATAGGTGCTATCATTCTGATTATCCATTGTATTTCATTATATTCTCAGATTAATAAAATGGCTTAGCATTCCCAGCATTTTTATGAGTATTTGCTTTATGTTCTATTTCTGGCATTTTCCATATTGTCGTATGCTTGTATTGCTGTCTATTTCCCTTTTGGGATATTACACGCTCGGCCTGGCATTCATCCGTGTCTAGATAAGGAACATATTTTACAAGTTCCATGAACTTTATCTCGTATTCTTCCACGGTTTTAACACCTTGGGTTAGAGTATGGAAATATCCGGCTTGCTGCTCTTGAAAGAAAGGTGGTAAGTATTTCGCATGGAATCGGTCCACGAACAACTCCCAAGGAACGGTATCTGAAGTGAGATGCAGTTGTTTTTCCATATTCCCCCACCAAATCAGAGCATTCCCTCTGAGTTGGAATACAACGATCTTTGTTTTAGAAGTTGAAGAATATTCTCTTAATGCGAAGCATCTAATCATCCATTCCAACCATGCTTCGGCATGTTCTCCAGCTCGTCCTCCAGAGAATTCCGGGAGTTTAATCTTTTGCAGTTCCCGTGAAATATCTTTTCTATGATGTTTGTCATCAAAATCCTTAGGCTTTTCTGAATGTCTTTCCTCTGGATGTCGTCATTCCTTCTTGTTCCTGGTCGACTGATACCCTTTTAATGTTTCCAAATGTAACGACCCATTCCCAAGTTATACCCAAAACGATATTAGCGTGTGAACGATATAGGCATTTGATAGCTACACCTGCCTATACCGTCCACATCGCACTAGTACACCTACCTACTAATATCAAGATTACATAGATTGAGAACTTAATATTAAGATTTCAGATTTATATTAAGTTCAATTAAGTATAAATTTTATGAAAAGAGGTAATAAAAAGAATGAAATAATAAAGTTAAAACCTTAAGTTTAAAAATGAGTATGCAATATTAAAGATTAATATTAAAAGAACTTAAATAAAGTCCCAAGCTCTATAAATAAAATAACTATATAATCCCACCTTCATAAATGTATATTCGTACTCACCTTAATGTGGATCACCCACCATAAAAAGAAACATTTAATATGAACATAAGGATGGATAAGGCCTCGGGAGGTTAGGGGCGGTGGAGGAAGGTTGTTTAATTTATATTCCTATCTCAATTTAATGAAAAGTACAGCACCATAAATACAGAAAATATCACCATTAATAGGGGGAAGACCTCGGGGAAGTATGAGGCGGTGGAGGGAGCTTATTTAAGGGAGGTGATATGGAGGTTTTGAGAGGGCAAAAAGGAAGGGAATTCTGCTGAAGTTAGACTGAATTGTGAGATTGAATTGCCTGGGAGTCTCTGTTCTTCTTGGTTATCTGGGCACGGGGACAGAGGAGACATCCTCTGGGTCTGGGATTGTTCCCGGATTGGCTGGGAGGACTTGGTTGTTTCGGTAAACTGTTTATCTATCCACAGCATCTGCATCACGGGAGGAGAGCCACCATCTAAAATCATCAACCGTGTTCCAGGTACTTCTTTTATGTATATAATGGTTTCTCAATTAAATTTCACTGTTTATTCCCGCTGATTTTCATTGAAATACCTTACTGATGAATATATACTTAGTTTAATATGGGTTTTAAATTAAATTTCTGTGTAAGGGATCTTACACCAAAATGGCTTCTAATGAGCTCATCACAGTAGTGAGATCGGGTGGAGCAACAGGCACTGACAGCGATCTTGATGGTGGTGATGGTGATGGTGAAGGTGGAGGTGGCGGTGATGCATTTCGCTGGCGCTGCCGCCTTTGGTATGTGTTAAACATTGTAACTTTTCTTGAAATACATAATAAATTTATGAGAAGTGGGTAAATTTTCAGACTGACAAAATATAATTTTCGTAAGATTTGAGCTTGCATACGGGTATAGTTCTTTTGCTATTTTACCTGCAGGCAGGTCTTACTGGTACCAAGGTCAAGGAAGGTGGCAACGCGACCTCCTTGTCCTATGCAGGGTATCTTATGCGTACTAACTCTAGAGTGAAATGCAGGGGTTTTCATAGATCAGAGTGTTAGTTTGTAAAACTTGTCTAGAATGTTTTAGTCCTAGATGCAGTGATAGAAGGGATTTATTGATTTCAGCTACTTATGACTAAAACTAACACTTGAATATTGATTTTCTTTACCCTTGTGACTCTTCCTGCTTTTGTAACAAAATAAATGAGAGTTTAAAATACAAATTCCAAGTCTATTTTGTATAAAATCAAACTCTAAAAATAATTTACTTAAAATAGCATTACTCAATCTACAATTAACTTGATCTTAAAATAATAACTATGTATATAAACCAATGAATTAATATACTTGTTTAAGGTAAACATTTAATTTGAGCAAAATAGTTAATCAAATAAATATTAAAATTTATAAATAAATAAGAAATATAAATTATAATTTTATAAATTATAAATTAAGGTCAAGTATTAATTTAAATTAATATATATACATCCGCATTTTACTGGAAAATATATACGATAAATGTTGGCAGTTCGGCATCTGAAACAACACGATCTCAATAATATTTATATTTAATATTAAATCAACCCTTCATTTATTTTAATTAACATATAAAATTTGCATATTATAAACGCATAGTTTGCAAACCCGCATTGGAATTTTTGTTGGCATTACATTTACAAACGTTAAGTCCGCATTTTAATTACATATCGTTTGCATGGCAACATATATTAAGCTGAACTGCACAATCGTTAAGGTTCATATCACGGTGGATGGTGTATTTAATACGTGGCAATATATGCAATCAGATGGCATATAAACTATAGTCCTAAGGCGTACGATATATCATGGCATATATTAATTGACACATTTAATTATGTTCCATAGCCCGAAGACTATGCTAAGTTTTGCGGTGGTAAATGCATTAAGGTGGATGTGTATGTTATGGCTTATAAGCAAAGGTTTCGATGTGTAAAACATTTTTAATTTACGACCACCTAACCCGCAATTCCTGAGTTGGAAATCGAATCTAAGATGAGTAGTAAAAAAATTCGGATATGTTATATCCATTTTCCGGCGACACGCTATATTAATATCGGTGGCAAAAAAAAAAAAAAAAAACTTAACGTGGCTTCCCTAAACACACGTCGATTTTGAGGTGTTGACAACAAATCATATGCAACCTCGGTGGCAATCCAACGTCCACGACGGCAATCAGTATATCATGTGTAAGAACTCACGTTGTTTCCCCGTCCATGAGAGCGTTCTTCTTTAACATATGTCCAAAGACGAAATCCTAGTCGAACCATTTTCTACGCCTCTATAAATGTCATACTGAACTCTTTCAAAATATTTGCATCGCTGTTAAGCCTTCGCCTCCAAGCTTGTCGAGGTGGAGCACCATGGTCAGATTCCACAGCTGCAAAGTGGGTCTGGGGATGTAATCCCTGCAAGGCCAAGAATTCCTTCTGCTATGGAAAAGCATACTGCTGACCACATTCGCTTGTTCAACTGCTCATTTGATTAGATCTGCAATAGCGTTTGCATTGCGAGCCAAATCTAAACAAAAGGACGCAAAAAGCAGAGGCAATGGTGATATTCTGCTCAGCATGGGAGGGGAAGCAGGTAGAGGCTGGGCCAGATTTAGCGTGTTGAAAATGTTGCAGAACGTGACCTCTACTGTCCAAATTTTAATGTAAAAGCACATCCTTTTAATCCCTGAAAGATAGCTCGATAACCGGAAACAACATGCTTAATGCACTAACAGTAGCCAGCTTCAGCAGCCAGGAAGCACTAATGTACGCGGAGAAGAACATCAAAGCAAATATGAATTATTTAGACACCTCAACAGATGGGTTGAATTTTGAAGTTGGCAGCATTGGAAGCGAAATCAGTATTCTATAAGGTTTGTTTTGACTTGTTGACACCTATAGTGAGGTTGTCATCATTTGATAAATTATTAGTGTAGCTCGGTTTGGACATGATTTAATGTATGGTTGACTACCTGAATGTAAAGCTGCTATGGGCATTGATTAATATGTTGGAATATTAATGTGTGAATTTGACAGTATTAACATTTTGGCATTGTGATTCATAAAGGGTCTCTGAGGCAGCACCTTTACATCACATAGAAAGCAGTATACAGAGTAGTGCTATCAAGAAGAAGGTTACATATCAAATCCAAATTATTATTACTGTAATGTTAAAGGCAGTAACCTTGTAGGCATGCAGAAAAACTTCTGAATATTTGATGTTTTAATTCGTTAACTAGTCTTTTGCATGGCTGAGAACATTGAAGTTTCAGCAAAGGATTTTAAAACCAGTTTGAAGATCAACCTCTATAGGATTAACCAAGATCTCTTCATGAAAAGTAATCAAACACTTATTCTGGGATTGAATGCGGCTGTTTCAGGCTTATAACACAGTTGCTAATTTAAACTTAAAATCTGTCTATCTTCCCTAACTAAGACTGAAGATTCAAGCAGGGTTAACATCATCTTACCTAACCGGTCTGAGAGTTTGAACAAGAGCTCTGATCTGTATTAATGTTTGTCCACTTTAAAAAATTGGAACAGCCCTAGACTGGTTTAAACACGCAGAAGCTTATAAATGAATTTTAATGGGCCTATAAGGTCGAAAAAGGGTTTGAAACACCCTCTGATACCATGTGTAAGGTCTCTAATCTTCATTTTCCTTAAAAACTCTTATCTGATATCTATATTTAAGCAGAATTTAATTTATAAGAGGATTTAAATATAAAATCTAACGTCAGATTCACGGTTTTAAAATATTTCTAAGTTCACAAACTCAGTAACCAGCTGATGCTGAAACACATTAAGTAACTGATGCTGAAAACACAATTATTTATTTGATGCAAAGAGAAATACCTGGAAACGATGAGATCCAAACCAGAATTTAGTTGATGAAGGCTGAATGAACTGAATAAGCTGATAATTGCTGGAACTGTGATCCTCCTCTCCAGCTGAGCGGACAGATTTCAGAATCCAAAATGTTCCTCCCAGCCAATTTAGGATTTAATCCCAAACCCAGAGGACGCCTTCTCTGCCCCCGTGCCCAGAATCCTGAGAACAGTAATTCTCCCTTCCACAGTTGATCAATTTCACCACAACAACCTTCTCCCTTTCCTCACAACAGCCTTCTCTCTTTCCCGTAACAATTCTCCCCCTCCCTCCTTCATGTCTTCTTGTTTAAATAAAAATCTCCCCACCGCCACAACTCCATCAAGCTCAGATCCCACCGCCATAACTTCATCGAGACAAGATGTCCATAAATGTAGAAATGAATGTTTTCAAAGAGATGTCATTCGAATGATATGGTTTGCATTAATGAGATGTCCTTTGAATGTAAGATGATATGGTTTATATTAATGATATGTCATTCGAATGATATGGTTTGTATTAATTCGAATGTATTTAATCATGGTGCTTTGAATGTTTAATTAATTATTCTAATTATCTTTTAAGGTTAGTTTTTATGTTTGTATATTATATTTAACTAGTAGTTAAATATTAGGAGGTAGGAACTTAGGGTGTGGGTTGTTACACTGTCTTAATCCCTCAATCCATATGGAGCCATCTTTGCTCAGATCTGAAGAAAACAATACTTCTCCCTTTGGATCTGGGTTTCTTGGTGACTAGAAACCCCCTAGTAACTGATTCTTTCTGCAAACTGACTTCCCTCCTGGAAATCTTCTACCAAAACTAAAACGGATAGTATTCTTGGATCCTCCCGATCGAATCTCAGATCTGTTTGGCTCAGATCTGCTGAATGACTGTCTTCCTCCTGCCTTTGTTGCCTTAGCTAGGCACAATTCTGCACCTGCAAAATCTCTACCCCACCAGCATTGCTGAAGATCTGAAGCACTGCTTCCGGATCTTGGCAAGATTCTTCCACAACAGGAGAAGTGACTGGACAACGTCTTCCTGGCTGGCCCAACGCAGTCCTAGCGCTACTCAGAAGTGGATTGCATAACCCCAGACTAGGTGATGCAGTCCTTACGTTTCCCTAGGAAGGGTCTGCATAGGCATAGAGGCCTTCTACAGCTTCAGCGTTGTCTCTCTCTCTCTCTGGATTTGCGTCTTTCTGCTGTGAAGATGCCCTTTCCGGATCTGTTGCTTCTTTCTGCCACCTTGCAAAAAAAATATTTCTTCAGCTGATTTGTTGGAGATTCAGCTTGATCTGCTATCGCTCTGATACCATGTGAAAATTCTACTGCAGTATATTGGTTTATTTTCTCCTACTTGATTTAATTTATACAAGTTATTTTCAGAAATTAGATTCAAAAAATATCGAAAATAAACACAACTACAACCTACACATGTAGATCATTTACTAAATAATTCACTCATGCAACAAAGTGACACATGGATTTTTGGACATAAATCCCCGGAAAAACCCAAAGCGAGATCAACAGATATGAGGGTTTTATTATTAAGTAGTTTTGAGTACAGCAAATCTGGGTTGCAACCTTGGAAAACCCGACAGAGAATAAAATATATAAAATCTGCAGCTAACCTGAAGCTCTAGTGCCAAATATCTGACTGATCCACACCCTCAAATAGGATTTACAGGACTCAGCCCGGATCTGGCCCTAGAAACCCTCAGTGTTGCTTCTGAAGCCCCAACGTTGCCTTGGAGAGACTGCGTCAGCCTTTGCATGGCTCTAGGAGGGCATGCGTCACCCTAGGAGGGTCTACGTTGCCCTTGCGCTGCCTCTACTTGGCCAGTGTCAACCCAACGTGGCCCTAGCTGCCTATGCGCTGTCCCTACTGCTCTGTGTGGCTCTGAAGCCTCTCTGCGTTGTCCTTGTGGCTGCTTCTCTTCACTCTTGCTGTATCTTGGCTCTTGGAATCAGATCATTCCCTCAGCCAATACTACCCCTCACTGCAGGAAATTCCTCTGGAAATTCTTAGCAAACCCGCCCTAGAATTCCAGATATATTCCTCAGTTCTACAAAAAGTGTGTGTCTTCAAATGACCCTCAAGCCTTTCTCTTATACTTTTTCATTGAACCCTTCAATGACCGAGATTAAATCATCCATAAATGGCTGAGATTAAAAGACTGCTTGATCCATGTGACTTAAGACAATTTCAGCACATGTGTTAATTAATTCACTTTAGTTATTTTATTTTCCTAAGTTAAACTTAGGAAATCCATTAAAAATAATTAATTATTTGAATAACTTGAACACAACTTGAAATTTTACAAATCCATTTATGGGTCTTGTAGATCAAATTTACTCTAGTCCCTCCACAAAATTTCGGACCTAGAGCACAACTGATGCTACTCCAAATACACAAAATCTCAACAAGCATACCAGACAGATCAGAATGTATGAATTGCAAGACATCAGATGTCTTTGTGACACTTGAGGGGAAAGGTCCCCTTGTATGATTTCCGTCGGCATAGCCCTGACATACACCTTCATGATCATTTGTGAACTCGGGCATCCCCGTCACCACCTTCCTTACTTCGGGAAGGGCTTGGCAGTGAAGGTGTCCAAACCTCTAGGGCGATAGTTCAGTCTATCAGATAATATCACATGTCATCACTTCCAGTGGACTTCCTCCAACCTGGTAGAGTGTATCAACTCTAAATCCAATCGTGATAGCTTCCTTGGAACTCTTCTTCGAGATACACACCTTCCCATCAATGAATGCCACATTGAAACCTTTGTCTTCCATGGCCGAAATAGACACGAGGTTCTTCTTCAAATCGGGTACATATAGTACATCTTGCAAGCGGAGGACTTGACCTTGAGACAAGTGGAGGGTCACAGTCCCTGCCCCTTTCACGGGATATGTGGCATTATCTACAAGGATTATTTTCAGATTAACGTCCTTCTCGACCATGTCAAAAAGTGCTTCCTTGAACCCAGTGATGCGCCTTGAGGCACTACTATCTATCAACCACACATCCATAGTGTCAGGTGGAGATGCAATAGAGAGGGAAGATACAAGAATAAATTCATTTCTTTTATCATCAACAACATTTGATTCCTCATACCTGGAATTTCTCGACCTTTTGTAAGGTTGCCCATTTCCACCAGAGGGAGCCTTCCTCTTTCCTTTGAACCTGTTGTTCCTTTGATTGCCATTCCTCCGATTGTTGTTGTTGTTGTCATCATCATCAGGAGAATCCTTCTTGAAAGTGCATTCTCTAGCATAGTGGCCGGTCTTGTGACATGTGTAACATTTTCCTTTCTTCCCTTGGGCCCCTGCACTTCCTTTGTTCTTCGGACCACCAAAGTTCTTCTTCTTAGCACGAGCAGTGAAGGCAACATTTCCTTCATTTTCATATTCCTTCATTCTTGTCTCTTCTTGTACGCATCTCGATAGTACTTCGTCAAAATCAGGTATCACATTGTTATTTAGAATGATAGTATTGAATACATGCCATTCGGATGAGAGACCTCCAAGTGCGGTGAGAACCATCTCTCGATCAGCTATTGTCTCCCCAATAGCCAGAAGATTATTCCTGATTTTGGTCATCTTTAGAAAATATGATTGAACGAATTGATCCCTGCCTTTCTTCAAATCCTTCAGTTGATTCTTAAAGAATAGTACTTGATTTGCATTGTTGGCCTTGAACATGTTGACCAACTTGTCATACATCTCCTTGGATGTGCCCAGCTCAAAGATGTAGGCAACCAGACTCTTATGAATTGAGTCTTTGATCATCAGCGTTGCTTTTATTGCCCCCTTCTTATATTTTGACTTGGTGGCAGCAGGTGCAGTGGATGGAGACTCTTGGATTTTACCCTGCACATAGTCCAGGACATCTTGGTCTTCCAACATAAGATTCAATGTCATCTTCCAGGCATGGAAGTCTTCCTTCCCAGTCAATTTTTCATCATCTTTAAAGCCATTGTAGTTTGAGGTACCCATGCTCTTCTTTGGTGTTTGCTACAAACTTGGGCTTTGTCTTCAACTTGGCTCTGATACCATGTAAATTTTTGTAGATGTTCTATGCTTGATGCAACTTTACTTATTATCCCCAATACCAACCAGCAATCATATAAACAAGAAAGTAAAATGCAGATAGAACATACCACTAGATCGAAAGAAGACAAGCCAAAAAATATATATGTGTGTTGGTGCGTTACAACGGTCAACAGGATGCTTCAACCAGCAAAGTCTCAATACGGTCAGCCAACCAGAAGTGTCACACAACCCTCTAGGACAGCAATATTAGTCAGCTCAAAGTCAACATTGTCACAGTCAACGGTCAATCCAAAACAACAACAGCAAAAAGTCAACGCATCCCAGACAAAGTCAACAATCAACCTCGATTTCTATGCCAGAAAATGCAGACTACAGAAATCAGAATTTTGACCAAGATTTGGGTCAGTTTGACCATGCGTTGACCAAAGTCAACGCTGGTCAACTCTGCGCTAAAACCCTAGGTCGGAAGCAAAAAATTCTCCTTGCTACGTTTTCCCATGTGTGGATGAAAAAAAGACTCCAATAGATGATCAAACCAATCAGATGAAGAGAGAATATGTGATGTGATGGATGATTGAAAATGACCTCCAACGTTGACCTATCTATATCCATCAATGAGGGTGTGAAAATGACCTCCAACGTTGACCTATTTATATCCATCAGTGAGGGTGTGTGACACAACTGTTGGGGCTTCAAGCCTACATTTCATTTCAGGCCAACCTGCACATATTTTGAATAAATTCAAAATAAATGTTCTGCACATCGGATCAAGATGATCTTTAGATCTATCTTGCACCTCTTCCAAAGAGGAATCCAATAAAAATATTGGCATCTTCATTTGAGCATCACAACATGGAGCTTGGACCTAGTTGTCCAAAATTAACAAGATTGTTGTATTCAGATTCTGCATAATAATAAAACCCTCTAGAGCCGCTGCACTAGTTTTCTCACATTGGGTTTTTCCGGGGACATTTGTTCGAAAAATCTGTGTAATTTTGTCACGTGTGTGATGTTCAGTAAATGATCTGTAAATGTGTAGGCTACAATTTTTATTTAAATGTTTTTCTGAAATACTTCAGATTACTAACTTTTTAATTAATCATACAAGTAGGTGAAGTAGATCAAGATACTGCAGTAGGGTTTCTGTTTTGAAACTTTCACACTTTGTAATATTCCAAGTAGAAATAAACATCAATATAAAGCACATAAACAAAGAACTACAACAACTAGAGAGACATCACATGAACAATAGACAATTTGGAGAACGCTGAGCCATTTTATTAAATACTAAAAGATGAAATGAGTACAAAGGTGATAAGAATGATAGCGCCTTGGATTGCACTAGGAAAGCGTAGAAATACTCTCAGAATATATCCTAGAATGGCTACTCCCTCAATGACCGCGTAATCTCCAGTGCTGCTGATGCTGCTGCTGTGCTGCTACTACTGCTGGAATGAAATGACTATTTGGGGCTGCTCCCCACCTCAAAAAATTGTGAAACCTTGGGAATGGCCTCTCCACCCAATACCTAGAAAAGCCCAGAGAGCTTTTCGGAAATGGCTGACCTCCCAAAATGACCTCCCTTGAGGCACCACGCTGTCCCAATGATGAACGCTGGCCCTGAATGATCTGCTGCAAATAATAGCCTCCAACTCTACCAAAATGATGGAATAGGGAAGGACTGACTCCTTTCCAACTCTCCCGGGCTGAATCCCCTGATAGACCCTCAATCCAGAATCACCTCCTTCCAAGACTACGTCCTCCCTCTCACTGACTGCGCTGTCTCTTCCAGTGAATGCTCCCAACTGTGGTAGCTGCAACTCTCTCCGGCAAAACAAGGATGGAACTCCTCACCCAAGCAGGCACTCGAAGTCCCCTGAGGCTGAGGTTGGGATTTCCGCACGGAGACACCCGTTGTACTGAACAGTACGTGCAAACTTTTCTCAACAGCAAAAGCATGCTCAATGTCAAAAGACAAATAACATAGATGCATAATCAGAATGGGAGAATGAGGAACCTCTTCCCCTTTTTATGCTTTGAGAGCCTTGCTCTCACCCTGGCCCCACCAAACTGCGTTGTCCCTCTTGGCCCACATTGTCCCTCTCTCACTGCACTGTCATGGGCCCATGCCGCCACTTCCCTCACGCTGCGACTTTGTCCTCCTGGGCCCCACGCTGCCAAATAATTATATGCTCAAGTGACTTTAGGGAATGTTTATTTCCGAAGTGTAGGTTCTGTGTCTCATCACCCACTTTATTAACTGAATTACTTTAGAAAAGCAAAACTGGCCAAAATTAATACTACCACTTAGCTGCTGCTAATTGGGAATAGTACAATCCTCCCCGCCAAAAATTGCTTGTCCTCAAGCAATGCCTGAACAAGCCTCCTCTCTAGCTGATGCTCCCCACTGTCACTGCAAAATGTGCCTAGTTCCCAGATGCGCCACTGAATCTTCCTTGTCCTCTGTATCACCCTAATATGAAGGGATCTCTCAATGCCAAGATCCCAAGCCATCCTGTCCAACATGAAGCTCCACTTGCTCCACTCACCATCCTGCCATGCTAATGAAGTCCCCCACTTCATCAGTGACTCGCTAAAGCTCGATGGAAGATATACATGATCTCCCCATGTAGTATACAGCTCACCCCTAGAGGTTATCGAGCGTGTGTAGAGCTGTAATGCTTAAGTCTCCTGCTAATCTCGTAGAGGTACCACCATGCTGATGCTGTGCTACTCTGATCATGAGATACTCCCCGACATGCGCAGACTGTATCCTCCTCTCTTGAGACCTAGTGGCAGGAGATCTATGAGAGACAAGCTCATCCGGCCCAGGCATCGCCATGATGCCAATACCTACCCCTCTGAATGCAGCTCTAAATCTATGCAGCAATAGAGAAAGTTTGCCTTTCCATCCGATGAAGGCCTCTGTGTACCCCCATGTGCCAACCCAACAGTGAACTAGATCACTCTTTGTCCTAACTCCGACCATCATGAGACAGAATGGGCTATCAATCAACTGAATCTCTGCATCCCATAGTCGGACCTACTGCACCATAGCTCTGACAACTACGGGAATCCCTCCGTGCCTCATCTCTAGTCCCTGCTCGTGACCAATATAGAGGGTCCATATATCATGGGAAAATATGATGCATGCTAACCTGCTATGTGTCTGCCACTGTGTAGTACCGATGACCTCTTGAAGCCATATGTGACAAATAGCCACCCCCTGAATGCAATCAATAGATGGATATATTATACTCGCAACTGACTCAAGGTATGTGGATCCCTCCTGTCCCTGCCAACCATCTCCACTGGGTCTGCCATCCACCATCTCGATAATGTGTCGATACATTGTCTGGAGCCTAGACACGTACTGGGATGCTACCTCTGCTATACCCAGTATCCTTTGTTCATGCATGGTCTCGACATGCCCTAAGAAAAGAGTGACGCATGTCTCCCTCATGACCTGCTCCCCAGGCGTAGGCTCAGCGATGACTGATGTGCCACCCCTGCAGAGGATCATCTCATCCCCTAACTTGTGGTTGTCAACTAGCGCACCGACCCAATGCCACTGCTGAGAAGTCTCTCCCTTAGTGTGCTGAGTGTCATCCAAATATCTTGGGTGAGCCTCGCGTACCCGCTGCTCATGCCCAGAGTGCCAAAGGACAACAGTAGAATCGACTGTGCCCGTGAGTGATGTAGAAGAGGGTCAAGCGCGTGAGTCCCCACAGATCCCGTCATGTATCGCTCATCTGTCTCCCCATCGATCCTGGGTGAACTACCCCCAAAGGTATGCCCAGTGTCCCTGTCCGTGAGTCTCACTAGAGGAAATACTCTAAGACCCTGTTGTGCAGCACCATACACCCTCGCATACCACCGATCATCCATGTACTCCTCGACATGCCACTGCACACTGAGGCATACCCCTGTACACCACTGGATACCCCCTGCTACTACTGTACCACCCTATACCGTCTCGTGCCTTGTTTGTGTCAAGGCTCCGGTCACTCCTCGCGTGTTCTCAATGTGATGTAGGATACTCCTACTCCATAATGCAGTCCCACACACTACGATACACCACAATGCAACTCCATGTCCGCCGATAGTCCACTGCTCAATGCTAGATGCTCCCACACATCCTTGGATGTGATGGCCTAGAGTTGTGTCTCTACATGTCGGACCACCCCAATCGGTATCATCACCTCCACCGTCACATCGCTATCCCTGCCGATGAATGGATCATCACTCCAAACCCTCCCCAAGGGGTCCGAGAAGTGAATCTCCCTATGTGTTAGTAGTGATACCACCACTGCTCGGCTCCACTGCGACCTCTATGCCCCACACAAAGGTGAAGAACCCTTGGCTCCATACAAGGCACCATCTGGTGGCCTGCCAATGCCACCTCCCCTGACAAGCTCCTGCCAAAGTATGTTGATCACCCTGTGACCCCACGTACAAGTGTCATACCAAGACAACCCAGGGAGTCTACCCATAAACTGGTTGGCCACTGGGGCTGACTGAAACTCCCCTGGCGAATGTGCACGCTCAACTGCCAGGCCAACTGTACCCTTCAAGACATAGTCAACTGACTTGCCTGGGAAATAACAGGTAGTCCCACCTGGATCCCAATGCCAGTCTTGGGTTCCTATTTTCCCAGCACCTGGAAACTCCTACTGAACTACACTCGGGTCCACCACTATCTCCATAACCCACTCCACCGGGTACCAACTCAAAATCTCTCGCCATCCAACCTCCACATGTGGATGTTGCACCCTGTGCAACTCCGATCGTCTCATTGCGCTATCCAAGTCAACATATGAGATCTGACTAGGTGCTAGCCCCGTCTATGCATGCCTGAAGGGGGCTGCTCTGACACTCCAATGTGACCTCTAGCTGTACCATTAGGGAATCCAGTCATTCCCCAATGTGGGCCAACTTGGCCGCTGACTGGACAAAAACCACTCTTGTGCCCTCTAGCTCTTCGTTCTGCAACAAAATAGCCTCTCGTACTGATGTGGCCTTCCCTTTCAAAACTAGAAGGTCAGCTCAAAGTTGATGACAGCGTTGTGTGTGACCATCGTCCAATACCTTTGTATCTCCTAACCGAATCAAAGGTGGATACATCTCCTAGCACCTCACCCATCTGCCGCGCGCTGCTACCACTCGAAGACTTGGACACTACCCCGGTCATCACCTCAATGGATGGCACTACTGGGGTAGGCTTTATTATCTCTACTAAGATGTCAACCGATATGGTCAAAGAAGTCTCCAACACAGGTGACCCCTGCGTCATACTGGGTGTATTCACATGCTCCCCATGATCCTGTGTGCTCTCAACCTCCAAGTGCAAGGTAACCATTTTGATGGCTTAACCCTCCGTTATTCGGTCAAGCTGGAAAGAGGTATCCAGCTTTCCCACCCGATCCGGAGCCGTGCAATTAGTGGATCCATCATACGTGGGAAAAGGTGTCCTCCCAATGGTACGTTGCAACTCTGAACTCTGCGTGCTAGACCCCCCACTGTTCCTTCTTTCTTCATCCTGCCTGAGCTGGCAGTAATCACTGAAGGACAAAGCTGCTTTGAAGTTTTTCCCCATGGACTGCCATTCGTAGAAATAATCTCCCATGGGTATATGATCATGCCACCTACCTTTCCTACTCTGTACTGGAGGTAAGAATGTAGGCATCGTGATCCTAGTTGACCTACTGAAGGCTGGTGGGTGAGTGGCTAGTAAAGGGTGGTAACACTATTGTGAAACCCTCGAAGTCTCCCCAACTAGGGATTCCTGATGGATGCTCTCATTCTTATTCTGTTGTTTGAGTCTTTCCAACATTCCCTTCTGTCCTTTGGCTAAATCATTTAGGGCCTTAAAAATGTTACCAAATGTTGCTTCCCCTTTTCTCTTTGACTCCCCCATATTTTCCACCTCTACTGCCTTGGTGGGTAAGATTCTACCTACCCCCTTTGTTCATAGAAAAAGATCCCCATGGCTGAGCCAAGAATGAAGCTCTGATACCACTATAATATTCCGAGTAGAAATAAACAACAATATAAAGCACATAAACAAAGAACTACAGCGACTAGAGAGACATCACATGAACAATAGACAATATGGAGAACGCTGAGCCATTTTATTAAATACTGAAAGATGAAATGAGTACAAAGGTGATCAAAATGATAGCACCTTGGCTTGCACTAGGCAAGCGTAGAAATACTCTCAGAATATATCCCAAAATGGCTGCTCCCTCAATGACCGCGTAATCTCTAGTGCTGCTGATGCTACTGTTGTGTTGCTGCTACTACTGGAATGAAATGACTATTTGGGGCTGCTCTCCATCTCAGAAAATTGTGAAACCTTGGGAATGGCCTCTCCACCCAATACATAGAAAAGCCTAGAGAGCTTTCCAAAAACGGCTGACCTCCCAAAATGACCTCCCTTGAGGCACCACGCTGTCCCAATGATGAGCGCTGGCCCTAAATGATTTGCTGCAAATAATGGCCTCCAACTCTGTCAAAATGATGGAATAGGGAAGGGTTGACCCCTTTCCAACTCTCCTGGGCTGAATCCCCTGATAGACCCTCAATTCGGAATCACCTCCTTCCAAGACTACGTCCTGCCTCTCACTGACTACGCTGTCTCTTCCACTGAATGCTCTTAACTGTGGTAGCTACAACTCTCTCCGGCAAAACAAGGATGGAAATCCTCACCCGAGCAGGCACTTGAAGTCCCCCGGGGCTGAGGTTGGGATCTCCGCACGGAGACACCCGTTGTACTGAACAGTGCGTGCATACTTTGCTCAATAGCAAAAGCATGCTCAATGTCAAAAGAAAAATAACATAGATGCATAATCAGAATGGGATAATGAGGAACCTCTTCCCCTTTTTATGCTTTGAGAGCCTTTCTCTCATCTGGGCCCCACCAAACTGCGTTGTACCTCTTGGCCCACGCTGTCCCTCTCTCACTACACTGTCATGGGCCCACGCTGCCCATGCTGCCACTTCCCTCACGCTGCCACTTTGTCCTCCTGGGCCCCACGCTGCCAAATAATTATATGCTCAAGTGACTTTAGGGAATGTTTATTTCCTAAGTATAGGTTGTGTGTCTCATCACCCACTTTATTAACTGAATTACTTTAGAAAAGAAAAACTGGCCAAAATTAATATTACCAATTAGCTGCTGCTAATTGGAAATATTACACACTTATCACTTCACCTATTCTTCTGAAGCCTTAGTCTTTTAAGGAATTGTAACCATTATTCACCTCAAGGCTTTAGGCCTTTACTTTGTAACATCTCACAATTAAATCTTTAAAATCTTACACTTGTAATTTTGGGAAAGAACAAGTTTAAAGTGCATATTGTAAGCTCTTCCCAAGCCCCTCATTTTCAATAATAAAATTCTGATTTCTTGAGGGAGCTTCGGAATTTCCCATGGTATCCCACCGCCTTATTTAGAGGGAGAACTTTTTTTGTGGTGACTAACTTTCTAGTTTAACTTGGATCTAATTGTTTTTCTTCTTCATTTGCATATATCATTCACTTGCTATCGTGATTCTAATTTTCCATCTAAATCTAGTTGCATGTGAATAACTCATATTTTCATTTCATTAGTTTCTTAGTCACACAGTGCTTTAATTTCCTAATTTGCAATCTCATTTTCCATCACTTGTGTTTTTTGATCTATTTCTCATTTGGTTAAGTTTCACAATATACTACAAGTAAAGAAGCATAGCACTTTCAATTTATGGTAACTTGAGTTATTGTTCTAACTATGAAGCATATTTAATTGAAGCATCTCTATATTTTACATAGCACTTGCAAACTCTTTTTCATATCATATTAGGCATTCTAATTTAGTTGCATATTTAAAATTAACCTCCAAGCATAAGCTTGGTTGATAGAAACCAGAGGAAAAAAGCTTTCTTGGAATGTTCTTCCATTTGGTACGAAGTAAGGTAAAAGTGTGTGACCCTGTAGTTATGAAGATGGCTTGTCCCCTTGTAGAAACAAAGACACACGCTGGCTCGTAAGACTCAAGGGATGGGTATTGTTAATGACACCCCCGTGTCCTCGCCCCCTCTTTCTTACAGTCACCCCAATTTTTACCCTTTGGGAAGAGCTCAAGAGGAAGACTTCTCACCTAGAGCAGGCATTTAGATTAAAAGTAACCAATATAATTGCATCCAAATCTAGTATAAGTGCATTTCATATTAATACACCTCATTGTTTACTTGCAATTAGTCATTATATTTGTCATTTTGAATATATGTTGAATTGAATACTTTGTTTTTCGCAAGTGTTATCTCACCTAATGTTACCAGACTCGGAATCGAAAATAAATCGGTGAGGCAAAAGAGCGAAGAGTTTGAATCGGATCGAGAAAAAATCGGCAAATTCAATAAATAAAGATATACACATATATTGAATTAAAACAAATATTTTTTATTGATATTCAATAAAGCCATGTCCAAACAATGCATAATATCAATAGATGTCCAAAATATCATGAATGAATAAGTATCTCATATATGTTATGAGTCCAAACATGATTCGAAGTACCGATTCCTAACCAGTGACTACATAGAACCAGAAGCATATGCTTCTAAAATTTTACAAAATACTGCCAAGCAAATCAGTAAAATATCAATAACTGAGAGTATGAGACTCTAAGAGTGAGAAATAGAAGCGATTCCTCCCATTGTTTCACTTGCTTGACTCTCTAAGTTCTCCAAGTCATGTAGACTTAAAAGAGGAGGCTCCTCCTCTAATTGGACCCAATCTGATGCATTTGTAGTTTGTAGATCTATCTCCTCAAGGTTGATTGGTGAATGATCCAAACTTGTCATTATCATGAGACATTGAAATGTAAATTAAAGTTTGAACTTTAAAGTGCAAATCAAATTATGAAAACTTCAAATTTAGGCTCTCACCTAGTATTTTCTTGTTGCGAAGTCGTAAATTGTAATGGACAAATACAAGGTCATTTAAGTGCTCTTGTGACAATCGATTGCGCTTCTTAGAATCTATTTTCTCAAACAGGCTCCAATTGCGCTCACAACCTTAACCACTACATGATTGGTTTAAGATTCGAATGGCGAATCTCTTCAACTCTGGCGTATCACTACCAAAAATTTTCCACCAAAAACCTAGCAAGTGCCAAGTGTTTGTGAGTAGTAAGTATTAAATAGTAAAAACTTAAAAAGAAAACAAAATTTAATAGAACATTTAACATACAAAATAAATTTTAAAAAAATTTAATGAATTGATGAAGCCTTCAGGGTACTTGGCAACATCTTAGTCCTTTCTCGTATAGCACTGGTATAGGCAAATAATTTGGTTGGTGTCCTATAATCCTGTAGTTGTGAAAAGACACGACTTTGAAATTTTGGATCAGGGGAGCACCTTTCAATGCATGTCATAAGTCCTCTGCCAACCTCCCCATCTTCATTAAATTTGCTCTCATCATAAAAATATTGTGGGTTTAAGAAGTACCCAGCAAAATGTAAGGGGGAATGCAATTGCCTATCCCAATGTGCATCAATAATATCCCAAAGAGGCAAATACTTTGCCTCCTCATCCCCATATCTTCTTTTGATGGCCTCCTTTGCGAGATCCATCGCCTCATAAATGTAACCCATAGCAGGTTTGTCACCATCAACCATCTTGAAAGTTCAAGCTTTCAAATTTAATGAAATATGAAACTTTGAAAATAAAAGGAACCTTGAAATGAAATCTAAAAAATGAAAAAGTTAAAAGACTTGAAGTACCTGAGAACTCTGACAAGGGACTCTGTCACAGCAATAATCTCTTTGGCATCTTTCCAAAAACCGTCATTAAACACAAGTGCAACAATTTCAATGCCTTCAAGGGCCTTGGAATGTTTAGATGCCATCCACTCAGGTCCCAAGAACATCCTCTTCAGATTTATCTTTTGCTCAACCACAGATTGCAAAGATATGAAATTTGTTGCAAATCTAGTCACTGCAGGTCAAACAATTTCTTTACCTTCAGTGTATTTTCTCATGGTGTTTAGGACAATAGTGTGGTTGTACAGGTATTTGGTTATGGATTTTGCCTTCTCCACAACCTCATGTATCCAATGAAGCTTACCAATGTCCTCAAACATTAAATCTATGCAATGGGCAACACAAGAGGTCCAAAAAATAGTGGGGTGCCTAATCTCAAAAAGTCTACAGTAGCCATATAATTAGTTGCATTGTCAGTGACAATTTGTACAACATGTTCTTCTCCCACTTCTTGAACGACTTCATCATTTCACAAATAAGTTGTGCAGTCTTAACTTTTTTTGAGGCATCCACTGATTTGAGAAACATTGTGCCTGCTGGACAAGATACAAGGAAATTTATTAAAGTTCTATTCCTCTGATCTGTCCATCCATCACTCATGATGGTGCACCCTGTTTCTACCCATGATGAACAAAACTCAACTAGCACAAGCATGACATCTTCAACACTCTTAACAAAAAATCTGTCCTAAGGCTCTCTGATGTAGGGGCTTTCAATCTTGGACCTGCAACAGCGACTGCATCAATCATAACTTGCCAATAAGGACTTCTGGCACAGTGGAAAGGTATGTCAGAATAGAAGCAAAAGTTAGCAATGGCCTTCCTTGCCTGACTATGGATATTTTTTTTCCAACTAGTGGCATCCAAGGTAGGTTGGGAACCAGGTTTTGTGCGAGGAGAAAAAAAAAGTGTTTATGTTTCCACCAGAAGTGTTGAATATAGGAGGATTCGTCTGGCCTTGAGTTTGACTTGGGCTTGGAGGAATGTGTGAGAAACTTGGGAATGGCATTGAGGACTCAATAGAAGGATATGAAAAGGGGGTATTGGAAGAAGAAACGTCAGCTCCAAGAGTTCCTATTTCTTGTTTTTGCTTTGCTCTCTTAGCATTATGCTGCCTCAACATGTCAAGGGCCAAGGTTGCTTGGTGTTTGACATTATCGTCAACCTTGTTGCAAAGACCTATATCATGCCCAGGTATCTGTTCAAGGTGGTACTTGAATCTATAAATGCCTCCACTACATTTCGCTTTGCAAAATTTGCAAAGGAGCTTGGGGTTTCCGGGAATCTTGTCACAATAAGCCCAAGCAAAATCCTTCTCCCTTGGAATTGTTGTGGTTCCTGCAAAATAAAAAGGCAAAAATAAATAAAAAAATAAAAAAGGAGATATTTGTTTTTCTGGAATCTGAATCTCTAATATAAATTAAAAGTTTAATTTTAAATTTTTAAATGATCATTTTAGAATAATCAACATAATTTTAAAATTTAAAATTTATGTTTATTGTTTGTAACAATAATTTTATACAATATTATTGTATTACAATTTAAATTTTATAATTTATACAGTATTTAGTATTTACTATTCAGAATTAAAATTAAAATTTTATACAGTATTTAATATATTATTGAGAGAGGTATCGTATTAGTAATTACTAGTTTATTGAAAAATTTAAAAATATATATTTATTATTGAAATTTGACACAAATGCTAAGTTCTAACTTACTGTTGAACTCCCGACTCCCGACTCGATGCTGAGATCTACTCCTTAAATCACCAACTACCAAATAGGATCTACAGCGATGGCGGCACTTAATGTTGAACTCCCGACTCTCGATGGCAATGATCAGCTCCAGCGACGGTGGCACAACGATCAACTCCAGGGACGGCGGTATAGCGATCAGCTCCAGCGATGGCGGCACAGCGATCAGCTCTAGCGACGGCGGCAATGCCCCATCTCCAGCTCCAGCGACGGCGGCAATGCCCCAGCTCCAGCTCCAGCGATTAATTCCCATAGCAGCAATGCCAACAACGAAGGCAAAGTTAAAACAATGATAAGTTAAAACAACAGGTGGGTGAATAAATTAGTGAAAAAACACTTCATGCACAAAACCTAAGAAGACGGGCCAGCCGAGTTAAATCGGGAAAGTCGGATTAATCGCCTCTATGCGAGTCAAACTCTCGTTGAACATGAGTCAAACTCGGTCAACGCGAGTTTGACTCATGCAGAGGCAACTCAAATCATTTGGCCGTCGAGCAGATTATTAGTCACGACTAATCGAGAAAGTCACTGATTCCTGTTTCACTGATCTCACCTATATTTTGCAAGTAAAATTCTAATTGGTTTCCTTTTGCAAGATATCCTTGTATGCTTTGAAACAACAAGTGATCATATATCTTGAAAGCATTCTTATATCTTGTATTGATTATTTTATTGTGCTAACATCTTTTGTTTCATTTTCAGGATTGTTTGTGCTTCTATTTGAAGCACTTAATTTATTTTAAGCAAAAATCTTTCATTTTTGAGCAATATTTTTAAGGCACTGGTTTCACATGTGCTTATTACTATCTCATGTGTTGATTATTGTTGAAGTTGGTTTTAGCTCATATTTCTCACATTGTATTTGCTTCTAATCTACAAAAAGTAATCCATTTCACTCTAACATCCCCTGGAAACCTCACATCTTTTAACTTAATTTTCCTTTTAGGGACCACCCCCCTTAGCTAACCTAGGAGATAGCTTAAACGGAAAGAGTTGGGAATAGGTGGTAGCCCCTTCTCTTAGTTCCTTGCCACCAACCACACTTGGTGGGGTTGAAGGCTTTTCCCACTAACTGTAGGTAGGTGTAGGCAGCAAGCGATAACACGGCCCTCAACGTAGGAATTATTTTGGCCTCCAACAATAAATTGACTCTCCAAAAGAATTCAACTTCCTTGGAGATATTTCACAACCCCCAATTAACTGGACCTCTGTAATGCAATTGCTCTTGCTAGAATAATCCCAGTCTACTGCAAATATATTGTAATATCCCAAATAGATAAATTTCTACTAATTCAGGGATATTATAAAATGTTCTATTATTTTAATTTTGAAAATTCTCAACAACGAAAATTCTGACAAAACTATAGAAATAATTTAAATGAGAAACCATGCCAATATAGAGACAAACAAAACAAATACTTGAACTCAACCTTATTTATACAATATATGTTGTTACAACAGAAATAACAAAGAGAGAATAAAAAGAAATGAAGCACCAGTTGAGGATCTAAATGATCCTCAATCTAATATCTCTAAAGCTCTGTGAATTTCCTAGGTGGAATCTCCTCAATGGTGATAGATTTTCGTCCAACACACAATAGTAAACTTGAAAGTTTCCGTCTTGGGGCTTAACGGAAGCTGGCAACTCCATTCTCCAACCATCACTACACTAATGATCAACCAAATCAAGGTGTCCCAAATGATCTGCTTCTCCTCCTTTGATAGATTTGACGGATCCCTCTCCAACCTTGTAGAAGCCTTTATTTTATTATTTTATTTTCCCGCTCTTGAAGCTTCTCCTCTTATCCCCTTTCTTAAGTGACTTTTATTTTTTATTTTAGTCACTTGGCCTTTTTCTCTATTTAGCAGTTTTCCCCTTTTTTTATTAATTAAAGCAACTAATTAAAGACACCTCGAATTTGAGAAAATGGTAAACTAGCCACAACCCTTTCCTTGATCACTGAAATCCACTTTTAACCATCCCATCATGTAGATCTTCTCGTCTTGGTTCCAACGAGATATTACAATAAGTTGTTTTATTAGATATTCCTCCCGAAATGACACCTCAAGTGTAATTCATTTAAACAGACTCAATAATAACTTGTTTTACGAGAATTATCAGAATGCAGCGGAACCAAAAGCAAGTTGTGTAGATGATAGAATATGGCAAGAAAATGTAATATGCCGAAGGGAAATAGACAGTAATCTAAAGCATGCAACAAGACATATAGTGCTAGAAACAAACCATGAAGCAAATACACATGAAATAGAGAATGTTAAGCCATTTTATTATACTGAGAAATATAAAGAAGTACAAGAGGTGATCAGAATGATGGCACCTCGACTTGCACCAGGCAAGTGTAGAAATACTCTCAGGATGTCAAAGGAAATGGCTGCTCTCTACTCTAACTCCAACTGCTGAAATACTACCGTGCTGCTGCAACTATTGGAACCAAAATGAGTATTTGGGGCTGCTCCCCTACTCGGAAAATGCTAATACTCTGGAATCGGCCTCTACTCACAATACCCAGAAAAGCCCAGAGAGCGTTTCTGAAATGCTCGACCTTCGAAAATGCCTCCCTTGAGGATCTACGCTATCCTCCCAAGGGCCACGCTGGTGCTGAATGACAACCTCCATAATGGGGACTCCCTCTCTCCCAAATATCTCCAATAGGCAAGGGCTGGCCCCTTGCTCAATCCTCCGGCCCGAATCCACCAAAACGGCACCAATTCGGAACTCTCCCAAGATGAACTGCGTCCTCTCTCTCAAGACTGCGTAGTCCCTAGATGCTCTACTCCACAACGAAGGCAACCACAAACCCTCCTGCAAAAATGATGGTAGAATACCTCACCCGAGAAAGCACTCGAAGTCTCCCGGGGCTGACGGTGGGATCTTTGCACGGAGACACCCGGTGTACTAAACAGTACTGCAGACAAGCTAAACAACCAGCATGCTCCAAGTCGAAATGACAAGCTCAAGATGCATAAACATGAATGCTAAAATGAAGAGGCTCTCCTCCTTTTATCATGATGGGCCTCTCTCAACCCTAGGCCCCACCATCTCCTACGTGCCCTTTGGCCCACGCTGCCCCTCTCAACTGCGTGAGGTAGGCCCCACGCTGCCCACGTGGTGTACGCCCCCCTCTCCCTGTGTTGTCCACTTGGTCAATAGGCCCCACTTCCTCAAATACGATGTGGACTTTAGGGAAATACTTTATCCTAAGTGAGTTATTTAATATTTCACTCACTTTATTCATGCTCCAACTATAATAAGGCAAAATTGGTCAAAATTAATATTTCCAAATAGCTATCGCTAATTGGGAATATTACAGTCTCCCCCGGAAAAATGTTGCTTGACCTCAAGCAACTGTGGTGATGGATGCTGCAAGATCTTCTCACTCTCCCAAGTGGCATCCTCATCTGGCAAATTCTTCCACCTCATTAAGAATTCCTAGACTGTCCTGCTCCGCAACTGTCTCTCCCGGGTATCAATAATGGCCTCCGGCTATAGCACTAAGTGCCCCTCATCATTCGTAGGCTGAAGCTCCCCTGTCACTGTCACCTACTATCCTAGTGCCTTCTTCAAGTACGATACGTGAAAGATGTTATGAATCTTGCTGCCCTAGGGTAGCTCCAACTCATAAGCAACCTGCCCAACTCTGCGTATCACCCTGTAAGGCCCATAAAAACGGGGCTTGAGCTTCTCAGCTCCCTTCTACTTCAGAGTATACTGTCGGTATGGCTGAAAACGTAGGTAGACCAAGTCCCCTACCTCAAAATGTCTCTCCACCCGACCCCTGTCGGCATACAGCTTTTGTTGGTTCTGCGCTGTAGCCATGTTATCCTTGAGAGCTCGGAGGATGTCCTGACTCTCTTGGATCTAGTCCTTGGCTCTCGGAGCCTTGCTGGCACCAAACATCACATCAACAAAAGATAAAGCATGATAACCATATAATGCGTAAAACGGAGACATACCGATGGTCATGTGATGTGTGTTGTTGTAGTAGTACTCTCCTAGGTGCAACCACTTCAGCCATGCTCTCTGCTACCCACTGACATAGTTACGCAAGTAGCCCTCTAGCCACTTGTTAACCATCTTTGTTTGCCCATCTGTCTGTGGGTGGTAGCTAGTGCTCGGTGTCAACTCTGTCCCCACCAACCGAAAAAGCTCCTACCAAAACCCGCCCATGAAGCGGCTGTCCCTGTCATTGACAGTGGACTTGGGAAGACCATGTAACCTGAAGATGTCCCTGAAGAACAGCTCTACCACCTGTGCTGTTGTATAATGTGTGGATATGGCGAAAAAATGCGCATATTTCATCAGTCGATCAACGACGACGAATATACAGTCCTTGCCCTACACCATGGGCAACCCTGTGATGAAATCCATCGAGATACTCTCCCATTTCCCCTCTGGAAGGGGAAGAGGTTGCAACAAACCTGCCGGATGGTTCATCTCCCCCTTGTTGCGCTAACAAACCTCATACTCCCTGACATACTGGAGTACGTCCTCCTTGAGGCCCTTCTATGAGAACCTCTCTCTGATGGCCCTTTAGGTTTTGGTAAACCCCTGATGGCTAGACAATGGTGAATCGTGAGAAGCCTGCAATATCTTCTTCTTGAGCTGAGAGCCCTCAGTCAAGAAGATCCTGTCCCTGTAGTAGATGATCTCAGCCATCACCCTATATTTGTCATCAGTCACCTGTCCATCCAAGACCTCACAAGCAAATCTGTCCTTGGAGTACTCCACCAATAGTCGAGCCCTCCAATCTGCGTCCAAACTCATCAGAGACAACGTGGCTGGTCTGCGTGAAAGTGCATCAACCACCACGTTGTTCTTCCCTTTGACATACTCGATGTCAAAGTCGTAGGCTTGGATCTTGCTGACCCACTTCTGTTGCCTCTCCTGTAGCTGTTTCTGCTCTAAGAAAAACCTGAGCCTGTTGTGGTCAGTCCTCACCCTAAACCTGTTACCTACCAGATACTGCTGGAATTTGGCCAATGCATGCATGATGGCCAGCATCTCCTTGTCGTATATGGCATACAACTGCTCATGTGGTAGGAGCTTCTGGCTCTCAAAAGCTATAGGGTGGCCTCCCTGCATCAACATTGTGCCTATCCCCTCTCCTAATGCATCACACTCCAGAACGAATGGCTGCGTGAAGTCTGGTAATGCTAGCACTGGACAGCTGCTCATCACCTCCTTGAGCCTGTCAAAGGCTCGCTGCGCTGTGTCTGTCCAACTGAATGCCCCATTCTTTGTCAGATCTGTAAGGGGTGTAGCAAGCTGAGAGAAACCCTTGACGAACTTCCTGTAGTAGGTGCAGATACCCACAAACCCCCGAAGTTCCGTCACGTTTCTCGACTCTGGCCAATCCCTGATGACCCTGATCTTCTCCTTGTGGACCCTCACTCTGTCCACCCCTATGATGTGTCCCAAGTATAGCATCTTCGTCAACCCAAACTCGCACTTAGAGAGCTTAGCATAAAACTGTTGCTCCTCCAAAATACACAACACTGCCTCTATGTGTTGGAGATGCTCCTCCCATGTCCTCCTATATATCAATATGTCATCAAAGAAGACCAACACACACTTCCTCAAGTGGCTGCGGAAAATGTGGTTCATAAATGATTGGAAGGTGGCCGGTGCATTGGTTAGCCCGAAGGGCATCACCAAGAACTCAAAATGGCCATAGTGGCACCTGAAAGCGGTCTTGGGAATGTCCTGTTCTCTCACGCGAATTTGATGGTACCCGGATCTCAAATCAATCTTTGAGAAGAACTGTGCCGCTCTCAACTCACCCATCAGCTCGTCAATCCGTGGAATAGGGTACCTGTTTTTCATGGTCTTTTTGTTCAGGGCCCTGTAATCAATGCACATCCTCAATGTGTCGTCCTTCTTCTTCACCAACACTACTGAAGAAGCGAAAGGACTGGTGCTAGGCCGAATGTGTCCAAGAGCTAACAGCTCGTGGATAGCCCGCTCGATCTCGTCCCGATAGGCCTTGGGGTGCCTATAGGGTGTGGTAATGATGGCCTGTACGCCCTGCTCTAGCTCAATCGTATGCTCAAATCCCCAATCCGGTGGTTGTCCTAGTGGTATCTCCCCAAACACCGTGGCATACCTGTAAAGGATGGTATGTACCTCTGGATGAACTGTCTGCCCGGTAGTCTCTGCCTCTGATGCACGCAGCTCTACTGCCCACTCTATGTCTCCCTTTCGGAAGTCTGCCTCCATCCGGTGAGCTGAAACTGTCTGAGGTGGGTAAGTGTGCATGCCCCGTATCTTTTCGTGCTTCCCGGTCTTCTTGTCATCCCACTCCATCTCCAAGGCCTCCCAATCTGTGGTGACCTTCCCCAGAGTGATCAGCCACTGTACTCCTAATACCACATTGGTATCGGTATGTTAAGCACGAAAAATTGGTCAGTCACTGTGTAAGTGCCCATCGTCACTGCCAGGACATAACTGGCACACTGCATAGTCTGATCTCCGGGGACCAACACTGAAAACCCATCGAAGCGCTCTGTCTGTATGCCTCTCCGCTCTACCATCTGTGCATCGATGAAGTTGTGGGTTGCCCCACTACCCACTAGTACTGATACTCGTTGTCCCTGCACTGTACCTCGGACGCGCAGCGTCAGATACTTGGGAACTCCTTGCAATGCTGCAAGGGTCCCTCCGGTAGGTGCAAAGGTTGCACCTCCTGCTCCTGGTGGTGAAGGTGGCAAATGATCTTGCGCTGTATGGCTGCCCCCTGCCCCCACGTCATCATACTCATCTTCTTCCCCGCTGCTCTCGGAGAAGACCTCGATATAATGTGCTTTGCCAGCAGCACATCTGTGTCCTGGTGCCCACGGCTCCTGACAAGTGAAACACAATCTCTTCCTCCTCAACTCCCTCCTGGCATCATCATCCAACTGTCCTCTACCCTGATTCCCCTTTGGAGGCGGAATCCTCACATCCTTCCCCTTAGTTTGGAAAGCCTGTCTCTGGGGGTAAGGCATCCTGCAAGTCCCGTGTCCTGCCAACTGCGTCATGGAGTGTGGTCGGTCTAGTGGATCTGACCAATCCCCGAAGCGGCTCTGCTAGCCCATCAATGAACATGTAGATCATTCGTGCCGCGGATAGATTTGGTACCATCACCGAGAGTCTCAAGAAATCTAAGATTTATGTATCCGAACTCCCGGTCTGCTTGAGCTTCGTCGGCTCAACAAATTGCTCCTCTGGATCCCTCCGTTCAAACCTCTCTATTAACGTCCGGGTGAGCTCGGCATAAGCTGTCACTGTTGAGTGCCCGAGTGTAACCATCTCGTGGAACCACCAATCTTGGGCCTCGCCATCTAGATGCAGCGCTACCACCTTGATGGCCTCCGTCTTCGCCATCTGTTTGAGCTGGAAGTATATGTCCAGCTTCTCCACCCAAGCCTTTGTCGAACTGTTTGATGAACCATCAAACATAGGCAAATGGAACCTGCTCATCATACGATGAGTGTCTCCGTCGTGATAATGCCGGTGTCCCCTATGATGGTCGCGGGGTCTGCTGTCCTGCTTGAGCTGGACAAAATCACGAAATGAAAGGGCATCCTTGAACTCCTGCCTGTATGCCTGGTACTCAGCAAAGTAATCACCCATATGGCCAGGTTCCTGCTCCTGCCCCTGTGTCTGTAGCCAAAAAAGTGGGCATAGTAGAACATGTGGGTGCATGAGATGCCATGTGCTGAGTGGCATCATGCTCATGCAAATGGTGGGATGTGCCTGATCCCTCACCAATCTGGAAACCCCTTGGGGTTTCACGTTGCCTAGCCTCTGCTGCCATGAATCTCTGCCCCATCTCCTCTATCCGCTTTGACAATGCCTGTACTGATTTGAGGAGCATTTCCCCAAACTCCTTCACGGCACTATCATCTGCCATCGGTTCGTCCTGCTTTGCGTCCACTACTGGAGCACAGTCACCCTCTCCGTAAGTGATTTGCAACCTATGCTCTCTGTCACGGTACTTCCTACCCCTGTAGCAAATATACAACTTCTCTTCCGGTGTCATAGATAACTTGCTCCACAGGCTGAGCCAGGTCTATGAGCTCTGATACCACTGTAATATCCCGAAGGGAAATAGACAATAATATAAAGCATGCAACAAGACATATAGTGCTAGAAACAAACCATGAAGGAGATACACATGAAATAGAGAATGCTAAGCCATTTTATTATACTGAGAAATATAAAGAAGTACAAGAGGTGATCAGAATGATGGCACCTCGACTTGCACCAGGCAAGTGTAGAAATACTCTCAGGATGTCAAAGGAAATGGCTGCTCTCTGCTCTAACTCCAACTGCTGAAATACTACCGTGCTGCTGCAACTGTTGGAACCAAAATGAGTATTTGGGGCTGCTCCCCTACTCGAAAAATGCTGATACTCTGGAATCGGCCTCTACTCACAATACCCAGAAAAGCCCAAAGAGCATTTCTGAAAAGCTGGACCTCCGAAAATGCCTCCCTTGAGGATCTACACTATCCTCCCAAGGGCCACGCTGGCGCTGAATGACAACCTCCAAAATGGGGACTCCCTCTCTCCCAAATATCTCCAATAGGCAAGGGCTGGCCCCTTGCTCAATCCTCCGACCCGAATCCACCAAAACGGCACCAATCCGAAACTCTCCCAAGATGAACTACGTCTTTTCTCTCAAGACTGCGCAGTCCCTAGATGCTCTGCTCCACAACGAAGGCAACCACAAACTCTCCTGCAAAAATGATGGTAGAATACCTCACCCGAGCAAGCACTCGAAGTCTCCTGGGGCTGAGGGTGGGATCTCCGCACGAAGACACCAGGTGTACTAAACAGTACTGCAGACAAGCTAAAAAACCATCGCGCTCCAAGTCGAAATGACAAGCTCAAGATGCATAAACATGAATGCTGAAATGAAGAGGCTCTCCTCCTTTTTATCACGATGGGCCTCTCTCAACCCTAGGCCCCACCATCTCCTACGTGCCCCTTGGCCCACGCTACCCCTCTCAACTGCATGAGGTAGGCCCCACGCTGCCCACGTGGTCTACGTCCCCCTCTCCCTGCGCTGTCCACTTGGTCACTAGGCCCCACTTCCTCAAATACGATGTGGACTTTAGGGAAATACTTTATCCTAAGTGAGTTATTTAATATTTCACTCACTTTATTCATGCTCCAACTATAATAAGGCAAAATTGGTCAAAATTAATATTTCCAATTAGCTATCGCTAATTGGGAATATTACAGCAAACATAGTCAAGTCCCATATAACTCCTCAAAACCCCTTTGGGACTTCTGATGACGTACTCCTTCTGCAGTGACCTGGCCATCACGTACCCTGGAAATTCATCCTGGATGTACTATACAGGACACTGAAAATGGGGACATTACATATATCGATCTCCAAAACCCTAGATTTTGACGATTATCAATCCTCCTTCCTCATTAAACACCAATGAAGAACCTGAAGTGGTTCTCCCTCTTGGCTATTTAGGGTGGATGTTTCACCACCAAAACTAATCGCCCCCAGCTAGGGTGAATATTTCCAACAGTGAAAATGGGATCTCCACAAGGGTTTCCCCTCACATAGTAAGCTAATAGAGCTCCAATTTTCAATTCACACTATTCCAATCATGTCCCATTGAATGAGTTCATTTTTTAAATAGAGATGGCCATTCTGAATACCATGGGTAAATAACATGGGCCATATGAATACCATCAGTCACTTTTTCCTTTTTTAATAAGTGACTTTATAATATTTCTTTTCCTTTGTCATTTTTTTTTAATAAATTAATTCCCTGATATTTGATATTCTATAACCTATGGGAATTATCTAGGCCACTGAGATGTTTCTACTATCAACATCTGGAAAAAGGGACATTACAACCAATGTATAGTATAAATTTTAAAAAACTGAATTACACATATTGAAGGGGGAATACCATAGATCTATATTAAGAATGAAAGAAAGTACAACAATACAATGTTATCTTGATTCTTGATACTATTGATAATTGAAGTACCTTCTAGTTCCAAGCTCCTTGATACCTTCCTTAGCCCTCCATGATATATGGATGGACCAAGAATGACCTCTGGGGACAATAACATAAGTCTTTCTCTGGTTATGTTTTGGCAGCACAAGGCTATCAAATTCTGGCTCTTGATGTGTAATGTTCCTCATGAAGCCTCTCTTTATACAATGGTGGAGGAGGGGAAGAGATAGGTTCAAGGCTGAGAACCTAATGAAAAACAAGTTATGCACAAGTTTCAGGACTCGTGATGCATCATGGCCTACCCATCCTTTGCTGATCTCCTTGTAATTCATCAGATCTAGAAGGTTCTAGGGGTGGTCAATTGTTTCAAGGGGACAAGTGACTGGCCCTTCATATAGCTAGGAAAAGAGTGATTCTGCTAGACAAATGGATCTTGCTGGCACAAACATGTAATTTTGACAAGATGACATCAATGCCCCCCCTATGAAGCCTAGGGTGACAAATAGAGGTATAACAATATCCTAGTTATGTTTTCATAAGAATCCTCTTATTGACAAACGCAAGACGTTAGGCTTAGATTTTCCCCTATTGGAGTTGATCTATCACTATTCTTCTGGAACCTTATAAGATATGAAGATTCTTTTTAGTAAAGATATTTAGGATAGTTTACAGTTTAATATGATTACTGGTGATTGGTCTGCATCTTAGGACATCTTGATTCATTTGTCACGTATCCACAACTATAAATAAGAATAATAAGTTTCTTTTTGGCTCCTGTGTTTTGGTTCATGTATGCAGGATTTTAACTTTTCCACAATGCCAACGAATGCATCTTTATTAACAGACGAGACCATGTTTGGTACTATTTCTCAGCTTCAGTATATAATTACATAGTTTGCATCCAATATTCCCCATATTGATCTTGAAAGGCTAATTGATTCAGCTTCATCATCGGAATTTTAACCCATGAAAATGTCTTGTGTGCTGATTTTCAGTTTCTAATTCAACATCTCAGGATGAACAAAATCATTCCTATATCTTCCTCTCTTTATTTGTTCTTTGTAAAACAATTATCTACTTTTTATATGAAAATAAAGGTATACCTGTGCATTCCTTCTAGGATCTAAAGTCAGAATCTATAGGATGATTAAAAAAATGGAAGTATATTCTTGCAGCCTATGGCTTTATCCCACTTGCAGCTACATTGTGCTGAAAAAGATGAGGCTTAGTCATTCATTGTTTGCATGGTCATGCACATGGTACAATCTCATAGGAAAATAATCCAAAAGTATTCATATCATGCAATCTTCACCTTTACTCCAAGTATTTGAATCTTCAACTAATTGTCAAATTTTATAGTTTCCGCATTTGTTTATGCCGCCTCATGCAGTTCCTACCCTTTGCATTAGAAAGATACTGCTTCTTCAACATAATACTCTGGAAATTTGCAATACAGGTGCATATTAAATGGGTTAATTAGTTTCTTGAATACGGAGGGAAATCAGTGATGTATGAATGAAAAGCTCAGAAGATTTAGCCTAACTTCCCAAGTGTTGAGCATTAGACTTGCAACAATTCTTTGGAAATATTCCATACTTTTCAATGGGTTATGAAATTTGATATTGAAATTCTGGATATAACAACAATAATAATTTCTTACATTTTCTTGTACTTTCATCGATCATTTATTATCATTAGACAGAGGCTTGTATTCCTCAGATTCATTTGTACTTTCTTGACTTTTGATCTTGCTTCTAGTCTTTAGAGTGCTATATATGCACTTTAAGTCCAAAAAACAAATTTTGTTATTTGATGGCTTAATATTGATCATTTTCTAAAGCTGTTCCTAGAATCAGAAGATATCAAAACTTTGGCCGCACCTAAAACAGTAACATTGAAATAGTTTGATAATACGAAATGTAGGTATTCTCATTGCATGAAGGGCTGTCTATTTCAATGAATTCATTACCATTTATACATTTATTGGTCCAAAAAAATTATGCTTTATAAGTTAATTGTAATATATTTAGTATTCTATTGTTTTGTTTATTTTATCTTATTTTAGACCAGAGATGAATCATAGTGGCACAGAATTGAGTTGATGTTGCAGCATCAATGCTGAATATTTCAGCAGACGTTAGTGTACTAAAGCAAATTGATATCAGCACAACAACAATGGATAAGGGGGTAGGGGCATAAATGACAACAGAAATCATATAACTTGGAAGCATGATGTTTGTCAGCCTTTGGGAGATGATGCTGGCCCTCACAACATTTTCTGTAATAAAATCTTGTGAAATATATGCAGTGGAAGCACATTTGCAGGCAAATTTTCATCATGTTTAATATTCAAAGAATAACACACTATGCATGAACCCAGCAATTGTAGACTGAGTAGGCAAGTTTATGCTGAAGTTGAAGGAAATCTCAAGAAATGTATTCAGCTTCGACCTTCAAAGATAATAAGATGTGTGATCAATTCAAAGCAATTACCCTACGATATCATTTCCATATCAGAGTCGTCACTCAACAAATGCCCTGTTTTCAAGGACACTGAATTTTTTAAAACTAGGGGTTTCCAATGGTTTTTTTTCTTAAAATAGTGAAATGAATTACAGGGATGTTTAGTGGTTGGAATAGGAAGTAGTGAATGATAATGCAGTCCAAACAGAGCAATATTGATTTAGTTTATGTTACCCACCAAAATGAGTAACCCCATAGGAGAAAACTTTTCTCCTATTCTTGGCAGTATTACCACAATTTTGTCTACAGTCCGAGGAAGCAGTGTACCAAATTTTTTCCAAAGATCAAAGTTATCAGCTAGCATAAGCATGTCGTTGTAAACCGAATTTCTGCAAGTTTTATTGTAAATGATGCTTGTACGACCATTTAATTATGTAACACCACCTAGGTAAGCCTCTGATTTTGGCAAAGAATTTCATCCTAAGAAGTTTTCTACCCTTCCCAATTATGTGTGTTTGTAAACACACCTAATCGGTAGAGTTTTTCTTCTATCTTAAATCCCAAAGCTAGGGTGGAATTCGTTGACAAGGTCTTAGGTGAGTCCTAGTGTTCATCGAGTCTGATATAAAAGTGTTTAGGAATAATTTTAGTGCATGGTCCCTCGCAGTCAGACACCATGGTTAAATTATTTTTTTATAAATACACTTGGTTTTATACTAGATCATATTGTGTCGCAGAATTGGGTAAATTATTGAGAGTCTATGTCTAAATGTGCATTTCCCCATCTAAGAGTTGAATTAATTGTAATATTTTGATGTAAAAATATTTTAGTGCATGGTCCTTCACAGTCAGACACCGTGGCTAAAATATTTGAGGGTGGAAAAATTATTAATCCCCTTTATAGTCAATTAATTAAATTTTCTGGCTAAATTAAATAAAAATCTTAAGCCAAAAAATTAATTGATTTTGAGTAAAAAAATAATTATAGAGAAATCAATTTCTCTCCAAGTGAAAAATAATAAAAAAATTCGTGGGTCAAAAAGAAGTCAATTTTTGGAGGTCCTCAAAGGGAAAAATGAATATTTTAAGAAAATTTGAGGCCTTCGACCTTGGTGGTTAAGTCAAAATCAAAGTTTTGAGGAAATTAATCCAAAATATTAATTTTTGGATTAATAAAAAATGGTTTTTAAGAGAAATTCGATTTTTTCCTCAAAAATAAAAATTCGATGGTTGAGATTAAAAGATGATCAAGTTATTTTCGACAATCAAGATTATTTTGACGAGGATCAAACCAACTAGCCGCTATTTTCCACTTGGAGGGGTTTCTCTATGTAAAGAATTTATTGAGCTTCTATTTCCCGTCTTTGAATGAGGTAATTTTGTAACGATGGGATTGAGCCATTGCTTTACTGGGAACATTTTTTATCATGATAGAAATCTTTAGGGTTCAGTTCATGGTGTTCTTCTATCTGTTCTGTGGTATGTGTTAACTATGTGTTTATCCTATATTGTGCTGAATAATTTTTAAACTATTGTTTCATTTGTGTTGAAAATTGGCAGCTCAGGGATGAATTTCTAAAAATAGAAAGTCTCAAGTCTCAAGTATGACTTTCCAAAAATAATAAATCACCTTGCACCAATTGGTAATCAAGTATTGTTGATGGAAAATCACTTCTGATCATCAATCAATAACACACAATAACCCTCTTATCTAAGGGCTCTTGCTATATTGTGCCCCGAACTAAGAATGATACTCCACAATATGATACCAACTCATGATCTCTTGCCAATTTATCTTGTGAATAGAATCGAATGCAAGCAGACCTATGTATGGAACAAGTCTACTATGTTGTCGCCGATCCATGCTCAACTCATGTTGCTCTATCCAGTCCATCAACAAGATTTGTTTGAGGAACCTTTCCCCTCTCTCTATAATAGGAAAAGGTGGAAAAGATGTGCTGCAAGCCCTGTCTATGTACTCCTAGAGAGGATTGTGACATGGAAATATTGCAGCTCTATTGGCTGCCACTGCACCTATCTGCACCTCATTAATGGGTAGGCCCAAAGATGGATGCACCACCATCTCCAACAACTCCTCGCTCCTCTAATCGGAAACTCCACGCCCTTGTCGTGTACTAACCTCCAACAAAACTACCCTGCCATCCTCCAACACCTCCTGAGGACAAGTGTTTGCAAATACTGCCACCCTGCTAGCTGTCTGTACATTTGTCTACTCCTCATCAATGGATGACCCCAAGGGTGGCTGCACATCCATCACAGGCTCAATATGAACCTCCAACTGGATCCCTCAACCTAGCTTATGCTAGGAGGTAAATTTTAATGCAATCTAAGTCCTAGAATGCTTGTGCAAGAGATTATGAGTGAGATTATCTTGAGTTAAGATTGTTTATACTATTCAAGTGCTTATTGTGAATTGTCTTAAAGCAAGAGTACTGAACAATATTAAAATACAATCTTAAGCAAGATAGATGCGAAAGATACAAGTGCAAACTTAAAGAAATTTTCACAAAATGCTTAACCAATTAAACCAACTTATCCACTTATCAATCAAGATTTCAATATTCCCAAGAGATTTAAGTGCTTTAAGTGAGTGAAATATGAATTCTTATAGCATGTAAACTCACAAGAGACACAATGTTAGTCACTTTCACCATGTAAATGCTAGGAACAAAATATCAATACACTCAGGCACTCTATGTTCCTATGATATTTTGATTAACAAAAATGACTATTATGACAATAGTAAACAAGTTATGACAACAACAAATAAATGCCAATCTAACAATGCTTATGCTTGCCCAATGCTACAAAAATTTGCCCAAGTGCCAAGTAAGCTTGATTAACTGAAATATCAAGTGTGTTAGCCTTCTTAAGATGTATTCTTTAGTAAATTTTCAGAGATGGAATATTTGTTACAACAATAGATTAACCAACAGATCAACAAACAAATGATATTAACACCAATACCCAAAATGCCCAGAAATAGTAAAAATTGACCAGGCCAGAAAAAAACATTTTTTAGGGCCTTTAGAGGGTATGACTCATAAAATTTCAGATTTGATATGTTTGTTACAACAGTAAATTAATGATAGATCAACCAACTAGCAATGCCTAAGACAATGCGCAATGTCAAAAAATGACAAAAATTCACTGAAAACTGAAAAATTCAAATTTTTTATCCTAATTAAGAATGTGTAATATTCCCAATTAGCGATAGCTAATTGGAAATATTAATTTTGACCAATTTTGCCTTATTATAGTTGGAGCATGAATAAAGTGAGTGAAATATTAAATAACTCACTTAGGATAAAGTATTTCCCTAAAGTCCACATCGTATTTGAGGAAGTGGGGCCTAGTGACCAAGTGGACAACGCAGGGAGAGGGGGACATAGACCACGTGGGCAGCATGGGGCCTACCTCACGTAGTTGTGAGGGGCAGCATGGGCCAAGGGGCACGTAGGAGATGGTGGAGCCTAGGGTTGAGAGAGGCCCACGTGATAAAAGGGAGGAGAGCCTCTTCATTTCATCATTCATGTTTATGCATCTTGAGCTTGTCATTTCGACTTGGAGCATGCTGGCTATTTAGCTTGTCTGCAGTACTGTTTAGTACACCGGGTGTCTCCGTGCGGAGATCCCACCCTCAGCCCCGGGAGACTTCGAGTGTTTGCTCGGGTGAGGTATTCTACCATCATTTTTGCAGGAGGGTTTGTGGTTGCCTTCGTTATGGAGTAGAGCATCTAGGGACTGTGCAGTCTTGAGAGAGAGGACGCAGTTCATCTTGGGAGTGTTTCAGATTGGTGCCGTTTTGGTGGATTCGGGTCGGAGGATTGAGCAAGGGGCCAGCCCTTGCCTATTGGAGATATTTGGGAGAGAGGGAGTCCCCATTATGGAGGTTTTCATTCAGCACCAGCGTGGCCCTTGGGAGGATAGCGTAGATCCTCAAGGGAGGCATTTTCGAAGGTCGAGCATTTCAGAAACGCTCTCTGGGCTTTTCTGGGTATTGTGAGTAGAGGCCGATTCCAGAGTATCAGCATTTTCCGAGTAGGGGAGCAGCCCCAAATACTCATTTTGGTTCCAGCAGTTGCAGCAGCACGGTAGTATTTCAGCAGTTGGAGTTAGAGCAGAGAGCAGCCATTTCCTTTGACATCCTGAGAGTATTTCTACACTTGCTTGGTGCAAGTCGAGGTGCCATCATTCTGATCACCTCTTGTACTTCTTTATATTTCTCAGTATAATAAAATGGCTTAGCATTCTCTATTTCATGTGTATCTGCTTCATGGTTTGTTTCTAGCACTATATGTCATGTTGCATGCTTTATATTATTGTCTATTTCCCTTCGGGATATTATAGTGGTATCAGAGCTCATAGACCTGGCTCAGCCTGTGGAGCAAGTTGTCTATGACATCGGAAGAGAAGCCGTATATTTGCTACAGGGGTCGGAAGTACCGTGACCGAGAGCGTAGGTTGAAAACCACCTACGGAGAGGGTGACTGTGTAATATTCCTAATTAGCAATGGCTAATTGGAATATTCGATTTTGCTCAATTTTGCCGTCTATAGTTTATTAATAAATACAAAGATGAGTAGAGAGGGTCTAACTCACTTAGTGGAATAAAACCCACTCCCTAGTAGCACAACATTGTGACTTAAAAGGAGCCAAGGGGGGCCAAGCATCACGTAGAGAGGGGGCCCACGTATGCACTAGGAGAGACTGCGCAGATGAGGATGAGCATGTGGCAAGAGGGAGGCTACGTTGAGGAGATAGGCCTTAGGGTTTGGAGGAAGGCCAACGTTATAAAAGAGGGAGGAGTCTCCTCATTTCATTCATTCGTTGTTGAGGATATTGAGCTGGTCGTTTTGACTTCTTGAGCACGCTGGCTGTTTAGCCTGTCTGCAGCGCTATTTAGTGCGTTGAGTGTCTCCGATCGGAGATCTCGCCCTTAGTCCCGAGGGACTTCGAGTGCCTGCTCGAGCAAGTTAGTTTCTTCAGCATTTTGTGGGAGGTTTGGTGTTTGGTTTTGTTGTGGATCCGAGCATTCAGAGAGACTGTGCAGTCATTGAGAGGAAGGACGCAGTCCATCTAGGAGGAGCTCCAGATTGGGATTTTTGCAGGGGTTTTGAGCCGGGAGATTGAGCAAAGGATCAGCCTTTGCCTTTGGGAGGATTTTGGTGGAGTTTGAGGCCGTATTTTATTCATTCCTATTCAGCTTTTGCGCAGAGCCTTAGAGGCCAGCGTAATTCCCCAAGGGGGTGTTTTTCGTGGGTCAGCCATTTCTGATATGGTTTCTGGGTTTTGCCGAGATTGGTGAGTAGAGGAGGATTCCAGATTTTCAGCTCATTCCGACAAGGAGAACAGCCCCTAGTCATCAGTTCATTTCAGCAGTAGCAGCTACACGGCAGTTTTCCAGCAGCTGGGACACAGTTCAGAGAGCAGCCATTTCCTGTGTATTCTGAGAGTATTTCTTCACTTGCCTTGAGCAAGTTTAGGTGCCATCACTCTGATCACCTATTGTACTTCATTATATTTCTCAGTTTAATAAAATGGCTTCGCATTCTCTCTCTATATTTCTGGATGATTTGTCGTACATTCTTTCTATGTTATTGTATGTCTACTGCACTGTTATCTATATATATTTTCGGGCATTCTAGTTCTATACCACTTGGTGTGTTTATCTCATACTCTTAGACAGAGTCTGGAAAGGGCCAGGTAGCCTCCAGATTTCGTCCTCTTTTCAAAGGCGGCATATCTGATAAATGCCCTCCCAGTCCATCTCTGGTTGGAGTTTGCCGTGTTTTAGAGATATCCCCAAAACGAGATACTCAAGGGTGACCGCGCTCCGAAAGAGGGACGCAGGCAGAGGAACCGATGGCAGATGATAGTGCCGCGAAGGAGTTTGGGGAAATGCTTCTCAAATCAGTATAGGACCCGTCAAAGCGGATAGAGGAGATGGGGCAGAGATTCACGGCAGCAGAGGCTAGGTAGCGTGTGTAATATCCCGAAAGGGAAATAACCAGTAATACAAAGCATACAACAAGATACAAAATACTATAAACTGAACATGAAGCAGATACACATGAAATAGAGAGAATACTGAGCCATTTTATTATACTGAGAAATAGAAATGAGTACAAGAGGTGATCGGAGTGATAGCACCTCGACTTGCACCAGGAAAGTGTAGGAATACTCTCAGAAGATCAATGGAATGGCTGCTCTCTGCTCTGTGTCCAAACTGCTGGAAAACTGTCGTGGTGCTGCTACTACTGGAACAAAATGAATATTCGGGGCTGCTCCCCCACTCAGAAAAGGCTGAAACTCTGGAATCCGCCTCTACTCACAATACCCAGAAAAGCCCAGAGAGCGTTTCTAAAATGGCTGACCCCCGAAAATACCTCCCTTGAGGATCTACGCTATCCTCCCAAGGGCTACACTAATGCTGAATGGAATCCTCCGAGATATGGCCTCCCACTCTGCCAAAAGCCTCCAATAGGCAAGGGTTGGCCCCTTGCTCAATCTTCTGACCCGAAGCCCCCAAAATAGTGCCAAACCGAAGCTCCCTCAATATGGACTGCATCCTCCCTCTCAAGACTACACAGTCTATGAATGCACTGCTCCTCCACCAATGCCAAACTCGACCCTCCTGCAAAACGCTGATGGGAATACCTCGCCTGAGCAAGCACTCGAAGTCTCCCAGGGCTGAGGGTGGGATCTCCGAACGGAGACACCCGATGCACTAAACAATGCTACAGACAAGCTAAACAGCCAACGTGCTCTAAGTCGAAGTGACTAGGTCAATATGCATAAACTCGAATGAGGAAATGAGGAGGCTCTCCTCCTCTTTATAATGATGGGCCTCTCTCAACCCTAGGCCCCACCATCTCCTACGTTGCCTCCATTTGGCCCATGTTGCCAACTCAACTGCGCTGGCCATGCTTACGCCGTCCAAGTGGGTCCCTCCTCACGTGGTCACTTGGCCCCCTTGGCCCACCTTGGTCACAACGTTGTTTCCACTAGGTGACTTTAGGGGGTGTACTTTATTCTAAGTGAGTTATATTCCCCTCTTACTCACTTTTATTTGTATTTTAACTATATAAGGCAAAATTGATCAAAATTAATATTTCCAATTAGCTATCGCTAATTGGGAATATTACAATCTCCCCCGGCAAAATGTTGCTTGACCCCAAGCAACTGTAGTGATGGATGCTGCAAGATCTTCTCACTTTCCCAAGTGGCATCCTCATCCGGTAAATTCTTCCATCTCACCAAGAACTCCTGGACTGTCCTGCTCCGCAGCTGTCTCTCTCTGACATCAATAATGGCCTCCGCTATAGCACCAAATGCCCCTCATCATCTGTAGGCGGAAGCTCCTCTGTCACTGTCACTCGCTGTCCCAAAGCCTTCTTCAGGCATGATACGTGAAAGATGTTATGAATCTTGCTGCCTTGGAGCAGCTCCAACTCATAGGCAACCTGTCCAACCCTGCATATCACCCTGTAAGGTCCATAAAAGCGGGGCTTGAGCTTTTCAACCCCCTGGGACCAACGCTAAAAATCCATCGAAGCTCTCTATCGGTATGCCTCTCCACTCAACCATCTGTGCATCAATGAAGTTGTGGGTTGCCCCACTGTCCACTAGTACTGAAACTCGCTGCCCTCGTACTGTCCCTCGGACACGCAGCGTAAGATACTTGGGTACTCCCCGCAATGCTGCAAGGGTCACCCCTGTGGGTGCAAAGGCTGCACCTCCTGCTCTTGGTGGTGGAGGTGGAAAATGGTCCTGCGCTGCATGGCTACCTCCTGCCTCCACGTCATCATACTCATCCTATTCTCCGCTACTCTCGGAGAAGACCTCAATAAAGTGTGCTTTGCCAGCAGCACATCTGTGTCCTAGTGCCCACGGCTCCTGACATGTAAAACACAGCCTCTTCTTCTTCAACTCCCTCCTAGCATCATCATCCAACTGTCCCCTACCCGGATTCCCCTTTGGAGGCGGAATCCTCACATCCTTCCCCTTGGGTGAGCGTCTCACGAGAGATAAGGCGTCACAGTCACAGGTAAATTAAGATCCAGATCAGGTCCTGCCAACTGCGTCATGGAGTGTGGTTGGTCTAGCGGATCTGACCAAACCCCGAAGCGGCTTTGCTAACCCCTCAATGAACATGTAATCATCCGTGCCGCGGATAGATATGGCACCATCACCGAAAGTCTCAGGAAGTCTGAAATATATGTATCCGAGCTCCCAGTCTGCTTGAGCCTCGTCAACTCAACAAAGTGCTCCTCTAGATCCCTCCGATCAAACCTCTTTATCAATTTCCGGGTGAACTCGGCATATGTAGTCACTGTCGAATGCCCGAGTGTAACCATCCCATGGAGCCACCAATCCTGGGCCTCGCCATCCAGATGCAGTGCTGCCACCATGATGGCCTCCGTCTCTGCCATCTGGTTGAGCTAGAAGTATATGTCCAGCTTCTCCACCCAAGCCTTTGCCGAACTGTTTGATGAACCATCAAACGTGGGCAAATGGAACCTGCTCACTGTACGCTGAGTGTCTCCCTCGTGATAATGCCGGTGCCCTTTGTGATGGTCGCGGGGTCTGCTGTCCCGCTAGAGCTGAACAAAATCTCTGAATGAAAGGGCATCCCTGAACTCCTGCCCATATGCCTGATACTCAGCAAAATAATCACCCATGTGACCAGGCTTTGGCTCCTGTTGTCCTCCTGCCCCAATGTCTGCACCCAGAAAAGTGGGCATAATGGAACGTGTGGGGGCATGTGATGCCATTTGCTGAGTGGCATTGTGCTCCTGCAAATGGTGGGATGTGCCTGATCCCTCGCCAATCAGAAAACCCCTTGGGGTTTCACACTGTCTAGCCTCTACAACAGTGAATCTCTGCCCCCTCACCTCAATCTGCCTCGACAGATCCTGGACTGACTTGAGGGGCATTTCCCCAAACTTCTTTGCATCACTATCATCTGCCATTGGCTCCTCCTGTTCTGCGTCCACTACTGGATCCTGTTCTGTGTCCACTACTAGAACGCAGTCACCCTCCCCATAGGTGATTTGCAACCTACGTTCTCTGTCACAGTACTTTCTACCCCTGTAGCAAATGTACGGCTTCTCTCCCGGTGTCATAGACAACTTGCTCCACAGGCCAAGCCAGGTCTATGAGCTCTGATACCACTGTAATATCTTGAAAGGGAAATAACCAGTAATACAAAGCATACAACAAGATACAAAATACTATAAACTGAACATGAAGCAGATACACTTGAAATAGAGAGAATACTGAGCCATTTTATTATACTGAGAAATAGAAATGAGTACAAGAGGTGATCAGAGTGATATCACCTCGACTTGCACTAGGCAAGTGTAGGAATACTCTCAGAAGATCAATGGAATGGTTGCTCTCTGATCCGCATCCAAGCTGCTGGAAAATTGTCGTGCTGTTGCTACTGCTGGAACAAAATGAATATTCGGGGCTGCTCCCCCACTCAGAAAAGGCTGAAACTCTGGAATTCGCCTCTACTCACAATACCCAGAAAAGCCCAGAGAGCATTTCTGAAATGGCCGACCCCCGAAAATACCTCCCTTGAGGATCTACGCTATCCTCCCAAGGGCTACATTGATGCTGAATGGAATCCTCCGAGATATGGTCTCCCACTCTGCCAAAAGCCTCCAATAGGCAAGGGCTGGCCCCTTGCTCAATCTTCTGACCCAAAACCCCAAAAATAGTGCCAAATCGAAGCTCCCTCAATATGGACTGCGTCCTCCCTCTCAAGACTGCACTGCTCCTCCACCAATGCCAAACTCGACCCTCCTGCAAAACGCTGATGGGAATACCTCGCCCGAGCAAGCACTCGAAATCTCCCGAGGCTGAGGGTGGGATCTCCGAACGGAGACACCCGATGCACTAAACAGTGCTGCAGACAAGCTAAACAGCCTGCGTGCTCTAAGTCGAAGTGACTAGCTCAATATGCATAAACTCGAATGAGGAAATGAGGAGGCTCTCCTCCTTTTTATAACGATGGGCCTCTCTCAACCCTAGGCCCCACCATCTCCTACGTTGCCTCCATTTGGCCCGCGTTGCCAACTCAACTGCGCTGGCCATGCTTACGCTGTCCAAGTCGGTCCCTCCTCACGTGGTCACTTGGCCCCCTTGGCCCACCTTGGTCACAACGTTGTTTCCACTAGGTGACTTAAGGGGGTGTACTTTATTCTAAGTGAGTTATATTCCCCTCTTACTCACTTTTATTTATATTTTAACTATAGAAGGCAAAATTGATCAAAAATTAATATTTCCAATTAGCTATCGCTAATTGGGAATATTACAGCGTGAAACCCCAAGGGGTTTCCAGATTGGTGAGGGATCAGGCACATCCCACCATTTGCATGAGCACGATGCCACTCAACACATGGCATCTCATGCACCCACACGTTCCACTATGCCCACTTTTCTGGCTGCAGACACAGGGGCAGGAGCACAGCAGGAATAGGAATCTGGCCACATGGGTGATTACTTTGTTGAGTACCAGGCATACGGGCAGGAATTCAGCGATGCCTTTTCATTTCATGATTTTGTCCAACTCAAGCGGGACAGCAGACCCCGCGACCATCATAGGGGACACCAGCATTATCACGACGGAGACACTCAGCGTACGATGAGCAGGTTCCATTTGCCTATGTTTGATGATTCATCAAGCAGTTCGGCAAAGGCTTGGGTGGAGAAGCTGGACATATATTTCCAGCTCAACCAGATGGTGGAGACGGAGGCCATGAAGGTGGCAGCGCTGCATCTAGATGGCGAGGCCCAAGATTGGTGGATCCACGTGATGGTTACACTCGAGCACTCGACAGTGACAGCTTATGCCGAGTTCACCCGGAGGTTGATAGAGAGGTTTGATTGGAGGGATCCGGAAGAGCACTTTGTTGAGCTGACGAAGCTCAAGCAGACCGGGAGTCCGGATACATACATCTCAGATTTCCTGAGACTCTCGGTAATGGTACCAGATCTATCTGCGGCACGGATGATCTACATGTTCATTGATGGGCTAGCAGAGCCGCTTCCGGGATTGGTCAGATACACTAGACCAACCACACTCCATGATGCAGTTGGCAGGACACGGGACTTGCAGGATGCCTTACACCGGACCAGGATGCCTTACCCCTAGAGACAGGCTTTCCAGCCTAAGGGGAAGGATGTGAGGATTCTGCCTCCAAAGGGGAATCAAGGTAGAGGACAGTTGGATGATGCTGCCAGGAGGGAGTTGAGGAGGAAGAGATTGTGTTTCACCTGTCAGGAGCCATGGGCACCAAGACACAGATGTGCTGCTGGCAAAGCACATTATATCGAGGTCTTCGCTGAGAGCAGCAGGGAAGAAGATGAGTATGATGACGTGGGGGCAGGGGGCATCCATACAGCGCAGGATCATTTGCCACCTCCACCACCAGGAGTAGGAGGTGCAGCCCTTGCACCTACCGGAGGGACCCTTGCAACATTGCGAGGAGTTCCCAAGTATCTGACACTGCGCGTCCGAGGTACAGTGCGGGGGTAGCGAGTATCAATACTGGTGGACAGTGGGGCAACCCACAACTTCTTCGATGCACAGATGGTAGAGTGGAGAGGCATATAGACAGAGAGCTTCGATGGGTTTTCAGTGTTGGTCCCCGGAGATCAGACTATGCAGTGTGCCAGTTATGTCCCAGCACTGGCAGTGACGATGGGCACTTACACAGTGATTGACCACTTTTTCGTGGTTAACATACCGGATACCAATGTGGCATTAGGAATACAGTGGCTGATCACTCTGGGAAAGGTCACCACAGATTGGGAGGCCTTGGAGATGGAGTGGGATGACAAGAAGACCAGAAAGCACGAGAAGATACAGGGCATGCACACTTAGCCACCTCAGACAGTTTCAGCTCACCGGATGGAGGTAGACTTCCGAAAGGGAGACATAGAGTGGGCAGTAGAGCTGCGTGCATCAGAGGCAGAGACTACCGGGCAGACAGTTCATCCAGAGGTACAGACCATCCTTGACAGGTATGCCACGGTGTTTGGGGAGATACCACCAGGACAACCACCGGATCGGGGATTTGAGCATACGATTGAGCTAGAGCAGGGCATACAGGTCATCATTACCACACCCTATAAGCACCCCAAGGCCTATCGGGACGAGATTGAGTGGGCTATCCACGAGCTGTTAGCTCTTGGACACATTCGGCCTAGCACCAGTCCTTTCGCTTCTTCGATAGTGTTGGTGAAGAAGAAGGATGGCACATTGAGGATGTGCATTGATTACAGGGCCTTGAACAAAAAGACCATGAAAAACAGGTACCCTATTCCACGGATTGACGAGCTGATGGATGAGTTGAGAAGAGCACAGTTCTTTTCAAAGATTGATTTGATATCCGGGTACCATCAAATTCGCGTGAGGGAACAGGACATTCCCAAGACCGCTTTCAGGTGCCACTATGGCTATTTTGAGTTCTTGGTGATGCCCTTCGGGCTAACCAATGCACAGGCCACCTTCCAATCATGTATGAACCACATTTTCCATAGCCACCTGAGGAAGTGTGTGTTGGTCTTCTTTGATGACATATTGATATATAGCAGGACATGGGAGGTGCATCTCCAGCGCATAGAGGCAGTGTTGCGTATTTTGGAGGAGCAGCAGTTTTATGCTAAGCTCTCCAAGTGCGAGTTTGTGTTGACGGAGATGCTATACTTGGGACACATCATAGGGGTGGACAGAGTGAGGGTCCACGAGGAGAAGATTAGGGCCATCAGGGATTGGCCAGAGCCGAGAAACGTGACGGAACTTCAGGGGTTTGTGGGTATCTGCACCTACTACAGGAAGTTCGTCAACGGTTTCTCTCAGCTTGCTGCACCCCTTATAGATCTGACGAAGAAGGGGGCATTCAGTTGGACAGACATAGCGCAGCGAGCCTTTGACAGGCTCAAGGAGGTGATGAGCAGCTGTCCAGTGCTAGCATTACCAGAATTCTCGTAGCCATTCGTTCTGGAGTGTGATGCATCAAGAGAAGGGATAGGCGCAGTGTTGATGCAGGGAGGCCACCCTATAGCTTTTGAGAGCCGGAAGCTCCTACCACATGAGCAGTTGTATGCCATATACGACAAGGAGATGCTAGCCATCATGCATGCATTGGCCAAATTCCGGCAGTACCTGGTAGGTAACAGGTTTAGGGTGAGGACTGACCACAACAGCCTTGGGTTTTTCTTAGAGCAAAAACAGCTACAGGAGAGGCAGCAGAAGTGGGTCAGCAAGATCCAAGCCTACGACTTTGACATCGAGTATGTCAAAGCGAAGAACAATGTGGTGGCTGATGCACTTTCACGCAGACCAGCCACGTTGTCTTTGATGAGTTTGGACGCAGATTGGAGGGCTCGAATATTGGTGGAGTACTCCAAGGACAGATTTGCTTGTGAGGTTTTGGATGGATAGGTGACCGATCACAGATATAGGGTGATGGATGAGATCATCTACTACAGGGACAGGATCTTCTTGACTGAAGGCTCTCAACTCAAGAAGAAGATATTGCAGGTTTCTCACGATTCACCATTGTCTGGCCCTCAGGGGTTTACCAAAACCTACAGGGCCATCAGAGAGAGGTTCTCATGGAAGGGCCTCAAGGAGGACATACTCCAGCATGTCAGGGAGTGCGAGGTTTGTCAGCGCAACAAGGGGGAGATGAACCATCCGACAATTTTGTTGCAGCCTCTTCCCATTTCAGAGGGGAAATGGGAGAGTATCTCGATGGATTTCATCACAGGGTTGCCCATGGTGTAGGGCAAGGACTGTATATTCGTCATCGTTGATCGACTGATGAAATATGCGCATTTTTTCGCCATATTCACACATTATACAGCAGCACAAGTGGCGGAGCTGTTCTTCAGGGACATCTTCAGGTTACATGGTCTTCCCAAGACCAATGTCAGTGACAGGGACAACCACTTCATGGGCGGGTTTTGGCAGGAGCTTTTTCGGTTGGTGGGGACAGAGTTGACACCAAGCACTAACTACCACCCACAGACAGATGGGAAGACAGAGATAGTTAACAAGTGGCTGGAGGGCTACTTGCGTAACTATGTCAGTGGGAAGCAGAGAGCATGGCTAAAGTGGCTGCACCTAGGAGAGTACTGCTACAACAACACACATCACATGACCATCGGTATGTCTCCATTTTACGCATTATATGGTTATCAGGCTTTATCTTTTGTTGATGTGATGTTTGGTGCCAGCAAGGCTCCGAGCCAAGGACTAGATCCAAGAGAGTCAGGACATCCTCCAAGCTCTCAAGGATAACATGGCTACAGCGCAGAACCAACAGAAGCTGTATGCCGACAAGGGTCGGGTGGAGAGACATTTTGAGGTAGGGGACTTGGTCTACCTACTTTTGCAGCCATACCGAGAGTCTGCTCTGAAGCAGAAAGGAGCTGAGAAGCTCAAGCCCCGTTTTTATGGGCCTTACAAGGTGATACGCAGAGTTGGGGGCAGGTTGATTATGAGTTGGAGCTACCCCAGGGCAGCACGATTCATAACATCTTTCATGTATCGTGCCTGAAGAAGGCACTAGGACAACAGATGACAGTGATAGGGGAGCTTCTGCCTACGGATGATGAGGGGCACTTAGTGCTACAGCCGGAGGCCATTATTGATACCCAGGAGAGACAGTTGCGGAGTAGGACAGTCCGGGAATTCTTAGTGAGGTGGAAGAATTTGCCGGATGAGGATGCCACTTGGGAGAGTGAGAAGATCTTGCAGCATCCATCACTACAGTTGCTTGAGGTCAAGCAACATTTTGCCGGGGGAGACTGTAATAGGAAATATTAATTTTGACCAATTTTGCCTTATTATAGTTGGAGCATGAATAAAGTGAGTGAAATATTAAATAACTCACTTAGGATAAAGTGTTTCCCTAAATTCCACATCGTATTTGAGGAAGTGGGGCCTAGTGACCAAGTGGACAGCGCAGGGAGAGTGGGACGTAGACCACGTGGGCAGTGTGGGGCCTACCTCACGCAGTTGAGAGGGGCAGCGTGGGCCAAGGGGCATGTAGGAGATGGTGGGGCCTAGGGTTGAGAGAGGCCCATCGTGATAAAAGGGAGGAGAGCCTCTTCATTTCATTATTCATGTTTATGCATCTTGAGCTTGTCATTTCGACTTGGAGCACGCTGGCTATTTAGCTTGTCTGCAGTACTGTTTAGTACACCGGGTGTCTCCGTGCAGAGATCCCACCCTCAGCCCCTGGAGACTTCGAGTGCTTGCTCGGGTGAGGTATTCTACCATCATTTTTACAGGAGGGCTTGTGGTTGCCTTCGTTGTGGAGCAGAGCATCTAGGGACTGCGCAGTCTTGAGAGAGAGGACGTAGTTCATCTTGGGAGAGTTCCAGATTGGTGCCGTTTTGGTGGATTCGGGCCGGAGGATTGAGCAAGGGGCCAACCCTTGCCTATTGGAGATATTTGAGAGAGATGGAGTCCCCATTTTGGAGGTTGTCATTCAGCACCAACGTGGCCCTTGGGAGGATAGCGTAGATCCTCAAGGGTAAGTATTTTCGGAGGTCGAGCATTTCAGAAATGCTCTCTGGGCTTTTCTGGGTATTGTGAGTAGAGGCCGATTCTAGAGTATTAGCATTTTCCGAGTAGGGGAGCAGCCCCAAATATTCATTCTGGTTCTAGCAGTTGCAGCAGCACAGTAGTATTTCAGCAGTTGGAGTTAGAGCAGAGAGCAGCCATTTCCTTTGACATCCTGAGAGTATTTCTACACTTGCCTGGTGCAAGTTGAGGTGCCATCATTCTGATCACCTCTTGTACTTCTTTATATTTCTCAGTATAATAAAATGACTTAGCATTCTTTCTTTCATGTGTATCTGCTTCATGGTTTGTTTCTAGCACTATATGTCTTGTTGCATGCTTTATATTACTGTCTATTTCCCTTCAGGATATTATAGAATGTGCTTTAGAAATTTCAGATCTGAAATTTTCAGTTATGCAGAAAATTCCATCCAACATAAAATAAGGTCTTAGCCAAATCCAAGATGCCCAAGAGGCAAAGATTCATGAAAATCAAGATTTAGCAATTTTTCCCATTTAGTATGTGATTTTAGGGCTTAATTCTTACTGATTTAATCTTTGTAATAAAACAAAAGTAAAACTAGGGTTTAGAGGTCAAACCCTAGGTGCAAGTCCTTGAAGATCCCTTGATCAAAATTTTTTGAAGCTTTGGGATCAAGTTGTCACCTAAAAAATAGAATTTTTGAGCTTCAAAACCTGCAAAACTACCAAGTATTCAATCCCAAAACTTCATATTTGGGGCTTAGGGCAAACTAAGGAAGAAAATGGCCAACGAAAGCCAATTCTAGGCCAAGGAAGACAAACGTTCGGGGACAAAGGGGATAGGATGGAAGATCAGGGGCTAAGGAGGAGAGAGAAGGCCCAAAAGGGTGAACGTTGGGGCTCAGAAGCTAGACGCTGGCAGAGGAGGCTACAAGGAGGACGTTGAGGGTTTCAAGAGCTAAAAGCCCACGACAAGCCCTCTAAGGTTGTCGTCTAGCCTTCCAGAGGGAGGCTGGGGCCAAAAGAGGCCAGAAATAGCCCAGAAAAGGGCTAAAACCCTCTGTGCAAGGGAGAAAGGAGGATGTCGAGGCCTTTAGGCCTCATGACCAGTCTTAGAGAGGCTACAAAATCCAATGTTCCACTGAGTTTCCGGGACGGCGAAACGCGGGAGCAGGGATATGCACAAGGGGGACATATATAAGCAACCCCAAAATTTAGGGAAATTTCGAGGAAACGGGGGGGCGCCAAAGCTATAAAAATTATAAAATTATTAAAAATTTAATATATAAAAATAAAAAAATAAAATCCCAACAAAATGTTAATAACTAAATTAGTAGATAGTAAATCTTATTAATTATGAAATGCACAACTAAATATGATCATCATTTCGTATTAGACTATTGTGAAGTAAAATTATCATTTGACATTTTTGCAATCATCAATGTAAATCTAAAAATAAATTACTAAATTGAATCTATCATTTGACATTATGCAAATTTCCATCTAAATTCATCATTTGGCAATGGGCATTAATATTATGCAAGGTACATCTATATTAAATTCATCATTTGACAATTGAAACTACGCGATGCACATCAAAAATTAAATTCATCATATGACAATGACATTTGAAGTCTAAAACAACGATAGAAAACTGAACTAAAAATAAACATAAAAAGCAGTGAAATACAAAAATTGTTTTTTTTTTAATTGTTATTAGTGAAAAATTCGGGGGACGTGTCCTCCTTGCATCCCCTCGTCCCCCCCCACAAGAGAGACACATTTTGTCACCAGAAAAACGCCCACTAGAGTTTCCTTAAGTTTTCCAAAAAAGGGGACGTGGGGAAAGTTACCCCAAGATTTTCCCCATCTCGAGAGCGTGGGGGAGCAGGGAAGCACATCCCCCACCCTAGGAGACGCGTCTCCGTGGAACACTGAAAAAATTTGACGCAGGAGGAGAAAGGGCTAGCGTTGGGGCCTAGGAGACCGACGCTAACTTTGGAGGGGTCGGATCTGGTCCCCGGAGGGCTTAAAAGTAAAACTCTTGTCTCAAATTTTTTTTTCTTCCTTGTATCTGAATTTTGCTGCTCTCTTCTTCAGTGGGTAGCCTTGAAAAATTCTCAAGAGGCTAGATCTTACCCTCAAGGGCCTAGATCTAGCTCTTCCTTCACTTGATCCCTTGATCCAACCTGCAAAAATAAAAATACAACACCCAAACCCCAAATACATACAAAATAAATAAAAAAAACCCCAACCCAAGTTAGAAAAATAATTTACAATTAAAATTACAAAATTTATTTTACAAATTATACAAAGGTTTTTAAATGAATTTCGAGAAAATATTTTTTTATAATCTTTTTACTTTGATGAATGGCTAAAATTGTTTCAGAAAATTTATGCTCACTATAGCCTTAGCGAAGATTTAATCCACTATATAAAAACTAAGGATCCAAGCAAAATGATCCTTTCCCGCAGTCTGTGAACTTGGAGACCAAGGAATGAGTACCTCCAAACAGTATGTATTATCTCAAAATTTTCATATAAAGCACAACATTAGGAAACCCATAGTTAGTACATGCCACAACACAACGAACAAAAACACCTCGAGTTGCACCTCAAAGTCTTTTATTATAGCAGAAAAAATAGTTCCCATTGGGATAATAATTTACACAAATGCTTCAGCAACAATATTCTAGCCAGAGATCAAGATCACTAGAGACTCAAATGACTTTCTAATTTATAGATAAATCCTCCAAGTGGAAAAATAACGGCTAGTTTCTTTGATCCTTGTCAAAATAATCTTGTCCGTTGATAAACACTTTAAGATATTTTAATCATGGCCTTTGATTTTTTTATTTTTGAGGAATTTTCGAATTTATCATTTGATTCCATTTTTGTTAGCTCAAAATTAATTATTTTGAGCTAGTTTCCTAAAAAACTAGACTTTGACTTAACCACCAAGGTAAGTTGCAGGAAACGTTGCCTAGAGGGCCGTTTCAGCCCGAAAACGAAACGAAAACGCGTTTCACCATACTGTACGACCTAGAAATGCATTTCCGTCCATATTAGGTCGTTTCACGTTGGGGAAACATGCCCAGTATGGACGAAAACACGTTGCTAGGCCGTATGGGTGCATTTTCTGCGTTTAAAATTATTTTTTTGCGCTTTTTTCTGTTTGTGTTTTTTATTATTATTTTAATCGTGGAAAGTATCTTTTGGATGATTCTCGATGGCTCTCTCAACTTATGAAAAGACTCTTGCCTCATTCCCTCATCACACGAATTGAGCAAGTCATGTCAAGCTACTCTTAAAGCTCCAGCAAAAATTGAACCAAGGATTGTAGTTGAAGCAAGGAAGAGGAGAGTCACTCAACAACCAGAGTAACCACCATCCAGAGGGGCATCCAGTACAGTTCAAGATAGCAGAATTCCTAAATAGGTGAATGTGCGAGCAAGAGAAGAAGCTGATTCCAGAGTGGCTAGGTTCATTTATGCATGTGGTATCCCATTCAATGTTGTTCACTCTCCTTATTGGCAAGATATGATAAGGGCAGTTAACAAAGCTCCTCAAGGGTACAAGGGGACCAACTATGAGAAAGTTAGAACTTCTAAAAAATGAGAAGGATCTAGTGGAGGATATCTTATTACCAATTCGTTCTCCCTGGAGTAGCGCTAGGGTTACCATAGTCTCAGATGGATGGACAGATACAAGGCGCACACCATTGATAAATATCAATGCCACTTCACCAAAAGGAGCAATTCTTTTAAAGGTGGAAGATTGCTCAGGAGAGGTAAAATATGCACAATTCATTGTTGATGTTATTATAAAATCTATTGAACAAATAGGTCCTAACAAGGTGGTGCAAATTATCACAGATAATGCACCAGTTTGCAATGTTGTGGGTTTACTTATTGAGGGGAGGTATGACTACATCTTTTGGACACCCTGCATTGTCCATAATCTAAATCTGATCTTAGAGGAGATCGACAATAAAGTCCCATGGATAAAGGAAATCACAGGCAAAGCAAGGGAGATTGTTAAATTTATCACCAACCACCAACAATCTCAAGCAATATTTCGAGAGTACTCCAAATTGGAGTTGCTAAAAGTTGTTGAGACAAGATATGCCTCAAAATTCATAATGTTGCACCGCCCTATTGAGGTTAAGCAAGCATTAGTTTCTATGTTGGTGAGTCAACTTTGGGTTGAGTGGAGACAGGAAGATTCAGAGCGGGGATATACGGTGCGTAGATTGTGCCTTGATGAGGATTGGTAGAGCAAGATAGATTTCTTGCTAATGTTCACAACCCCTACATTTGAGCTTCTTCAGAATGCTGACACTGACCAACCATTCTTAGGAGAGGTATATGATGGCATGGATTCCATAGTTGAGAAAACTATGGAAATCATTTCACAAGAGTCTCCACAGATTTTGTTTGTATATGATCATATTGTTGAATTAGTCAAGAAAATCATTGTTGATTGGTGGAACAATTTCAACACTCCATTGCACACTTTAGCACATACCTTGAACCCCAAATTTTATGATGACAAGATTATTGCTCAAAGAAATGGGAAGAGGAAGGCACCCCATAAGGATAGAAAGGTGGCTAATGGGGTGAAAAAATCCCTTATGAGAATTTTTCCAGCTCATCTACACAGGGAGGTGAAGGTAGAATTTTCTAATTTTGCTGCAAGAATAGATGAATCCAGTTAGGTGGTGGGTTTGTCATGGAGAAAATGGTGTACATTTGAAAAACCTTGCCATTCGCGTCCTTTCACAAGTGGAAAGCTCTTCCTCAAAAAAAATGAATTGGAGCACCTATGGTTTTATTAATTTTGTGAAGCGTAACAGGTTGGGCTCACAGAAGGCAGAGGATCTTGTTTATGTGCACTCCAACCTTTTCCTTGCATCTCGTAGGGGTCCAGAATATGGCAATGGTCCTTCTAAAGAATGGGATGTGGATCCAGAAATTCCTAATTTGGAGCTATCTCTTGCTGCCATGAATATCGAGGACCAAGAGCATAGAAGTGGAATTGGCCAATCATCTTCTTCAGCTACACCATCCACTGTTGAGCATGCTTCTGCTGCTATTTTTTATGAGGATTCTGATAATGAGTACTAGTCTTTTGTCTTTATTGTACTTGCAGCCTCATAGTCTTTATTGTACTTGCAACCTCATAGTCTTTATTGTACTTGCAGCCTCATATATATAATAAAGGTTGATTTTGAGATTTGGATATATAATAAAGGCTGATTTTGGATATTCTGATATTGTTATTTTCATTATGTGTCTGTGATCATTCATGAGTAAATGTGATGTAAATTTAGAGACTTATAGTTTATTCTTTGACATTGGACAATTTAATCATAATGTTTAAACTTTAAATGTAATAAATTATAATTTATCATGTATGCTTTATGATTGCATGGGGACCCGTCCCCACCAAAAAATCCCTCGTACCTGACATTCCCGCGTACCGAGGACTTTTAAAGGAGTTGGCAAAAGTGTTGTAGGAAACGTCCCCCCGGCTCCAACGACCAATCCGTGTCCTGTACGGAATCGTACGGGGTCTGCCGTACGAAACGCAGATCAAAAATTCTGAAATGCAGATCAGAAAAAATAAATAAATAAATAAATAAAATAAAAAATAATAAAAGAATAATAAAAAATTAAAAATTAAAAAATTTGCGATTCCTGGAAATTTCGAAACGTTTTTCCGAATCCGCAATTCCGTACGTCAGATCCGTGTTTCGTAAGGCAGATCGGCATACGAAAACGCCGCGCTTCAGAGACGGATCCGTATGGATCGCAAACGCTTCCGTACAATGGCATACGGATCCTGTTAGTGCAAAAAAAAAACAACTTTTTTAAAATTTTTAGCTTTAGTTGGGTTAGGGAGTGGGTTAGTGTTGAGTTAGGGATAGGATGAAAAAGATATAAGCTCACTTTCACCTCTTATTTGCTCACTTGTATTTTTGGAGAGCTTGGAGAAGAGAAGAGAAGAGAGCTTGCAGAAGAGAAGAGAAAGAGAGGAGAAGAGAGCTTGCAGAAGAGAGAGTTGAGAGCTTGGAGGAGTGAAGGAGGAGGAGCTTCGAGGAGTAAAGAAGGGCTTCCATCTACAAGAGCTAAAGAGGTAATTCAAACCCCAAACTTTCTCATTTTTTTGTCATTGTTTTTTGTATTTTCTCTCCTTCGTCTCCTACACTTTCCCATTCTTTTCTCTTGTTCATTTATTTGCAGGTTGTCCACCATCTATATTCATATTCAAAGATGATGTTTTTTTGGCTTCTATGTATCATTCCACTCTTGGTTTTCATGATGATAAGGGGGAGTAGAAATATAAGAGAAGAACATGAAGAAGAACAATATAGTGGTCCCCATATGAGTGACCCAATGTATGATGAGGAGGTAGGGTTTGAAGAGGAAGGGAATGATTTTGATGAAAACATTGAAACACCAGAGGGGAAAGATGCATTGACACCCTTGTGGAACTATGTGACCAAACTTGAAGGGGGAAAAGGTGGTGGAAGCTACAAGTTTTTGTGCCCTCATGGTTGTCATGGAGGAAAACCATATAGTGGTTCATATACCCGTGTGAGGAGGCATCTTTGTGGGGTGATGGACACTGATGAAAAAAAGGGTGTTGTGGGGATAACAATTTGTCCAAAGGTTTCAAATGAACAAAGAAGAAAATACATCCAAATAGAGGAGGTTGCACAACAAAAAGGCAAGAAACAAAAAACTCAATCTGAATCAAGTGCAACCTCTAGATTTGGTAGCACATCTCCTCATGGTGTTTCTACAATCCTAGGTAAAATAACAATAGGGGATTTCCTTAATGTTGTTGGGAGGGATGATGTGGATGGAAAGATAGTCTGATTTCTTTGTGCTTGCGGTGTACCATTCAATGTGCTTCGCTCTCTCTATTGGCGTGAAATGGTAAAGGCCATCAATGAAACCCCAAAAGGATACAAGTCCCCCAACTATGAGAAAGCTAGAAGTTAGAACAATGTTATTATAAAGAGAAAAAGGAAAGGTTCAAATAGCTTTGACACGTTTAGAAATGAGTGGGTGGATAGTGGGGTATCCATTGTATCAGATGGGTGGACAAATATTAGAAACCAACATTTGATAATTGTTCTTGGTGTTTTTGCTAGTGGTGAAGTGTTTATTACATGTCATGATTCCTCCTCTGTCAGTGCAACTTCCCAAAACATTGCAGATCTCCTATTGCAATCAATCAAATATGTTGGTCCTAGTAAAGTGGTTCAAGTGATCACAAATAATGTTGTAAATTGTAAGGGAGCAGGAAGAATTATTGAGCGTACTTATCCACACATATTTTGGTCTGGGTGCTTGGTGCACACATTGAACCTTTTGATGCATGATATTGTGAAGCATAAAGAATGTGGGTGGATTAATGAGCTTTACAAGAGAGGGAAGCAACTCATTAAATTTATCATAGGGCGTACAAGGGTAAACTACTTCTATGGCACTTACTCCAAGTTGCAGTTTCTTAAACATGCAAAAACAAGATTTGCAAGTTATTACCTCATCTTTAGGCAGCTAGTGAAGGTGAGACAAGCTTTAACTAATATCGTCACCGCTGAATCATGGGAGGAAATTAACACTGATAGAGATGGTTCTAATGTAGCCAAGGACGCTATTCTTGACATGTACTTTTGGTCACAGGTTAAATATGTTTTGCAATTCACCAAACCAATTTATTACATGATCAATTTTGCAGATTCAGATCGGCCAATAATTGGGGAGGTGTATGAGCAATGTTGATTTATGGTAGCATCGGATGTGCTCTAGCCTTGTAATTTTGTACATAGGATAAGACACATGTATTCCATAATACCCAGAAAGGATTTTGGAAAATTCCACTTAGAGATGGTTTAATTAAATTAATTAATCATTTTTTAATGTTTTCCTAAGTCTAAACTTAGGGAAACTGATTAATTAAAGGGTATTAATTAAACTAAGTGCGAATCTTCTAGATAAAGTCATGGATCAACTCCCAGTTAATCTTGGCCCTTGATTATGTTTTATTCTTGGAGGTTGAAGGGTCAGCGAAAGATTATAAGCCGGGTGAGGGGCCTTTGGAAATCACATTGAGCATTTGGCATTTTCGAGGGCATGTGCTTTTTGGGCGAAATGTTCATAACCAACCATTCAATGTCCCAAGCCATATATCGAGGTTTTGCAAAGTTGGAGCTGTTGAAGGTATTTTTTTTCTAAATAAATATTATTTGTATTTGAAATTATTAATTTTAATTACAAATTTAATTCATATATGATTTCTCATTTAAAATTTGACTTTTTGAAACTTGTAGGTTGCTGAAACTCGTTTTTCCTCCCACACTCTTGTGATAAAGAGGCTTGTAGAGGTGAGACAAGCATTACAAGAAATGGTCATTGACCCTCTTTGGGAATCATGGAGGACTTCCACTTCTGATAGAGGGCAAAAAATCAAGACCATCATTCTTGATGATGCATGGTGGAACAAGGTCCAATACCTTTCGCGATTTACTGAACCAATCTTGACATTGATCAGGGCATTTGACACAGATACACCTTGCTTGGGGGAGGTTTATGAAAACATTGATAGTATATTGAAGAGGATAAGGGAAATTATCAGAGCAAGTGAAAATGACCCTTATGAAACATTCTATTAATTAGTGAAGGACATAGTTACAGAAAGGTGGAACAAAATGACCACACCATTACACCTTTTGGCCTATGCATTGCACCCTAAATATTACCATTCCAAAATTTTGTCTTTACCTGGTAGAACAACACCAAACAAGGATTCTGAAGTGGTACAAGGATACAAGACAGCTTTAAGGAAAATATATAGAGATATGGGAGTTGCAATGGAAGTGCGCCAAGAATTTGGTGGTTTTGTACAATCTACTAATAGCTTATCAGATCCAGTAGCTATGGATGATCGAGGACATCTTGATCCTATTACTTGGTGGGGCTTCCATGGTGGGGATAGCATTCATCTCTCCACTTTAGCCACCAGGTTGTTATCACAGGTTGCTAGTTCCTCATCAGCTGAGAGGAATTGGAGTACATATGGCTTCATCCATTCAGTGAAGCAAAATAGGCTGGGAGCGGCAAAGGCTGAGGATCTTTTGTATGTTCATTCCAACCTCCGTCTTCTATCACATGTTGAACCAGAGTATAAAAAGGGTCCGAGCAAGTTGTGGGATGTGGAGTGTAATATCCCGAATAGGAAATAGACAGCGATACAAGCATACAACTATATAGAAAAATGCCGGAAATAGAATATAAAGCAAGTACACATAAAATGCCAGGAATGCTAAGCCATTTTATTAATCTGAGAATATAAATGGGTACAATGGATAATCAAAATAAGAGCACCTATCCTTGCACAAGGCAAGTGAAGAACCCTCTCAGAAACAGGAAATGGCTGCTACAGAAACTGCGTCCCAGCTGCTGGAAGAAACTGCCGTAAATTGCTGCTGCTGGAATGAACTGGAACTAGGGGCTGATCCCCTCGCCGGAATGAGCTGAAAATCTGTAAATCACCTATACTCACTGCTCCGGACCAAACCCAGAAACCATAAACAAAATGGACCACCTCCGAAAATCACCCCAGAAACCCTCCTAAAGGAAAAACGCTGTCCCTCCAGGCCCAGCGCAGACACCAAATGAAATATACTGAGATGGAGCCACAAACTCCTCAGGAAACTCTCCAACTGATAAATACTGAACCTCCACACCGAATAACACTGAATCTCCTGCAGAAAATCCCGCAATAGCACCCCTCCACCAAGAACTGCGTCCTCTCTCCTAGGGACTGCGCAGTCACCAAAAGAAGCCCAGCTCCTCTGCAAAACAACAACCAAATCCTCCGCTGAAAAATGTAGAAAAGACCTTGCTCGAGCAGGCACTCGAAGTCCCCCGGGGCTAAGGGTGAGATCTCCAACCGGAGACACTTAGTCGCACTAAACAGTGTTGCAGACAGGCTAAACAGCCAGCGTGCTCAAGAAGACAGAAGTCTAGCTCAAATATCATCAACAACAAGAATGCCAAATGAAATGGCTTTCCCACCTTTTATAACGCTAGCTCTCCTCAAAACCCTAACGTGGTCCCCCTCTCTCCACGTGCCCCTCATAAGTCTGCGCAGATGCTCCTAGAGGCTACGTGAGGCCTCCCTCATATGTGGTGTGGACCCCCAAGGCTCCCCTTTAAGTTATAACGTTGCTCCTACTAGGGAAGCACTTTATTTTATTTAAGTGAGTTGACCCCTCTTTTCTCACTTTTATTTATTAATTAACTATAGGCGGCAAAATTATACAAAAATCAAATATTCCAATTAGCGGTGCTAATTAGGAATATTACAGTCTCCCCCGGCAAAATGTTGCTTGTCCTCAAGCAAACGGCTTGAACAAGCCTCCTCTCTAGAAGCTGATGCTCCCTCTGGAAATCACGCAAAATGTGCACAGGTCCCCACTTGAAACCTCTCACGACCTCTGCATCACCCACGATACGAAGGGATATCTCAATGCAGGATCCCAAACTCCTCTCACGGTATGACCAACCGGTAATCCTCCGGATCCCATCGCCACCATGGCCAATAATGCTGAGTCCCATGACTCGGAGGCGTACGCGCACTCTAGCTACCACCAATGCTCACAGAGGTGAAGACCACCAACAAGCATCAATGCTCCGGGCTCTGGCTGCGTTGTACACATGGCTCTCATCTGCTACCCCTCCAGCTACCATACCAACTCATCACCTCTCTCCAATCCAGATTGTGACTCAACCCTCCTTTGATCCGCTCTCCTGAAATGTGATGGGGATCTTTGAAGAAATGATGACCTGTGTCCCCCTGCCAGTTGGAATCTAGAACATGTGCTATGTCCATGGGCCCCTGCTCTGCTGTGCTCCCTCCGAAGAATACCATAACATCAAGAGGGTACCAACTCATGATCTCCCGCCAGTCCGTCATGGAAGAAGAATCTGATGTAGCGATAACAACTGCATATGGAACATGCCGGGAGTGCTGTCTCCAACTCATAATCAACTCCCACTGCTCTGCCCTGTCTGCCAGTGAAAGCTGCCTGTAGAAGGAAGCCCCTCTCTCTATAATGGTTCAAAGTGGGCAAGATATGTTGCAAGCTCCATCGATGTACTCCTGGAGAGTGCTACACACTAAAAACACTGCAGCTCTGCTGACTGTGTGTGCATCTATCTGCGTCTCATCCCTGTGTCGACCCACAGATGGATGCTCCACCATATCTAACAACTCCTCCCACTCCTGATCAGGAATGTCATGCTCCCGCTGTCTACTGGTCCCCTGCAGAACAATCCCATCGACCTCCAAAACCTCTAGAGAATATGGATCTGCAGCTGCTGTCACCGTACTCGATGTCAGTGCATATGACTGTCCCACCTCGATGGCTGACCCCAATGTTAGCCGCATATCCCTTATCGACTCAATGTGGGCACCCATCTGGCTCTCTCTCAAAGGAATATCATGCTTGATGTAAGTAGTGTCCTCCTCTGTCGACTCAGGCTCCATCACCTGCTGCTCTAGCTGAATTGTCACAAGTGACTCTTCACCCAGAGTATCTCCCGCAGAGTCCCGTGACTGCTCACCCTGGACACTAGAATGTAGCTCCAGTCTACTGTCACCATCTATGCATGACTGCTCTCGCTCCCCAGAAGCATCCTCAACTGATCCTATGGACTCATATGAAAAAGAGTCCTCACCCTGGTATACAGAAGGAATGCCTTCCTGTTCTACCTCCGCCATCTCATCTACATCGAACATGCCACCCATCCTCTCGATAAAGTGTCGATACAGTGTCTAGAGCCCAAACACATCCTGGGATGTTACCTCTGCTGTACCCAGTATCCTCTGCCCATGCATGTTCTCGACATGCCGTGAGGGAAAAGTGATGCATGTCTCCCTCATGACCTGCTCCCCAAGCGTAGGCTCAGTGATGACTGATGCACCACCTCTGCAAAGGATCATCTCATCCCCCAACCTGTGGCTGTCAACTAGCACACAAACCCAGTGCCACTGCTGAGAAGTCTCTCGCCTAGTGTACTGAGTGTCATCCAAATATCTAGGGTGAACCTCGCGTACCCTGCTGCTCATGCCCAAAGTGCCAAAGGTCAAAAACATAATCAGCTGTACCTGTGAGTGATGTCGAAGCGAGTCAGGTGTGTGAGTCCCCACAGATACTGCCAAGTATCGCTCCTTTGTCTCTCCATCGATCCTGGGTGAACTACTACCAAAGGTAAGCCCGATGTCCCTGTCCATGAGTCTCTCTGGAAGCAATGCTCTAAGACCCTGCTGTGCAGCACCGTATGCCCTCGCATACCACTGATCGTCCATATACTCCTCAACTTGCCACTGCACACTGAGGCATACCTCGGTATACTGCTAGATACCATGTGCTAATGCTGTAGCACCCTGTACCGTCTCGCGCCCTGACTGTGTCCAGGAATCGGTCACTCTCCACATGCTCTCAATGTGATGTAGGATACTCCTACTCCACAATGCAGTCCCACACACTATGGTACACCACCATGCTACTCCATGTCCACCGGCAATCCACCGCTCAATGCTAGAGGCTCCCACACATCTCTGGATGTGATGACCTAGAGCTGTGCCCCTACATGTCGAACTACCACCAATCGGTAACATCGTCTCCACCGTCGTATCACTATACCTGCCGACGAAAGGATCATCACTCCAAATCCTCCTCAAGGGGTCCGAGAAGTGAATCTCCCTATGTGTCAGTAGTGTTACCACCACTGCTCGGCTCCGCTGCGTCCTCTGTGCCCCACACAAGGGTGAAGAATCCTTGGCCCCATACAAGGTGCCATCTGGTGGCCTGCCAATGCCGCCTCCTCCGACAAGCTCCTGCCAAGGTGTGCTGACCACCCCGTGATCCCGTGTATGAATGTCATGCCAAGACAACCTAGGGAGTCTGCCCATAAACTGGTTGGCCACTGGAGCTGACCGAAACTGCACATGCTCTACTACTAGGCCAATTGTACTCTCCAAGGCATAGTCAGCCGACCTGCCTGGGAAACGGTAGGTGATCCCACCTAGATCCCAATGCCAATCTGGGGTTCCTGTATTCCCCATGCATAGAAAATCCTGCTGAGCTACACTCGGATCCATCATTATCTCCATAGCCCGCTCCACCAAGTACCAACTCAAAATCTCTCGCCATCCAACCTCAACATGTGGATGTTGTACCCTGTGCAACTCTGATCGTCTCATACCGCTATCCAACTCAACATATGAGATCTGACTAGGTGGCTCTGCCTCTCTCTCTCCAACAGAAAGAGATGACCCAACAACACTGCTAGTCCCATCCATGCATGCCTGAAGGGGAATGATCTGACGCTCCAACGTGCCCTCTGATTGTACCATCAGGGAATCCAGTCGTTCCCCAATGCGGACCAACTTGGCCGCTTACTTGGCACAAGCCACTCTCATACCCTCCAGCTCCTGCAACAAAATGGCCTCCCGTACTGACGCGGCCTTCCCTCTCAGAACTCGAAGGTCCGTCCGAAGCCGATGATACCGCTGTCTGCGACCATCATCCAATACCTCTGTACCTGCTAGTGCCTCATCGAAGGTGGATATATCTCCTATCGCATCACCCATCTGTCGTGTGCTGCTACCACCTGAAGACTCGGATACGACTCCGGTCATCACCTCAATGGATGGCTCTACTGAGGTAGGCTCTACCTTCTCCACTACCACATCAACCGACATGGCCAAGGAGGTCTCCAATGAGGGTGAATCCTGTGTCACACTAGGTGTAACCTCAGACTCCCTGCAATTCTGTGTGCCCTCATCCTCCAAGTGCAATGTTGCCACCTTAATGGCCTATGACTGCGACATCTGATTAAGCTGGAAATAGATGTCCAACTTTTCTACCCAAGACTTTGCCGAACTGTTTGATGAGCCATCAAACGTGGGCAAATGAAATCTGCTAGCTGCGCGGTGGTCGTCATGATGATGTCTGTGTCCCCTGTGATGATCACGGGGTCTACCATCACGCTGGAGCTGAACATAATCTCTAAATGAGATAAGATCTCTGATCGTCGGCTCGCGTGCCAGGTACTCTGCAATGTAGGCGTCCATCTGGCCAGGGTCAACCTCCGGCTCCCTCTGTGTTGCTGCCCCTGTGTCCTCTGCTAGGAAATTGGGCATAGTGGGTCGCGTGGGTGCATGCGATGCCATGATGGGGATAGCCTCACGCTCCGGCATATGGTGGGATGTGCCTGATCCCTCACCAACCTGAAAACCCCTTGGGGTTTCCCTCTGCCAAACCTCCAGCGCAGTGAGTCTCTGTCTCACCGTCTCCATCTGTCTCGATAGATCCTGTGCTGATTTGAGGAGCATCTCCCAAAATTCCTTCGCACCATCATCGCCTGCCATCGGCTCTTTCTGCTATGTGTCTACAGGCTCCTCATGAAACTGCACTGCTGCTCCAAGACTATACTGCTGCTTGTCTTCGACCTCCGATTTACCCATTGAAAACTACTCAGAAAATTCTAGGAATTTGGGAAGGTGATCCTTGCCCAAAACCCAGAAAAACCCAGAAAACGTTTCTTCTAATTCCAACCTTCAAAATTTGATCCTTTATATTTTGGCCCTTTTTCCAATTTCGTTTTTGGTACTGCAACTGCTATTGCTCTCCAAAGTTCCAGCAAACCTCTGTATGATCTCTTTCCCAATGTCATAGACCACAGGCTGAGCCAGAATTATGCTTTGATACCACTGTAATATCCCGAATAGGAAATAGACAACAATACAAGCATACAACTATATAGAAAAATGTCGGAAATAGAATATAAAGCAAGTACACATAAAATGCCAGGAATGCTAAGCCATTTTATTAATCTGAGACTATAAATGGGTACAATGGATAATTAGAATAAGAGCACCTATCCTTGCACAAGGCAAGTGAAGAACCCTCTCAGAAACAGGGAGAATGTTTATGAAGCTAGTCATTCCTTTGGAAAAGCTAGCAGTACTTCCATTGCCTTTCTGAATGGCTTGGAACTAGGGGCTGATCCCCTCACCGGAATGAGCTGAAAATCTGTAGATCACCTGTACTCACTGCTCCGGACAAAACCCAGAAACCATAAACAAAATGGACCACCTCCGAAAATCACCCCAGAAACCCTCCTCAAGGAAAAACGCTGTCCCTCCAGGCCCAGCGCAGATGCCAAATGAAATACACTGAGATGGAGCCACAAACTCCTCAGGAAACTCTCCAACTGCTAAATACTGAACCTCCACACCGAATAACACTGAATCTCCTACAGCAAACCCCGCAATAGCACCCCTCCACTAAGAACTGCGTCCTCTCTCCTAGGGACTGCGTAGTCACCAAAAGAGGCCCAGCTCCTCCGCAAAACAACAACCAAATCCTCCGCTGAAAACTGTAGAAAAGACCTTGCCCGAGCAGGCACTCGAAGTCCCCCGGGGCTAAGGGTGAGATCTCCGACCGGAGACACTCAGTCGCACTAAACAATGCTGCAGACAGGCTAAACAGCCAGCGTGCTCAAGAAGACAGAAGTCTAGCTCAAATATCATCAAAAACAAGAATGCCAAATGAAATGGCTTTCCCACCTTTTATAACGCTAGCTCTCCTCAAACCCTAACGTGGTCCCCCTCTCCCCACGTGCTCTTCATAAGTCTGCGCAGATGCTCCTAGAGGCTACGTGAGGCCTCCCTCATATGTGGTGTGGACCCCCAAGGCTCCCCTTTAAGTTATAACGTTGCTCCTACTAGGGAAGCACTTTACTTTATTTAAGTGAGTTGACCCCTCTTTTCTCACTTTTATTTATTAATTAACTATAGGCGGCAAAACTATACAAAAATCAAATATTCCAATTAGCAGTGCTAATTAGGAATATTACATGGAGCCTGAGATCTCTGACTTGAACCTAACACTGAATGCCATGACTCACCTCAACCTAATTGAGGATATTGTTCCACCACCAGTCCCTACTAATGCAACTTCATACATTCCAGGACCCTCATCATCTATTCATGATGTAGAGTTGCAATATGCAGAAGATAATGTAGATCCATTTGAGGATATGTAAATGTATTTACTATTATCATTTGACATTTATGATATTATGATTATCCTTTGGCTTTTAGCCTTTTTGTTACTTTATATGAGGGATGATGCATCATGATTCATTTCATTTCAATGTTTCAGTCTTTATATTTATAATGTCTAATGGTATCAGTTCTAAGAGTGTTTGATGGTTTCAGTGAGTATTTGATTTTTGAATTCTAAAATGTTTTTCAAAATAAAAAATATTATTATATTTTATTCTTTTTGTACTTGACGTATCTTTGCCGTATCCGGATCCTGTATTTTCAAAAACTAGTGGATACGAATCCGGATCTGTATCCATATCCGAATCCTGGTAACTTAGAACAAGCCTAAGTAGCTTGGGACCTTTCCAACAAGTGAGTATTACAGAGTTGACTCCTAATACCAGCTATCAGCCTCAGGCGGATGTGCAGACAAAGATAGTGAACAAGTGGCTGGAGGGCTACTTGCGAAACTATTTCACGAGGTAGCAGAAGCAATGGTTGTGTTGGCTGCATTTGCGAGAATACTGCTACAACACCACTTTCCACATGTCTATCAGTGTGTCTCCGTTTTTTGCTTTATATGGATATCATGCCCTGACTTTTGTTGATGTTATGTTTGGAGCTAGCAAGGCCCCCAGGGCCAAGGACTAGATCCAAGAGAGCCAGGATATACTCTGGTCTCTTAAGTATAACTTAGCCACAGTGCAGAATCAACAGAAGTTATATGTCGAGAGAGGACGTGTAATATCCTGGATGGGATATTTTAACTAAAATGCAGAAAAATACTGAATACCACAATTTGCTGTAAAATAATCATTCATTCAACAGAAGATTGCCATGTAAAATTAAAAGACAAGAAACACTGCAATCCAATACCATATAGAACAGAAGAAAAATCTCAGCTTTTATTATAGATAATAAACAGGGGTTTACATATAGATCTGACCCAAGAAGCGCTGAGATAGGAAACTGGCCACCAAGATAAGCTGCTGAACGGCACTGGCCACAAACTGAACTGCTGCACTCTCCCTCCGGCAACAGCTGACACTGAACCCACTGAAATGATGAAGCCCAAGTTGAAGATCTGAATGATCCTCACACCAAACTCTGAAGCTCTGTGAAACTCCTAAGTGAAGTCTCCTCAAAGTATTGGGTTTCTGTCCAATACTCACAAATCACCCGAGGGTTTCCGTCCTGGGGCTACTGCATGAAGTAGAGAACCACGTCCTCAAACCTCTCATATACAAGCAAATGATCTACTCCAAAGATGTCTCCCAATGGCCTCCTCCCTTTCTTTTATAGGTCCCTTGGAGCCTTCTAGAGCATTGTTTTATTATTATTTTATTTATGGAGCACTTTTCCCTTTTATTAAAATATTATAAAATATTCCTTTTTAATGCAGAAAAGGGTATATCGGCTACCACACCTCCTCCGGTCACTGAAATCTCTGTCTAACTGTCCCATCGTGTAGGTCTCCTCGTCCCGGTTCCGATGAGCTATTACACTAAGGTGTTCCATCGTATATTCCTCCCGGAATTCCACCTTGAGCATAATCAGCTGAGTTAAGCCCATAAATAACTCAAAATTCCGAAAGTTATCGGAATGCATCGGAACGAAAGCCAAACTGCTCAGATGATGGAGTATATCAAGCGAATGCCTCCAAACACTATGAAAACTCCTCAAAACTCCTCCGAAAAGCTCCTGAGCCCACTGATAGCACCAATCTGTACATGTGACCTGTTTGCTCCTAACTCTGGAAGTCCCTTCTAGTCCTGTCACGGGTGATACCAAAAATGGGAACATTACAGACCTCTCGCCCCAAGATTGCTTGCCCTCAAGCAATCGAAATATGTGGGCCACTCTGTTGGCCCGCTGCATCTCAGACCCAATGCCTGGATCCCATACCAACCTCTGGGTGCTGCTATGCACCTGTGTCAAACCTCTCGGAACAGATCCCTCAATGCCGAGATCCCAAATTGATCTGTCTCTGTCCCAGTCAACAAACAATCCTCCCGGATCCCAATGCCACCATGGCTAATCATCGCCCAAGTCCCACGGCTCAGGCTACGCACTGTCTCTGGCTATAGCTGATGCTCTCAGAGGTGAAGTCCACCAGCGAGCATCAATGCTCCCGGGCTCCTGCTGTGCTGTACCTGTAACTGCATATGCTGCCCCACCAACTGCATACCAACTCATCACCTCTCTCCAATCCAAGTCCTGACTCAATCCCATGCTGATCCTATTCTCCTGGAATCGAGAAGGAGTCCTGAAGTAACGACAACCAGTGCCCTCCTGCCAACTGGAATCTGTAACATCTACTGTGTCTAAGGGCCCTTGCTCTGATGTGATCCCCACGAAAAATACCGTACCATCAAGAGGGTACCAACTCATGATCTCCCGCCAGTCCATCCTGGAAGAAGAATCCAATGTAGCAGCAACCACACATGGAACACGCCCAGGGTGTTGCTGCCAGCCTGTAATCAACTCCCACTGCTCTGGCCTGTCTACCAATGGAAGCTGCCTATAGAAGGAAGCCCCTCTCTCTATAGTGGGCCAAAGTGGGCAAGACATGCTGCAAGCCCCATCGATGTACTCCTGGAGAGTACTACTCATCGAAAGTGCTGCAGCCCGGCCGACTGTATGTACTTCTGTCTGTACCTCATCAATGTGTCGGCCCAAAGATGGATGCTCCACCATCTCCAACAACTCATCCCTCACATCGGGAATGTAAAACTCCTGTTGTCCCCTAGCTCCCTGCAAAACTATCCCATCGACCTCCAACGTCTCTAGAGGATATGGATCTGCAACTGGTGTCTGTGCATCTGACTGCTCCTCCTCAAAGGCTGACCCCAATGTTAGCTGCATATCCATCATAGGCTCAATGTGGGTGCCCATCTGGATCTTACCCAGGGAAATGTCATGCCTAATGTCCATAGTATCCTCCTCTGCTGACTCAGGCTCCATCATATGCTGTTCTGGCTGAATCGTCACAAGTGACTCATCACCCAGAGTATCACCTATACAGTCCCCTGACTGCTCACCCTGCACACTAGAACACAGCTCTGGTCTACTGTCATCATCATCTCTGCATGGCTGCTCTCGCTCCCCAGAAGCATCCTCAATTGATCCCATGGACTCATCTGAAGAAGAGCCCTCACCCTGGCATACGGATGGAATGTCTACCTGCTCTAGCTCTGCCACCTCATCTGCATCTCTCAAACATGAGTGATCAGGCCCCCAAGGTTCTTTGCAAATGAAGCAAAGTCCCTTCCTCCTCAGCTCATTTTTGCTGCATGACCTACCAAACTGGAGCCGCTCCTCCCTAGTCAACTGTCTCCTGAGAAACTCAATGTTTTGCTCAACTAGCCCTTGGGCTAGCTCATATGCAGCAGGTGAGACCAACTGCTCTCTCCTCCAAATGCTCAGCAACCTAGTCTGCAACTCCCGGCAAATGGCCTCACGGTCTCTCATACATGATGACAAGATGGACTGCATGTGTGTTATGACAGTATCAGGATGATGCCTCCTAATGCTGAAGAAGCATTGGAACATCTGCAAAATCAGGTCATCACACTCAAGGTCAAACATGATGACATAAGTCTTGATTGTGGCCATACTCCATAGAATCTCAAGCTTCTTCCCGAAGGTAGAACCTGTGTTGTTGTCCAAACCCTGAAAAGTCTCTACAATCAATCTGAAAATTCTCCTCATAATATCATCATTGTAAGGAGGGAAGGGTGCTGTTATCCTCAAGATATTGCTGAAACAAGAGGCAACTATAAGCTGAACTCTCTCACTTGGATGTTCCAAGAATCTGGCTTGTATTAATGCAAGCATAGATGGCTTCAAAGCCCAATTTAAACACCAATCAGATTGTTGTACCTTTGAAAGGCAGGATTCCAGCTTCTCTAACCTGGGAAAGTCATTTTCTGATCTTCCACTCTTTAAGCCCATCCCAAGTGCATAAAGCCAATTTCCCACTTCTTCCTCCTTCTGTAAATTCCTCGGATGCTCTTGTTGGAGCAATTTATGTACCTTCCTGGAGAAGGGTTTGCTGTTCTATTTTGTTTTCTGGTTTTCTGATGCACGGTGGTTCAAGGAACCAACTTCTGTCTTTATTTTCATCAATCTGTTTAGAAGTTCCTCCATGGTTCAATCAAGGATATAATCACTGTTTTTTTGAGTTATTAATTTTCCAGTGAAGTGTTTTAGCAAACAGATTGCTTGTACAATGTTGTACGTGCAATTTTGAGTTGTTTCAACTTAGTATTGCATTTTTGAGCTGTTAAATTTCTCAGTGAGATGAAAAACTGCTGTAGGTGCCCTTTATAGATTATATTCTCTGGGCAATGTTTTTAATGGATTACATGTACCAATAGACTTCAAGAATACTCCTTATGACAACTTCAGAAATAGAAATATGACTGATATATAACCAATAACAGTGTTTTTAAAATAGGAGTGGACAGTAACGAGCAAAGTGTAGAACCTGATGTTTTAGCAGCCGTCATTAGCGGAAGATATATTCTACATTATCAACCCACCTGCTGCTCGTAGACCATGAGCTCTGTCTTCTATCTGGCAATTGACTTGACGTACCATTGTTGGTTTCTTAACTCCACGATTTTGCTGGTGTGGATCTCTGTCACAAATCCTTATCTGCGGTTGATGTCCCAAGTGGCAACAGGTCAATGTAATCACAGGTCTGAAAAGAGCATCACGATAGCCCCACGAATTTTGAAGGATGCCCAGAAAACCAACAAATTTGCCACAGAAAAGAAAGAAAATTATATCGGCAGAAAGAGTAGTGGGCATTTTTTTTTTTACAGTAGTGGCATTTTTTTTTTTTACAGTAGTGGCAGAAAAGGTAGTGGCATCTTAAAACAGGTTCACGAATCGATGAAACACCCGTTACAACCTCTTCCAACAGTGACGTCCATCGACCATAGTTCGACCCATATTTCCACTGCAGCAAGTGTATTTCGCTCCTACCTGTGCCTTGTCTTCGTGCTATTATGCCCTTTATTCAACCGAAAAGAGGTCTACGACCTGCCCAGGATGATTGATAATTTACAACGACAAACACGCTGCCACAGTGTTGCACGACTGATATTGTGTTACGCTCTCTGTGCTCCAATACAGGAAGATTTCGCTTCCCTCTGCCAGCGGTCACCCATCACTGATATCCAGGCGTAAGCGGTCTCAGCAACTCCCGATCGCATCGGTATTATGGTTCAGATAATTTGAGTTGCACTCAGACCAACTCAGTATAGTGACATATTCTCTGCAAAATAAGCACATAAGCACATCCCTTCAGGAAAGATATTCAGTTTCAAGCCCGAAATTTGTTTTGGCTCCCTCACTGGAAATTCACCGAACTCTCCACCAATACCGCTCAGATGATAAGCATGGATAACACAGCCCAATGATATTTTAATTCTGTAATCGACGACAGAGTGGATGGGTAGTCACAACTCGAATGACAGAGTGAAACTCAGATATCCCTGAGGTTTTTCAGTTGATGGACAGTGAAACGGTTCGGTCTTCCCCTTCTGAAATGAGCTTGGATCACAATCTAGTAAGCACAGTACAAACCTTTGGATACCTCTGAAATTCTCGGTGGCAGAACAATTTTGGATCACCTCAGAAAGGTCTCTCTATTTCAGACAGTATGGTGACAAGGTTGATGAGAATCAAATCCCTCTAAAAGCTTGATTTGCAGTGACATGACACCATTGATCATAGGTGTATAATTTCGGTGTGTCACAGTGATCTCGATGCTCTCACAGAAGTACAATCTCTCGATAAGATCTCAGCAATAACAAAGTGGAAGATGCATTTGTCAATTTTGAAGGGCTCCTGATCGCAGTGGAAGATGCATCGCATTTTCTTGTCACCAGCGTACATTTCTGATCACATTCGAACAGGTTGATTCATACAAGGAAAATACTGCCCAAATTCAACTGCGTTTACATAGCTCGACTGTAACTACTGTAATTCATCTTCCGAATTGGGGGAATTATGTTGGCTCGACGTCCTCATTATGCACTCGACCTCCCACAATTCTGCTTGCCGGGTCCAAAAATCGCACAAACCTGTTGTCGCCCTTCCGCAAAGTCTGGACCCAATCAATCCCGGATCTTGGCTCCGGCTGCTGCTTAATGCGTCTCAGAAATAGACCGGCTTTTTGAGCCACGTAATTCTCAAGCGGCTCAAATTGTGAGACGCAGCCCCCTTTCTGAGCCACGTACGACTTGGCCAACGAATTCAGCCACTTTAATTTGGCCCTTGTCGTTGTAAAATAACAACAAATTCATTCACCACCGTCAAATAATCTTTCACGGCCCTTGCAAAAAGAGACGACATATTAATCTGTGCATTTTTTTTTTTTTAAAACAAAATCGTGGCCCACACCAATCCTTCACGCTTCTTAGAATAATTCTGCAGCCCACATCAATACTCCATGTGGTTTGTAGAATAGCTAACGCCCAAGATAATTTCACCACAAATAGCAGAATTTGATGAAATAATTTTCTTTTGGCACCACCAAAACCCTTAAACAATCTGTAATTGGAAATTGAAGCCCCGCAGGCTGAGCCAAGTTCGAGGCTTTGATACCACTGAAATATCCCGGATGGGATATTTTAACTAAAATGCAGAAAAATACTGAATACCACAATTTGCAGTAAAATAATCATTCATTCAACAGAAGATTGCCATGTAAAATTAAAAGACAAGAAACACTGCAATCCAATACCATATAGAACAGAAGAAAAATCTCAGCTTTTATTATAGATAATAAATAGGGGTTTACATATAGATCTGACCCAAGAAGAGCTGAGATAGAAAATTGGCCACCAAGATAAGCTGCTGAACGGTGCTGGCCACAAACTGAACTGCTGCACTCTCCCTCCGGCAACAGCTGACACTGAACCCACTAAAATGATGAAGCCCAAGTTGAAGATCTGAATGATCCTCACACCAAACTCTGAAGCTCTGTGAAACTCCTAAGTGAAGTCTCCTCAAGAGTATTGGGTTTCCGTCCAATACTCACAAATCACCCGAGGGTTTCCGTCCTGGGGCTACGGCATGAAGTAGAGAACCACGTCCTCAAACCTCTCATATACAAGCAAATGATCTACTCCAAAGATGTCTCCCAATGGCCTCCTCCCTTTCTTTTATAGATCCCTTGGAGCCTTCTAGAGCATTATTTTATTATTATTTTATTTATGGAGCACTTTTTCCTTTTATTAAAATATTATAAAATATTCCTTTTTAATGCAGAAAAGGGTATATCGGCTACCACGCCTCCTCCGGTCACTGAAATCTCTGTCTAACTGTCCCATCGTGTAGGTCTCCTCGTCCCGGTTCCGATGAGCTATTACACTAAGGTGTTCCATCGTATATTCCTCCCGGAATGCCACCTTGAGCATAATCAGCTGCGTTAAGCCCATAAATAACTCAAAATTCCGAAAGTTATCGGAATGCATCGGAACGAAAGCCAAACTGCTCGGATGATGGAGTATATCAAGCGAATGCCTCCAAACACCATGAAAACTCCTCAAAATTCCTCCGAAAAGCTTCTGAGCCCACTGATAGCACCAATCTGTACATGTGACCTGTCTGCTCCTAACTCTGGAAGTCCCTTCTAGTCCTGTCACGGGTGATACCAAAAATGGGAACATTACAGGACGAGTAGAGAGGTAGTTTGAGGTAGGTGATTTGGTCTACCTACGACTTCAGCCATACCGGCAATCTACACTAAAGCACAAAGGGTGTAATATTCCTAATTAGCACCGCTAATTGGAATATTTGATTTTTGTATAGTTTTGCCGACTATAGTTTATTAATAAATAAAAGTGAGAAAAGGGGTCTAACTCACTTAAATAAAATAAATTGTTTCCCTAGTAGATGCAACATTGTAACTTAAGGGGGGAGCCAAGGGGGGCCACACACCACGTGGAGGAGCCAATGAGAGAGAGGACGTTGGTTTTGGAGGGAAACCAATGCTATAAAAGGGGGAGGAGCCTCCTCATTTGGGCATTATTGATATTGTTGATGATATTGAGCTAGACTTCTGTCTACTTGAGCACGCTCGCTGTTTAGTCGGTCTGCAGCACTGTTTAGTGCGACTGAGTGTCTCCGGTCGGAGATCTCACCCTTGGCCCCGGGGGACTTCGAGTGCCTGCTCGGGCAAGGTTTTTCTTCAGTCTTTAGCAGGAGATTTGCGGGTGTTTTGTTTGGGAGTTTTGCTGAGGAGCTGAGCTTCATTGGGTGACTGCGCAGTCCTTGGAGGGAGGACGCAGTTTGAGTTGGAGCTGTTCAGTGGTAGAGATTTCTGCAGAGATCTTGTGGCTATTCCTGTGTGGAGGTTCAATGATTTAATCATTGGTGAGTTTCTCGAGGAGAAACAGGGTCTTATCTGGGCCTATTTCGGGCTTGGTGTTCTGCGTCGGGCTCCTAGAGGGACAACATGCCTTTGGAGAGGGCTTCGGGGTGATTCTGAGGTGGTCCGTTTGTCTATGGTTTCGGTTTGTCCTTTTCTAGCAGGTGATCTGCTGCATTCTGGGCTCATTCCTATGATCACTCAGTTCCAGTTCATTGCAGCAGCAGCAGTTTACGGTAGTTTCTTCCAGCCGCTGGGACGCAGTCTCTATAGCAGCCATTTCCTGTTTCTGAGAGGGTTCTTCACTTGCCTGGTGCAAGGATAGGTGCACTTATTCTGATTATCCATTGTACCCATATATATTCTCAGATTAATAAAATGGCTTAGCATTCCTGGTATTTTATGTGTACTTGCTTTATATTCTGTTTCCGGCATTTTTCCTATAGAGTTGTGTGCTTGTATTGCTATGTATTATTGTCTATTTCCTATTGGGGATATTACAGTGGTATCCCCAATATGCTCTGATACCACAAAGGCCCAACCACTACACCAAAAGCTCGAACTGTTAGTGAGGGCGACATCCCAGGGTGTTAAGGGTGGGGTCTTAAGGCCCACCAGAGCATCTCGGGACGGGGACCCTCGCGCAGTCCCCCAATTACGTTGGTAGACTCCCCAAGCAAGATGTCAAGGCCCACCGTACCTCAATGTGAGGCCGCCCCCAAATGTGGATATTACAGCCCACCACGCTCCGCGAGTCTCGACCTCGAGACCTCAGCTCCGATACCACGTTGATCCAACCACTACACCAAAAGCTCGAACTGTTAGTGAGGGCGACATCCCGGGGTGTTAAGGGTGGGGTCTTAAGGCCCACCAGAGCATCTCGGGGCGGGGACCCACGCGCAGTCCCCCAATTACGCAAACCCCAGCAGCATGTCAAAGCCCACCAAACCCTCAACAGGGAGGCTGCCCTAAACAGGGATATTACAGTTCCTATTGGGGATATTTCCTATTCTGTAATATCCCCAATAGGAAATAGACAGTAATACACAGCAATACAAGCACACAACTATATAGGAAAAATGCCGGAAACAGAATATAAAGAAAGTACACATAAAATACCAGGAATGCTAAGCCATTTTATTAATCTGAGAATATATATGGGTACAATGGATAATCAGAATAAGTGCACCTATCCTTGCACCAGGCAAGTGAAGAACGTTTCGAAATGAGAAATGGCCGTTTCAGAGATCGCGTCTCCAATACGGAAGAAATCGCTGTGAACCGTCGGTCATTGCAGAATGAATCGGAACGCAGGTTGATCCTCGCTTGAATGAGCTGGTATCCAGAGACTACTGTCTTCACTGCCTGACAAAACCTTAAACCATGAACCAAACTACTCACTCCGGAAATCACCCTAAGCCCTCTCAAGGAAAACGCTGTCCCTCCAGGCCCAGCGCAGACACCAACTGAAATAGACTGAAATGGGGCCACAACTCCTCAGGAAACTCACCAAATGATAAACGCTGAACCTCCACACCGGAATAGGCCTGAATCTCCTGCAGAAATCTCTACCACTGAACAGCGCCAACTTAAACTGCGTCCTCCCTCCAAGGACTGCGCAGTCACCCAATGAAGCTCAGCTCCTCAACAAAACTCCGAAACAAAACACCTGCAAATCTCCTGCTAAAGACTGAAGAAAACCTTGCCCGAGCAGGCACTCGAAGTCCCCCGGGGCCAAGGGTGAGATCTCCGACCGGAGACACTCGGGCCGCATCGTTGTTGTCGTTGCATCGACTAAATGTACCAACAGAGCCTACAGGACAAGTCTAGCTCAATATCATCAACAATATCAATAATGCTCAATGAGAAGGCTCCTCCCCCTTATGGGCATTGGTTTCCCTCCAGAACCAATGCCCTTCTCTCTCCTTGGCTCCTCCATGGTGTGTGGCCCTGGCTCCCCTTAAGTTACAACGTCGCATCTACTAGGGAAACACTTTATTTTATTTAAGTGAGTTAGACCCCTTTTCTCACTTTTATTTATTAATAAACTATAGTCGGCAAAACTATACAAAAATCAAATATTCCAATTAGCGGTGCTAATTAGGAATATTACAGTCTCCCCTGGCAAAACGTTGCTTGTACTCAAGCAACTGAAGTGATGGATGTTGCAATGTCTCCTCGCTCTCCCAAGTGGCATCCTCATCCGGCAAAATTTGCTTGTCCTCAAGCAACGCTTGAACAAGCCTACTCTCTAGCTGATGCTCCCTACTGATACTGCAAAATGTGCCTGGGTCCCACTGAAACCTCTCTGACCTCTGCATCACCATGATACGAAGGGATATCTCAATGCCAGGATCCCAAAGTGACCTCTCACAGTACCAATCAACCAATAATCCCCCCGGATCCCATCGCCACCATGGCCAATAATCGCCCAAGTCCCACGGCTCGGACTGTGCACTGCCTCTGGCTATGACTAATGCTCTAAGAGGTGAAGACCACCAATAAGCATCAATGCTCCTGGGCTCCTGTTGCGTTGTACCTGTAGCTGCATATGCTACCCCTCCAACTGCATACCAACTCATCACCTCTCTCCAATCCAAGTCATGACTCAATCCCATGCTGATCCTATTCTCTTGAAATTGAGGAGTCCTGAAGTAACGATAACTGGTGCCCTCCTGCCGACTGGGATCTGTAACATCTACTATGTCCAAGGGCCCCTGCTCCACTGTGCTCCCTACGAAGAATACCGTACCATCAAGAGGGTACCAACTCATGATCTCCCGCCAGTCCATCTTGGAGGAAGCATCTGATGTAGCAACAACAACTGCATGTGGAACTTGCTTGGAAGGTTGCCGCCAACCCGTAATCATCTCCCACTGCCAAACTATCACATCTACCTCCAACATCTCCAGAGGATATGGATCTGTAGCTGCTGTCACGGTACTCGGTGTCTGTGCATCTGACTGCTCCACCTCAAAGGATGACCCTAATGCTAGCCACATATCCATCATAGGCTCAATGTGGGCACCCATCTGGACCTCACCCAAGGAAATGTCATGCCTGATGTCCCTAGTATCCTCCTCTGCTGACTCAGGCTCCATCATGTGCTGCTCTAGCTGAAGCGTCACAAGCGACTCATCACCCAGAGTATCTCCTATACAGTCCCCTGACTGCTCACCCTGCACACTGTAATACGGCTGCAATCTACTGTCATCGTACCTGCATGACTGCTCTTGCTCCACAGAAGCAACCTCAACTGATCCTATGGACTCATATGAAAGAGAGTCCTCACCCTGGCATACAGAAGGAATGCCCTCCTGTTCTACCTCCGCCACCTCATCTGCATTGAATATGCCATCCACCCTCTCGATGAAGTGTCGATACAATGTCTGGAGTCCAAATGCATGCTGGAATGCTATCTCTACTGAACCCAGTATCCTCTGCTCATGCATGATCTCAACATGCCCTGAGGGAAGAATGATGCATGTCTCCCTCATGACCCGCTCCCCGGGTGTAGGCTCAGCGATGACCGATGTGCCACCCCCGTAGAGGATCATCTCATCCCTCGACCTGTGGCTGTCAACTAGTAAACCAACCCAGTGCCACTGCTGAGAGGTCTCTCGCCTAGTGTGCTGAGTGCCATCCAAACATCTTGGGTGTGCCTCGCATGCCCCGCTGCTCATGCCCAAAGTGCCAAAGGACAACAATAAAATCGGCTGCGCCTGTGAGTGATGTAGAAGAGGGTCGGATGCATGAGTCCCCACAGATGCCGTCAAGTATCGCTCATCTATCCCCTCATCGATCCTGGGTGAAATACTCCCAACGGTAAGCCTGGTGTCCCTATCCGTGAGCCTCCCTGGATGCAATACGCTAAAACCATGCTGTGCAGCACCATATGCCCTCGCATATCATCGGTCATCCATGTACTCCTCGGCATGCCACTGCACACTGAGGCATACCCCTGTGTGCTGCTGGATACCCCAAGCTACTGTTGTACCACCCTGTACTGTCTCGTGCCCTGACTGTGTCCAGGCATCGGTCACTCCCCGCGTGCTATCAATGTGATGTAGGACACTCCTACTCCACAATGCAGTGCCACACACTACGGTACACCACCATGCAACTCCATGTCCACCGGCAATCCACTGCTCAATGATAGAGGCTCCCACACATCCCTGAATGTGATGACCTAGAGCTGGGCCTCTACATGTCGGACTACCACCAATCGGTAACATCGCCTCCACCATCGCATCGCTATACCCGTCGACGAATGGATCATCACTCCAAAACCTCCTCGAGGGGTCTGAGAAGTGAATCTCCCTATGTGTCAGTAGTGTTACCACTACTGCTCGGCTCTGCTGCGTCCTCTGTGCCCCACACAAAGGTGAAGAATCCTTGGCCCCATACAAGGCGCCATCTGGTGGCCTGCCAATGTCACCTCCTCCGACAAGCTCCTGCCAAGGTATGTTGACCACCTCGGGATCCCGTATACGGGTGTCATACCAAGACAACCTAGGGTGTCTGCTCATAAACTGGTTGGCCACTGACACTGACCGACACTCCCCTAGCGAATACGCATGCTCTGCTACTACGCCAACTGTATCTTCCAAGACATAGTCAACTGACCTGCCTGGGAAATGATAGGTGATCCCACCTGGATCCCAATGCCAATCTGGGGTCCCTGTATGCCCAACACCTAGGAACTCCTGCTGAACTACACCTGGGTCCACCACTATCTCCAAAATCCACTCCACCGGGTACCAACTCAAAATCTCTCGCCATCCAACCTCAACATGCGGATGCCGTATCCTGTGCAACTCTGATCGTCTCATACCGTTATCCAAGTCAACATATGAGATCTGACTAGGTGGCTCCGTCTCACTCTCTCCAATGGGAAGAGGTGACCCAACAATGCTGCTAGTCCCGTCCAGGCATGCCTGAAGGGGAATGATCTGACGCTGCAATGTGCCCCCTGGTTGTACCATCAGGGAATCCAGTCATTCCCCAATGCAGGCCAACTTGGTAGCTGACTCAACACAAGCCACTCTCATGCCCTCCAGCTCCATGTCCTGCAACAAAATGGCCTCCCGAACTGATGTGACCTCCCCTTTCAAAACTCGAAGGCCTGCCCGAAGCCGATGATACCGCTGCCTGCGACCATCATCCGATACCTCTGTATCTCCTAGTGCCTCATCGAAGGTGGATACATCTCCTGACACTGCACCCATCTGTGTGCTACTACCACCCGAAGACTCGGACGCGACTCCGGTCATCACCTCAATGGATGGCTCTACTGGGGTAGGCTCTACCTTCTCCACTACCACATCAATCGACACGGCCGAGGAGGTCTCCAATGAGGGTGAATCCTGTGTCACACTAGGTGTAACCTCGGACTCCCTGCAACCCTGTGTTCCCTCATCCTCCAAGTGCGAGGTAACCATTTTAATGGTTTCCCTCTCCGATACTCGGTCAAGATGGAAAGAGGTATCCAACTTGTCCACCCAAGCTTTTTCTGAGCGCTTGGATGACCCGTCAAATGTCGGTAGATGGAATCTGTCCACTGTGCGCTGTAAGCCCCCATCATGTGAGCGCCTGCTCCCTCTGTGAAAGTTGTGAGGTCTACTATCACGCTGGAGCTGAACATAATCTCTGAATGAGATAAGATCTCTGATCGCCGGCCCGCGTGCAAGGTACTCTGCAATGTAGGCGTCCATCTGGCTAGGGTCAATCGCCGGCTCCTGCTGTGCTCCTGCCCCTATGTCTTCATCCAGAAAAGTGGGCATGGTAGGACGTGTGGGTGTATGTGATGCCCTATGCTGAGTGGCAACATGTTCCGGCAAATGGTGGGATGTGCCTGATCCCTCACCAATCTGAAAACCCCTTGGGGTTTCCCGCTGCCTAACCTCTAGCGCAGTGAGTCTCTGTGACACATCCTGCATGTGTTGGAGGAGCGCCTCTCTAAATCTCCTCTCATCATCATCACCTGCCATCGGCTCTTTCTGCTATGTGTCTACAGGCTCCTCAGAAACTGCACGGCTGCTGCAAAACCATATTGCTGCTTAACTTCGACCTCCGATTTACCCACTGAAAACTACTCAGAAAATTCCAAGAATTTGGGAAGGTGATCCTTGCCCAAAACCCAGAAAAACCCAGAAAACGTTTCTTCTAATTCCAACCTTCAAAATTTGACCCTTTATATTTTGGCCCTTTTTTCCAATTTCGTTTTTGGTACTGCAACTGCTATTGCTCTCCAAAATTCTAGCAAACCTCTGTATGATCTCTTTCCCGATGTCATAGACCACAGGCTGAGCCAGAATTATGCTCTGATACCACTGTAATATCCCCAACGGGAAATAGACAGCAATACAAGCATACAACTATATAGAAAAATGTCGGAAACAGAATATAAAGCAAGTACACATAAAATGCCAGGAATGCTAAGCCATTTTATTAATCTGAGAATATAAATGGGTACAATGGATAATCAGAATAAGAGCACCTATCCTTGCACCAGGCAAGTGAAGAACCCTTTCAGAAACAGGAAATGGCTGCTACAGAAACTGCTTCCCAGCTGCTGGAAGAAACTGCCGTAAACTGCTACTCCTGGAAAGAACTGGAACTAGAGGCTGATCCCCTCGCCGGAATGAGCTGAAAATCTATAGATCACCTGTACTCGCTGCTCCGGACAAAACCCAGAAATCATAGACAAAATGGACCACCTCCGAAAATCACCCCAGAAACCCTCCTCAAGGAAAAACGCTGTCCCTCCAGGCCCAGCGCAGATGCCAAACGAAATAGGCTGAGATGAAGCCACAAACTCCTCAGGAAATCCTCCAACTGATAAATACTGAACCTCCACACCGAAATAGCACTGAATCTCCTGCAGAAATCCCCACCACTGAGCAGCTCCAACTCAAACTGCGTCCTCCCTCCAAAGACTGCGTAGTCACCCAATGAAGCTCAGCTCCTCAACAAAATACCCAAACAAATCACCTGCTAAAGACTGAAGAAATACCTTGCCCGAGAAGGCACTCGAAGTCCCCCGGGGCCAAGGGAAAGATCTCCGACCGGAGACACTCAGTCGCACTAAACAGTGCTGCAGACCGACTAAACAGCCAGCGTGCTCAAGTAGACAGAAGTCTAGCTCAAATATCATCAACAACAACAATGCCCAAATGAGGAGGCTCCTCCACCTTTTATAGCATTGGTTTCCCTCCAAAACCAACGTCCTCTCTCTCATTGGCTCCTCCACGTGGTGTGTGGCCCCCCTTGGCTTTCCCCTTAAGTTACAACGTTGCATCTACTAGGGAAACACTTTATTTTATTTAAGTGAGTTAGACCCCTTTTCTCACTTTTATTTATTAATAAACTATAGTCGGCAAAACTATACAAAAATCAAATATTCCAATTAGCGGTGCTAATTAGGAATATTACAAAGGGGCCAAGAAGCTCAAGCCCTGCTTCTATGGACCTTACAGGGTGATCCGCCAGATAGGGGAGGTTGCTTATGAGTTGGAGCTGCCAGCAGGTAGCAGGATACATAACATCTTCCATGTGTCATGCCTGAAAAAGGCATTGGGGCAGCAGGTGACCGCAACAAAAGATCTCCCACCTATAGATGATGAGGGGCATTTGGTGTTACAAATAGAAGCCATCCCCGGGAGAGATAGCTACAGAGCAGGACAGTCAGGGAGTATTTGGTGAGATGGAGAAATTTGCCGGATGAGGTGCCACTTGGGAGAGTGAGAAGATTTTGTAGCACCCATCTTTGTAGTTGCTTTAGGACAAGCAACATTTTGGCGGGGAGGACTGTAATATTCCCAATTAGCAGCAGCTAATTAGCAATATTAATTTTGCTCAGATTTTTCCTTTCTAATGTTCAGTCATAAAATAAAAGGGGCGATGGGACCCATAACCCAAACATAGGATAAAATAACCCCCTAAAGTCACTTAGACATATTTGGATTTCAGCATGGGGCCCAGGGGAGCCAAGTGATAGCGCAAGGAGAGGGACAACGTGGAGGTAGCGTGGGCCAAGCAGCGCAGTGGCAGCGTGGGCCAGGACAACGCAGTCTAGTGGGGACAATATGGCATGAGGAGAAAACACAATTGAGTGGGGCCCAAGGGAGAGCTAGGGTCTCAAGCATAAAAGGGGGGACAGGCTAGTTACTCATTCTATTATGGATCTTCAGAATTTTTGTCTAACGGATATTGAGCACGCTTACGTTGTTTAGCGAAGTCTGCAAGTGTTGTTTAGCACACAGGTGTCTCCAAGCGGAGATCTCAACCTCAACCTCGGAGGACTTCGAGTGCCTGCTCAGGTGAGGAGCTTCACCATCGATTTTCAAAGAAGAGAACGCAGGGCCTTTCAACCAGGAGCCACGCAGTCACTAACGCAACGCAGTCACACTCAAAGATTACGCAGTCTTGGAGGGAAGCAGTGCCGGGAGTAGAGGGATATCAGGGATTTCAGTCCGGAAGAAGTGTGAGGGGATCAACCCTTCACAAGTCATCTTTTTCAGTAGGAGGAGGCCAGCATTTCTAGTCTTACAGTCAGGGGCCAGCGTACTTACTAGGAGTGCGTGATTTTCCCAAGGGGGTCAAATTCTGGGGTCAGCCGTTCCGAAATTCCTTCCTGGGTTTTTCCGGGTTTTTGGAGGAGAGTCCATACCCAAAGTTTCATAATTTTCCGAGTTGGGGAGAAGCCCCAAATAGCAGCTCTATTACAGTCAGAGGCGGTAGTTTCGATAGCAGCAGCAGCTGAGGGAGTTATGCAGTTCAGAGAGAGAGAGTAGCCATTCATAGCAGGGTTTGAGAGTGATTTCAGCTTGCCTTGAGCAAGCCAAGGTGCCATCATTCTAATCACCTTTTTGTACTCATTTCCCTCTTTCAAATTATAATAAAATGGATCAGCTTTTCTCCATGTTTGCATTGTTTTTCATGATGTCTCTCTATTTGCTGTAGTTTTTGTTTATGCTGCTTTATATTGCTGTTTATTTCCTATTCGGATTATTACACTTGGTGTATGTTGTTACAGCAATTGTGCCAATGATTTCTTCTCATTTATTAAATAAATTAAAGAAGCCCGTCATAAAATAAGATTTGTTGTAACCATTCAGTTATTGGAATATCCAAAGCAGATTACAGATGAATGTGAGCATTGTGTATTTGTAATTAATATAATGTTTTCCTTTTTCACTATCCATATTGGTGTGAATGTATGTGCGCTTATGTGAAGTACAATTAGTATATGTTTCTGTAATGTCCCCATTTTCATTTTCCTCTATAGTACAACCAGGATGGATTTCCAGGGTATGTGATGAACAGGCCACAGGATGTAATATCCCCTTTTCAGGGATATCTCTAAAACACAAGCAAACTCTAACCAGAGATGGACTGGGAGGGCATTTACCAGATATTTCATCTCTGAAAGAGGATGAGATCTGGAGGCTATCTGGCCCTTTCCAGACTCTGTCTAAGAGTGTGGGGGAAACACAACAAGTGGTACAGAAATCGAAATGCAAAAGGGAAAAATAATAGTAATGCAAACATGCGATAGCGTGTATATAAAGCATGCACAGATACTCAAGAAATACCAAGAGAACGCTGAGCCAATTTATTATACTGATAAATATAGGGGAGTACAATAGGTGATCAAAGCGATAGCACCTAAACTTGCAGAAGGCAAGTTAAGAAATATTCTCAGAACGCTGCATGGAATGGTTGTGTTTCTGATCTGCGTTCCAGCTGCTGAAAACGGTCGTGTAGCTGTCTGGGAATACCTCCTTGCGGATCTGTGCTTCTCTGCCAATGATCATGCCGCCATTGTCTGGGATCCTCAATAATAGGATCACCCGCTCATCCAGAAATCCCCAATAGACGCGGCACCTCCTGACCAAGATCCTCCAAGAATACCAACCGGAGCTTCCCCAATACAGACTGCGTCCTCCCACTCAGGACTACGTAGTCAATAGACGCGCTGCTCCTCCACAAATGCCGCGCAGTCAATAGACGCACTGCTCCTTCACAAATGCTACAAATCGATCCTCCTACAACAACACTGATGGGACTACCTCACCCGAGCAGGCACTTGAAGTCCCCCGGGGCTGAGGGCGAGATCTCCGAACGGAGACACTCAATGCGCTAAACAGCGCTGCAGACAGGCTAAACAGCCAGCGTGCTCAATAATCACAATGACCAGATTCAAAATGCATAAACTCCAATGATTGGAAATGGCTCTCCTCCTCTCCATATATAGCAAATGAAGGCTCTCTATGGGCCCTACTTCGAATTAGGGTTTCCCTTCCTTTAGAAGCTTCCCTCCTACGTTGTCCATGTAGTGCTTTCCCCCTCATACCCTGCGCTGGTTGACTTGGTCAAACCTCTTTGCAAATGTCTCTTTTCACACATGGGGTGTGAAATATAGTTCCATGGCTGATCCCTTTTCATACTAGAGGGATTTCATTTATTTTTTTATTATTATTGGGCCTCCTTTCCCAATTATTCATCTCCTAAATGAATTTAGACAAAATTTAATGTTCTAATTTATTGAAGAAAAATTTGGAACATTACAATCCTCCCCTCCCAAATGTTGCTTGTCCCCAAGCAACTGCAAGGATAGAACTGGAAAGTCTCCACTCAAGGCATGGAGTCTGAAATATGGTGAGGAACATCTCCCTCATGTGGATCCTCCATCTCCAAGCAATCATTCAAACAAAATGAGCCACCTCCCAACAAGGTAACTCCTAAAAATCTCCTTCCACCTCAAGCTCCGGTAATGAAGGTGGGCTGAAAATCTGAACTTGGAAAGCATCATAGCTCACCCCATGCTGTCCTTCTCTCCACTCATGACAAGTGTAGAGTGTATGCTGATCTTGGGCTGCAAAAGTATTGCCCTCAAATGGCAAAATGAAGAAAAATCCTCCAAAGAGTTCTCCTCCAACAATGAAGAACAGGCGAGCCCAAAACATACTATCCATGATGAATAGGACATGGTCATCATCGAATATCCCAAGGAGAATTTTTCTACAAGTTTTACATGATGATGCATGTTGCAAACAATATCTCACAAGGATACAGCGTAGTTCCACCCACTGCAACTTCAGAAAATTACATGGCAAGCAATGTACAAGATTCATCACATCTACTAAAGGATAGTAAATGACTGAATGTAACAACAATACATGATCAAGCACTTGCCCATGGCTGTACAATGGATGAATATCAGCCTCATGGCCCACCTCAAAAGGAAATAAACATGTGGCTGTGGTGGCCATATCTACTCCCATGCTCCCATTAGAACATGTAGTGCAGAAAATGTGAGAATTTTTCCTACTTAAAGACACATCCAACTCATGTGTCTCCATCATAATCATGCTTCTCGTACAAATCTTATCTATATCAGCAAATGAAGTCATGATCAGCAATAGAATGAAGATAATGTTGAAGGTTTCAGGTGGTGCAAGAAGGTACCAACAGCTTCCCAAACAAGTACATCGCAGTTTTACAAGTTGCTGCCTGAGGAAAGTACAAGGCAAAATGTTCCTTCTTACATGGTTAATCATGCATGTCCCCATATGATACATGTTAGAGTGCATAAACTGAATATACAAGTGATGATAAAACATTTGCCCATTGCCAAAAAAAAGATGGCTGCCTCCATCATGTATATTGGCCCAATACAATTCATGGAGCAATGTGACAAGCTTGCCCTCTTGTGAAGCAATGCACTGCATAAGAATGGTAAGAGTGTGCAAATCAATGAATGTATATACAAAATTCTCACCATATGCTGGAAGTAAGATGGTACATGGATCCATGAATGAGTCCTCCATAGTGTTTTGGCATGCTTTGAGGAAAAATGAACCATGTGCTGCAAGAAGGTGCTTGGACCCCCAAGTCAAGAAGAACATGCCATAGTGGTAGATGGATCCATCATCATTACCTCCTCTTTTATCATCAAGTGCAATAAATATGAAATGATCCTGGAACCTGTGGGTTATGGATCCTCCACATTTCCGCTAGGCACACTTCATCCATAAGGCTCTGCGCCAAAGTGACAGCGCTGTGAGCTTATGCAAATAAGCCCCTGCCAATACTAAACTCTGTTCTTTGACATGCTCCTTGTCAAAGATTCCTCTAATAATGCTGCAACAAATATGGAATACTTCCCAAGATGGAAGAGCTCCCAAATCATCAAAGACCAAAGAGATAATGCCATCTCCTCTTCCTGCAGCATCATGCAAAGTGTGAGAGAAAATCTGCTCTTGCTCTCCCAGAAACAGGCAAAGCAACAAGACATTTTGCTGCCTCCCCATACCTCCATCATACCAATCATGTGATGAAGACATGATGAATGATATGAGTATCATATCAACACCATTCATCCATTCTCTATGCTGCTCAATGATGTAAGTACCCATCCTCTTACTCTTAGGAAGAGTGTTTGCCAAGCGATGGCCAAACTTTTTCAAGAGTAACCAGCGCAGCCAAGCCTCCTGCTGCCCAGTATCATAGATCTGCAAGTAGCCTCCTAGCTCCTTGCTCATCAACCAAATCCACTCAATCACTTGTGGATGCCTCCTTCTTCTCCTCATCTTGGTACTCCTCCCATGAGGGCTATCATCCTCCCAAATCAAATTCCTGTCTTTGCACTTCATGGGATTTTGAAATGTAAGCTTCTCAAGGATCAATGAGACCCTATCAAGAATCAAATAGGTGGTAGGCAAAAACCTCCCATCATGATGTGTATGGCTCAAGGAATGTCCAACACAGGCATGAGAGACGTTATCCATCTTAAGATGTCATCCATCTTCTATCTTCTCTTGTGAGAAAGGAAGAAAATCTTTGCACTCCATGGTGTGTTGAAGTGCACCTCTGATGAGATCTCTCCTTGAGACCTCCCTTTTATCAATAGTCTTCTAAAACCAATGAGGTCTTGGATCTGAAAGTAGAAGTTCCTTTTTGAGCTGAGAGGAGCTCTTTGAGAAAATGTCATCTTGAAGGGAGAAAGGGTTTCTTACTCCAAGATGTCTACCATCAATCTTCAAGGCTTCAAACGCCAACCTCCAATGTGATGTACAATCCAAAAATGGCCCATGAGAATGATGGTTTGATTCCTTCTTGAGTGTTTCCATGTTGCACAACGCAGTGCAACCAAGCTGCTCTATAGTAGCAATGGGATTTGATCCTTGGTCATGCAAAAGTAAATCTCCACATTGATCAAAAGAATTTGCTGCAACAATGGAATGTGGAAATCTTTTCATACCTTGATGTGCATTTGGAACTTCTTGCAGGGCTGCAAGAGTCCCTTCCTCAAAAGCGTTGGCGGCCCCAATTGTTGATGCATGTGGCTGCTCCTCCATGAGTGTGACAGCGTTATCACAAGCCTCCTCAAGAGGTGATGTGATCTTTTCTTTCTTTGCTCTTTCTCCATCAAAGGTTTGGATCAACCTTTGAGTGAACTCTGCAAAATTCTTCACCCTTGCATGGCTCAAGAGGCTGCACCACAAATCATAGGCTTCACCCTCCAAGTGCAGCGCTAAGATTTCAACAGCTTCTTTCCCTGCTATAGGATGTAGTAGGAAAAATGCCTCCAACTTTCTCACCCAAGTCCTTGCATTAGATGACCCATCAAAGGTAGACAACAGAAATCTATTGCCTTTGATTTCTTTTCTGCTGCATGGTCTCTTCTCTTCCTTCAGCTGGATGAAATGAGGAAAATCTAGAGTCTCCCTTAAGGCTCCAGGTTGAGATCTATACTCAACAAGGTAATCACTGAGGATCTGATGATCCAAGTATCCTCCATGCTCATTGCCTTCTTCTTGATGAGAATAGGAAGTGCATGGTACTTCCTCTTCTTCTTCTTCAGTCTTCTTCACCTCCTTGGAGATGTGTCCTCTGGATCTGAAAATAGATGAGAATAAACTCATATTTTTCAACGTTCTGATCTTCTTGGGCTTAGAATCACAGGCTGAGCCAAGAAAGCTGCTACCACCCGAAGACTTTGCCGAATTGTTTGATGAACCATCAAACGTAGTAAAATGGAATTGACTCGCTGTATGCTGGGTGTCTCCATCATGATAATGCCGGTGCCCTCTGTGATGGTCGCGGGGTCTGGTGTCCCGCTTGAGCTGAACAAAGTCTCTGAATAAAATGGCATCCCTCAACTCTTGCCCAGCTGCCTAGTACTCAACAAAATAATCACCTATGCGGTCAGGCTCTGGTTCCTCCTGTGCTCCTGCCCCAGTATCTGCACTCAGAAAAGTGGGCATAGTGGCACGAGTGGGGGCATGTGATGCCTGGTGCGGAGCGGCAACCTGCTCCTGCAAATGGTGGGATGTGCCTGACCCCTCACCAACCTGGAAACCCCTTGGGGTTTCACGCTGTCTAACCTCCACAGCCGTGAATCTCTGACCCATCACCTCTATCTGCCTCGCTAGATCCTGCACTGATCTGAGGAGTGCTTCCCCAAATTATTTTTCATCGCTATCATCCGCCATCGGCTCTCCCAGCTCTGCGTCTACCACAGGCTCCTCCTGTTTTGCGTCCACCGCAGTCCCCCTCTCCGTAGGTGTTCTCCAACCTACGCTCAATATCTCTGTACTTCCTACCTCTGTGGCAGATGTAGGGTTTTCTCCCGGTGTCATAGACAACTAGCTCCACAAGCTGAGCCAGTTCTATGCTCTGATACCACTGTAATATTCCTTTTCAGGGAGATCTCTAAAACACAAGCAAACTCTAACCAAAGATGGACTGGGAGGGCATTTACCAGATATTTCACCTCTGAAAGAGGATGAGATCTGGAGGCTATCTAGCCCTTTCCAAACTTTGTCTAAGAGTGTGGGGGAAACACAACAAGTGGTACAGAAATCGAAATGCAAAAGGGGAGAAATAACAGTAATGCAAACATGCAATAGCGTGTATATAAATCATGCACAGATACTCAAGAAATACCAAGAGAACGATGAGCCATTTTATTATACTGATAAATATAGGGGAGTACAATAGGTGATCAAAGCGATAGCACCTAAACTTGCACAAGGCAAGTTAAGAAATATTCTTAGAACGTTGCATGGAATGGCTGTGTTTCTGATCTGCGTTCCAGCTGCTGAAAACGGCCGTGTAGCTGTCTGGGAATACCTCCTTGCGGATCTGTGCTTCTCTCCCAATGATCACGCCGCCACTGTCTGGGATCCTCAATAATAAGATCACCCACTCATCCAGAAATCCCCAATAGACGCGGCACCTCCTGACCAAGATCCTCCAAGAATACCAACCGGAGCTTCCCCAATACGGACTGTGTCCTCCCACTCAGGACTACGTAGTCAATAGACACGTTGCTCCTCCACAAATGCCGTGCAGTCAATAGACGCGCTGCTCCTCCACAAATGCTGCAAATCGATCCTCCTACAACAACATTGATGGGACTACCTCACCTGAGCAGGCACTCGAAGTCCCCCGAGGCTGAGGGCAAGATCTCCGAACGGAGACACTCAATGCGCTAAACAGCGCTGCAAATAGGCTAAACAACCAGCATGCTCAATAGTCGCAATGACCAGATTCAAAATGCATAAACTCCAATGATTGGCAATGGCTCTCCTCCTCTCCATATATAGCAAATGAAGGCTCTCTATGGGCCCTACTTCGAATTAGGGTTTCCCTTCCTTTAAAAGCTTCCCTCCTACGTTGTCCATGTAGTGCTTTCCCCCTCATACCCTGCACTGGTTGACTTGGTCAAATCTCTTTGCAATTGTCTCTTTTCACACATGGGGTGTGAAATCTAGTTCCATGGCTGATCCCTTTTCATACTAGAGGGATTTCATTTATGTTTTTATTATTATTGGGCCTCCTTTCCCAATTATTCATCTCCTAAATGAATTTAGACAAAATTTAATGTTCCAATTTATTGAAGAAAAATTTGGAACATTACACAGGAGCAGGATTACATCATCAAGGGTCCTGGAGGGGTTTTGAGGAATTTTTATGGGATCCGACAACATTTGCTGGCATATTACTCATCAGGAGCAGTTTCTCACAACTTGTTTTTGGTTCCATTTCTTTCTGATAATTTTTGTTAACCAGGGTCATTATTCAACATAACTTAATTAATTATGTTTAGGGTGCCATTCTGGGAGGAATATTTGACGGAACAACTTAGTGTATGTTGGAACACCTAATCCTCCATGGGTAGGTGTGGAATGCGAAAAGTCACAATGGAGTCCAAGTGACCTTGGAATGTGAAACCAAGAGTCACACCATTGTACTATAAATGTACATCATGTATAATGGAAAAATAAGAGAGCTACACACTTATCCTTATATTGTGCGTTGAGTCTCTTGTTGTGTGTGTTTATCTTTCTCATACACCATGTGTATGTTTAAAATGGTGTTTAACATGGTATCAGAGCTGATACGTTCATAACTAGCTCAACCTTGAGTGAGCCATTTGTGTTTATGGCCTGTGCATATCTATAAAAATTCTTGGCATTTTTGCAGCATTTAGAGAGTTTCTGCAGCATACATTTTGCCGCATTCAGAAATTTGTTTTGAAGAAGAGCAGCAGTGGTTTTGAAGAAGAGAAGCACTACGCATCTGAAGGTTCTCTAAATTCTGATTTTTTCTCTACATTTTCTGCCTTTTAATTTTGCATTGGAGAGCTGCTGAAAATACTGTTCAAAGTGGGTTTCTGAAGAAGAAGTTTCTGGGGTTTTTATTAAAAATTTCTGAGTTTTTCATTGAAAATTCTACAAATTTATGGTGGAACAATCTCTGCAAATTATTCTACTGTTTGTCCAATTCTGCTGAATATTTGGAAAAAATCCTCTGTTTTGAAGACTAAAATCCTATTGTTGCCCTCATTTCTGCAATTTCTGCCAACTGTTTTAAAGAGTAATCTCCTCTCTGCGGTTTTACTAAAAATAAATAAATAAATAAAAAATAAAAGAATAAAAATTAATTTTTTTGGTCCAGGCCTTTCGGCCCCCCCTGCAACCTACGTTTTACACTACACCTCACAACCATCACTCTACGCTCGTCGCTTAACACCCTATCCATACTACCCATCCCCCTTATCGCTCACAAGCCATCGGCCATTCCATTAACTCTTCCCCCCTCCCTCTGCACTCTACGCAGACCCTTACTCACACTCCCTACGCATCTAACCTGCCGCTCACAGCCTCTACCTCACATGATTCCCCCTACCCGGCTACGCCCCCTCCCTCTCTCTACAGCCTACGACCCTTCTGCTACCCCTACCGACTCCCAAACCCTGCTATCGCATCACTCCTAACACACAACCTGCACTCCACTCCAACACTGCAACCGACACCTCACACAGCACTGCTACTCGTTCCCTCCTCACGGCTCCGTCCGTTCCCAGCCCTCCCCTTCTCCTACGCGCCTAACTCCCCCTCCTTTACGCACATCCTATCTACCCCGTTGCCCCCCTTCCATCCTCCCCATCTCAATAACCCGACCCACCTGCAAACACCGCCTTCGCCCACCTGCAAACACACTCCTCCCCTCCCATAACTCACCCCACCCGCTCGCTCTTCGCTCCCCAACCCCATTCCCCATCCCCTTACAACCCTGCACACTCCCCAAACCCACCCCCTCGCTCCATACGACTGGGTTTCTTTGCAAAAATTGATTCAGGCCATACGACCCCCTTACTCCCATAACCCGCCTCCCTATCGGTCGACCCCCCACACTCATACACAACAAACTCTCCCTACGCACCAGCAAACCCTCAGCTCCCCATTCCTCAACGCTTACACACAACGTCCCCACCTCATAACTTTTAAATTTTTTAATTAATCCCTCCCCATATTTTATTAATCCCAGTATTTATTTTATAAATTAAAATTCCCTCCTTCCCTATTTAAATTTTTAAAGTTCAATTTTTTAATTTAATTTAACCAAAAAAAAAAAAAAAAAAAACAAAGAGAGAGGAAGAGAAGATGTAAACAGCAGATAGAGAGAAAATGAACCGCAGGAAATGAAGAGAAAATGGCATGTGAGAAAATGGACTGAATACATAGAGAAAATTGCAGTTTTGCATTGTGATTTGTGGCATTGACATAAGGGTGATTTTATGAAGAAATTGACATGTGAAGACAAATTGGTCATCAGTTTGAAAACAGCAGTGGCATTCATAGTTTGGCCACACAAGTTTCTGATTTTTGCAGTTTCTCTTAATATCTATTGTGAAGCAGCAAGGTCAAACATCAAAGTGTTTGAGCCTCCTCATTTTGTTGAGTTGAATTGAGTTGTTGTTGGTCCAAAACAACTCTTTTGAAGAAGAAAAATCAGCTGCCTCAAAGGCCTCTTGCACGTTGTTTTTACTGCACATTTTTGCAGAAATATTGTATTGAACTTACATTGTATAGTGAGTGGAATTTGCATCTTCATTCATAGTTGCAATCGGTATTTGAAGTTGTTGGAAAAATTGTTGATGTAAGTCATTGTTGCTTGTCGGTTAGACAGTCAAGTCTATACCTTGAGGTCCTCCATGACTTAAGGAGCACATTTTGTTCTTTGAAATTTCCATAGTTGGAAGTTCTTTGAAGTCATTTGTATTTCTTGAAAGAAAGTTGAATCACATTGTAAACGGATGCATTATCGGTTGAAGCCGACACCCTGCATTTCTTTTGAGCCTAAGTTGTTGAAAATGGCTAAAATCAATGAGGCATTAGAGTTGTTGAATAACCTCATTCATTCAAATGTTCATGATATGGTAAAAATGAGCAAGAATGCTCTTTGTAATATTCAAAGTTGTTTGCTAGATGCACAAGAAAAGATTGAGTTTTTGCAGTTGGAATCTCAGATTCAGCAAGATGAACTTTAGCAAAAGAGTCACCATTCTGAACCTGTTTCTGTTCAGAAGATTGTGAAGGAATCTCATCAGAAGAAAAAAGATAAAGTTGCAGTTGATCCACATTCAGTGCCTTGTACAAAAGCATATTTACATGCAGATGTAGCAGCTCAGCCTGCAGTTCTCAAGCCCATCATCAGACCTTGGGAAGAGCTTGTCCACAACAAGCACAGAACTGGTCTTGGTATGACAAGGATGTGTCCTTTCATATTCTAGACTGCACCAAGCCCATCATATTTCAGAGTGCCGGATTCCTATATGACAGTTCACCTGCAGCTGTTCCAGATCCTGCTCCGCTTCCACAACAACATCAAATTGTAAAATGCCAACACTGTGATCGAGTTAGCCATATGAAAGATCACTGTTTTGATCTTCATCCATGCAAGTCCTGTGGTCAGCACACCCATTCTTCACACAGATGCTTCAGAAACAAGCCTCCTACAAGAACAAAGATTCATCTTAGATGGATCGCTTCTTGGCAATGGGCATCAACAGCCAAGAAGATGTTTAAGTCGCATGTCAGAACATGTTCTCAGATATTGAGCAAACTTGCAATTGAGTTTTCGCCATCATCTCACCTTGTCCCTGACAGGGGGGGAAATGGTGGTCATCTACAAGCTTCAACGTCAGATCAAGCGAGCTTGAGCCACAATATCTCATTCCAGATTCAGAGTTGTAGCCAGAGACACAACAGTTCAAGCGAGCCTGAACCACAATTCGTCATTCCAGATTCAGAGATGTAGCCAGAGACACGGATGCCCACGAGCATGCCTTTGGTTGGTGGACAGCCTTAAACCATCATCTTTGGTTGGTGGACAACCTTAAACCATCACAGGTTGTAGACCTCCCTTCTTTTAGGTTGAAGGCCTCTCTTTCATATATGAGGGACACTTCCTCTAGCAGAAGCTTTCAGCTTCTTGCCAGCTTTGGTTGAGTTCCAGGAAATGCTTCAAGCATTCCAGTGTTGTTGGTCATCCTTAAACCATCACAGGTTGTAGACCTCCCTTCTTTTAGTTTGAAGGTCTCCCTTTTTTATGAGGGACAATTCCTCTAGCAGAAGCTTTCAGCTTCTTTCCAGTTTTGGAAGAGTTCCAGGAACTGCAACAAGTATTGCGTTCCAGTGTTGGTGGTCATCCTTAAACCACCTCTTTTTGCCAACATTTCAGAGAGTTGATTCAGCCCAAGTGTTGCCGTGTATACTTTGCAGATTTGTATTACAACTCTCTTCTTGGACTCACACATACCCCTTCGGATTAAGGGGGGGGATGTTGGAACACCTAATCCTCCATCGGTAGGTGTGGAATGCGAAAAGTCACAATGGAGTCCAAGTGACCTTGGAATGTGAAACCAAGAGTCACACCATTGTACTATAAATGTACATCATGTATAATGGAAAAATAAGAGAGCTACACGCTTATCCTTCATTGTGTGTTGAGTCTCTTGTTGTGTGTGTTTATCTTTCTCATACACCATGTGTGTGTTTAACATGGTGTTTAACAGTGTAATAGCTAGTTGGAACCAAAATGAGAAGAACTACAGCATAAGATGCTGAGAAGTGACTTCTAGTGGCTAGGGAAAATATGGTGGGCAATTTACCCTTTTCTCAAACTAAAAGTGACTTTAATTAGTCACTTAATTAAAAAGGGAAAAGATTAATTAAGGGTAAAGGGCCAAAAGTGTCTTAAATAAATTAAAAAGTCACTTAAGATAAAGTCAAGGAGGAGCTTCTAGACTGATAATAAAATATTAAAATAAAATACCTCTAGAAGATTGGAGATCTATCCATCGGACCTTTAAAAGGAGGAGGAGATCATTTGGGAGATTTTGGATTTGAGTATTTTCCTTTGGTTTGTTTGGAGAACCTAGTTCTCTACCTCCGTAGCCCTAAGATGGAAACCCTCAGGTGATTTAGTGAGAGTGGACGATAACCCATCTCTTCCCTCAATGAATTCATCCATAATTCACAATTGTGTTCATTTATTCCAGTTCTATTTCTGATTCCGATCCAACATTGTAGCAGATCTTCTAATGGCCATCATTGCAGCTATATTCTATAGAGGGTTTATATGTAAATTTCTCAGTAAATAAATAAAGCTGCATTATTTCCATTTCTTGTGTCTTTTGCAATTGTGGCATTTCTTAGATTTACTGCAAATCATATTTGTTATGCTGCAAATTTTATGATGTAAAGGCATAAATTTTGATTGGGTTTAAAGAATAAATTTTACATTATAAACCGTTCTTGGAAAAAATCATCAAATTAAATCCCGAGATATTACAGTTTCTTAATCAACACACCTTAAGGATCTCAGATTAGGTTAGTTGATGAAGGAAAACAAAAATTATACAACAAAGGGGGCACTAAAATTTGTGGCCTTATTTAATTTTCATCACTCAAGACCTTACCCTTTGAGGAGATCCATAGGAGAAACATAAGCATCAAATATCAGTTACATAAGCAAGAACACGATTCGTTATCTACCATGGAGCAAGTCATCTCTTTACAATGTTGTTATAACATGTGGGTCAATGTCCCAAGTTCTATCCAACGATTTCTTGCACTAGTTATATCGTGAGTAATTATTCACTTCACCTCCTTGTGTTTCTTTCTTGTTATTTTTGTTTATTAATAAAGGTTTTCTTTATTTAATGATTTTTTGTCTTTCAAGCAGAGAAAATAGTAGGAATATTGACTTTTCTAGCTAACCATGAAGAGTATTGTCCAGGATGGGAGGATGAAGACCAACAAATGGACATGTTTCCTGATAAATTTATCTTTTGTGAACTGCCACCAACTATTCCATCTATTGAAGACAACCTATATTCCTTGAATATGAGAAGAGTTAATAAAAGCTCTAATATATCTTGTCACAATGGAACCTATGAAATGGACCATTCTTTCCCAGACTGTTTTTCTTCACCAATAGACACAAGCGTAATCTTGGACAATCACTTGAGGACTTCACATGTTGTTAATACAAGGTATGTCTCTAGTTTCATATCTTCATTGACTTTAATGACTCCAAATATCTGTCAAAAAAATTGACGTTGAATGTTGTTATGTTTTCCATTTTTCATTACAGGAATGTTATCGAAGACGTTGCAAAGCTATTTAATGAAGATGATCTAGGTATGTTTTACCACTATGGATGTTTGATCATCACCATTATATCACATTATGCAATGATCTTGGTAAACACAAATTTATTGCTGCAAAATATATTTTACTTCTCATTGAAACCCTTAGCTGTAGACAAGTTTTCATTTGAAAAATAGTCGACTCACTTGCTTTTGAAAAATCACGAGTCATATATAAAACAATAAAAATAGGATGTTAAAAGACGCTTCTATATTATTAACGATGATACACATACGCAAGGAAGAAAGCTCTTGCAATCTCTCTGTTCAGAACTCATGAGTATCCAAAATTACATCAACCATTTAGGAAACCATATAAATAGTTCCTTGAAAGGCTTTTATATCATCAAGGATGATTGACATAATTCTTTATTTGGAAGAAAACTCTTCAGATCTATCTATTCAGATTTAGTAGATATTCTGGATTTTAGGTTCATCAAAACTTAAATTTTCAAATTCCGTGAGACTTCTGAAAGTATTTCGAAGAACCTTAACATCCACAGCTTGACAGTGTTTAGAATTTACTAAAATGATATAATATTGCATCTATCACTGACCACTAGTAGAACCAATGCATTCTATTTGTATGAAATTGGATTTTTTTAAGATTTAGTCAATGATCGCATTCCTATTCATAACAAACTTTTCCCTGGTGTTGCTATGAGAGCATACCCCTTTAAGGTAATAACTTACAATTATTAATAAGATCATAACTATCTTTTATGAGCTTAATGGGTGGATTTCTTGTTGAAATATTCATTTTTTATTCTAAAAGGACTAATTGAGTTGTATTATGACATAAGTGAGTGCTTAATCTTTTTAGTATTTACTACCGCATCCCTTGAAAAAACTGAACAACAATGCCTAAAATGGTTATCAGATGATAAAACTACAGACTATTAATTGGTTGGATTGATGACAAAAATAACCAATCCAATGTCACAATTAGAGTCTGAGTTTATACATAGTAAGGATTTAGAGTCTTAAAGAAGTTTATACCACAGTCTTAGGATTTAAATTAGATGGGGTTTAACAGTGTGATTTAAATTATCTACCCCCAAATCCATAAAGTATGGGATCACAAAGTCCACCTACTAACCACCATGTGGGATATAACCATCAACGGAAGGTGAGTCATAAATGAAATTAATGACTACTAAGGGGCTACTAAATTGATCTTAGCCACAATTACACCATAGTAACATGGGTATTGCTCCCAAAGCTCGTAACTCACATGTGCCCACTCCTGGGAGCTTTGGAGCTTGTAAAAAATGCTCCCTTTTTTCTTGAGTTTCTTTGGGAGCTTGGAATTGTTCTAGGAGCTTATTGAGAGCTTGATTTAGGTGGTCCCTTTTTTTGGGATCTTGTAGAAGTTCCTTGTCTCTTTAGGAGCTTCCAGAATCTCCTTGACAGGTAAGGAGCTTCTACAAGTTCCCATCCATTTAGGGTCCAAAATACTAATAAAAAGTGCAAAAAATCACTTGAATCATCATTGTTTCTCATGTCAAAAAGGCACAAAAAAGAAAAATCAATTGAATCTATTGATCATGCATTTTTTAAACTTTTCAAGGTTCTATGAATTAAGAGGGCTTGCCCTTCCTATGTATATATATTTTTTCACAATCAAAATATAGGCTACTGGTGTGCTTATGTGAGTAAATATGGATCTTTCTATACTATTACTAAGATATTGAACAACTCTAATTCATCTCTTAAATGTTTATAGCTAGTTCACAATATTCCTCTTGATTGATGAATCAACTGAGGACCGCAAACCACATCAAACTCAAAATATCAAAGACTGAAAGTTTGATGTTAGTTGAAACAGCTAGTTCATTCACATGACAAATAAGTAGTGGTTACGCTCTACAAGGACATAGAGCCACCCAAGCACTGACCAGTATTGGGAGAAATAATAGACCTTGAGACTATTAATAAGAAATGTTTTAATAATTCATACAGTGGGATGAAGTTGTGCGTCAAATTTACAAAACATATCATCACACTATATGTATCTTCTATGTAGCTATGCATACTTGGTAAATGATTGATTTAATGCCACGTAAAGCCAATTTATGTATATATGAACATGGACATAGGGGTGCAAGCAAATTAATAATGCTGGAAGACGTGATCACTACTGGAGGCTCAAGAGGCTAAAATAGTTTCTTATAAAATTAATCAGTAAAATTCTATTTTAATTTTTTAAATTTTAATTTATATTTTAAATTCTTTTATATATTTTTAAATATATTATTATCACTTCCAAGCTGTCATTTCCTACAAATTTGGGAAAAGCTTCTAGTTGTACCAGATCTTGTACCCATGTTGTAGATACTAGAAACTCATGCCACATAGAACTACACCAATAGAGAAGGCACTCGTATAGTTGGTTATCTGAGAATATTTTGAAATGTTTAAAAATTGCCAAATAATAAAAATTAAAATAAAATAGTAAAAATAACTTTTTGTGGTGTTATTTAGTTTTATTGTTCAAAATGAAAGAAAAATGTAACAAAAGTGAAGGGAAATGGGATTTTTGTCACCGAAATTACGCTTATTGAGGTAGATTTTTGGCGACAAAAGTGATGATGAATATCTCCCCTAGGGAGAATGTATTTCATGTCCCCATGCAATCAAAATTGAATCTCTCTTCTTTTTACAAGGCCTCCATTGCTGTCAAGAGGACATCTACATTAGATGCTGACCCCCTTTGTATTGGTTGCCTTGGTTTTTGCATGAGTATTTTCACCATCAAACTCTGATTTTTACCCTTCAGTACTTTTATTTGCTTGTACCATTGGTAAGCCTGTTTTGATATGAGTGTTTTCCTTTGGTAGCCTCTCATTCTCCTCTTTTAATTGCTCATTTCTTCAATAATATGCATATTTTTTGTGGTGAGCATCTTTTTCCGAGTTTTAATGTATCTTTCCTACACTTTCATTTCCTCCACTTCCCTCTTCAACATCTAATTTTTCTTTTCTTTTGCTTCATATCTAATTTTGAAAATTTTCTTAGGAGATTTTCCTTTAGTATTCTCAAAAGTGTCTTTTGGAATGGTGTCATAATCTTCTTCTTCAAGTGGTGGTGCTAATATTTCTTTTGCATAAAGGGGTCTTCTTGCACTGTTGTAATTTTAAATGGTTCCTCCTCTCCTGCTACAAATGTGGAAGGTTCTCCTTCCTATGCCTCCAAAGCTTCAATATAGTCATATAAAATCTTTTGATTCTTATCAATTTCCAAATTGGATGTTATAGAAGTAGAAAATATTGTTCTTGGTTTCTTGGAAACACTTGTAAATATTCTTTTTTACTGTCCTATTCATTGTGTTTGATAATTTCCTTAGCCATAGACCTAGTGATCCTTCTTTGGTACGTCATTGTTGGTTTTGTAGTCTTTTCTACATTCAGCTATCTTTTACTTCTTGAAATTGTGTCTCTTGATTCCTCTGGCTGAGTAGTATCATCTTGATTTTCTTCTTCTAATATGTTTATAATGTCCTCTATATTGGCTTCTTCCACAAAACGACTGTCAAGGAGAAACTACTCCCAAGACTGGTCAATATTTTGCAATTCATGCACTACAATCATTTTAATAAGCCCATGATGGTAAAGGCTTCTATTTTCATTTTTTGGTTGCCTTTAAATGACTTTGGCCATTCTTGTGAGGTTGTTCAACTGATAATATGGCATGTTAACAAATTTCTCCTTTTTAAGGTGCTGAAGTGAGTGTATGTGATACAAAAACATCACATTGTATCTTCCCTCACAAGTTATGTACCTCTCAATGAGAAAGACTAAGTCTTTACATGGATATGTTAACTAGTTCCTTGATGCTCCAGCGGCCCATTTGGGCTTTGGTCTTAACCTGTTAAGGAAGGGGGTTGAGGCTCTCATTTATAATCTTGTTTTTAAACCTTCTCTCCCCTTCTTGCAATAAACTTGTGATTTGATATAATGTATGTTTAAAAAGATGAACGCTGAGGTTTCCAATTTTTGCACTATCTCCATCAGAAGTGTGGACAAGGGCACTTGTAACTTCTATGTTATGCCCATGAAATTTAGAGAATAAGCCCACCCACCTTGCATCCTAAAGGATTGGTAAACATTCTAGATGCAAATGAGTTATCTATAACTCAAAGGGTTCAATCTTGACTGCCATTCCATTGTTAAACTTTATACATCTCAAATTTATAAACTCTGTATTTTAATATCCGTGTAAACAATTTTCCAGCTATCAATTTTGAGTTACAGAGGATAGACTAATAATATTTGTAACCAAAAAATATTTGGAATAAGAGAACAAGAAAATTTTCTTTAAACCCCTGTATCCATCATTAATTCCCACGGAATTTTTAAGAACAACCTGAATGCTACTTTAAATTATTTAGGCAGTAATTTGATGGCTCAAAAACTCATATGAAAACCATGTTTACTGAGGATAAATTTATACCAATTCCCATTTGTAAAACTAAAAATTAAGGATGTCTTTCCTAGAAATTTCAATGAGGACATACCTGGTGTTGAACCCTGTTTCTGTGTTCACATGGGTAGCAATTCGGTCTGTTGAAAAATGACTTCAACTTTGGGAGAGAATGCTGAGGTATTATTGTTCCAAAGTGGAGCATATTGTGAGTGAGCAGTAGGGTGGATGCGTAATTCAAATGCAAAGGTGGTAGAGTATGTTGTTTAAAACAGAGGCTATATGCTTTCAAAATAGGGTATGTTTGTTACCAAATATGGAGTCGAAATATGGATAGGTTGTTTCCATTTAGGAGTCATTTGAAAGCTTAAGTATGAGGACATATGTATAGGAAAGTAATAAAAGATGTGTGCTGAGGTAATGATGAGAGTATGTAATGAGGTAATGAGAGATTTTTTTTGGTTATAGAGTATATGGGTAGAAGAGTAATGGATATGATATGATAATTATCAGAGGGAGTGAGTATTTAGAAGGATACAATACTTAAAATGGATTTTGTAGAGTCTTTAAGGGTCTAAATTGAATATGAAATTGGAATTGTGGACAATGATGACGACAAAATTTAGAAAGTACCTCTAGGGTATAAAATGAGTAGTATAAGAAAAAGGTATTATTTTTTATTTTAAATTTTTTTTTAACAAAATGATTCTTACCATAATTTAATACCATAGAAACAATTTGTTGATGTCTTCTATGTTGCTTGTAATCCTTCAATTCTTCATTTTCAAGCTGATGGTCTTCATTCTTTGTGTCTTTAATTGTATTGCTTTGAGATTCCTTACTTGTAGACTCACTTGTGCATTGCTCACAAGTATGCATATACTCTCCTCCTCCTTGAAATGGATAATGATCAAAATTCAATTCCTTCGATAGAAATTGTGCTTTTCTGGAGGGAATGATCACATGACTGCCTTTCTATGTATAAAAAAACAGTCTCCTAAAGACTCCAAACAAATTATTGAGCCTTATTAGCTTGAAAAGTATAATGCTTTGTACAAACTTATATGCAACTGTCTCTGAGCCGCTGAAAAACTAAATGATAAGACATGTTCAACTTTGTATGTATCCTCTTTATATCTATATTTGATCCTCATAGGAAATCACTAACAATTATGAACATTGATTACTAGATATGGATGCTCTTAGTAATCATTTGGTAGGTCTTTTAGTAGAAATTTTCATTGGCCAGTTTCTTGGTTTTCCAGTGAAAATTCAAGTCTAGATTGTACCAGAAACCTGGATTTTCACAACTAAGCTTCTTTGTTTTTTTCTTTTTGTTTTTCATATATATTTTTCTATTTTTTGAAAAAGTAAATCCAGGATGGAAGAGGGGTAGGAGTATTACTCCCTTTTCCAACAACTTGCATCTTGGCTTGTTGAAATAGTAGGGAAAATAAATTATTTTCATCAAGTAGAGCTTCAGTCTGTGGTCATTGACTAGAGATGAAACATTTTTCTTGTAGATTGTATTTATTTGTATAGAACCATTGTCAAATACTTCTTGGATCTCATGAGGGCCAAGCCAATGAGTGGTGAATTTACCTTGAACTCCTTAAATTTAGAAACAAAGAGCAAAGCCCAGTCACCAATTTTAAACTGCTTATTGATGAACTTGTGATACCACTTCATTCTTTATCATTGAACCAAAAAAGTGTGTTGGAGAACTTCTTCTCTTATTTCATCTAACTCATTTTCTTTCATGTTCTTTGCTTCCGAGCTTTTGTTAATTCCATTCCCAATTTAACAACAATTCTAAAAGTTTGAATTTGAAATTCATTAGGAATGACTCTGTTAATTTTGGGCAACTAGGTCCAAACTCCATGTTGCATTGCTCATATGATGGAGATGATATTTTTGTTGGATTCCTCTTTCGGAGAGATACAAGATTGATCTAAATATTATCTTGTTTGGATGAGCAGAACTTATATTTTGAATTTGTTTTCCACATATGTGCAATTTGTCTAGGTCGGCCAGATTTGTAATGTAGGCTCACAAGCCCCAAAAGATGTGTCACTCACCCCCAGTGATGGATATAAATTTGAGAGACATGATGCTCATTTTGTCATCAAATCATCTCACACATCTCTCCATCTGATTGGTTCGTACAAGCCTAAGAGGCTTTCTCTCTCCTCCACACATGTGAAATAGCAGCAGAAGATTTCAGACTGTTTTAGGGCTGCTTCTGGAGCGTTGACCAGCATTGACCGTGGGTCAAACCTCATTGTTTCACTGTGTTTTCTGCTCAGAAATTCCGATCTGGAGAGGCCACATTGGAGGGCACAGAAATCGAGGTCAAATGTTGACCTTTGACCGCAGCATTAATTGCAGCGTTGACCACAGAGTTGACCGCATCGTTGACTGGTTTGACCGCATATTTGACTGGTGCATTGACTGTTTTGTGGACTGTTTTTTGGGGTGAGTTTGACCTTGAAGGAAAGCTGACTTTGACCGAGTTTCATTGAACCTATTTGGAGGTTGAAGAGCTGGTTTGACCAGTAAAGTCTTTGCTGGCTAGGGCATCATGTTGACCGCTGTAACAAACATTTTTCTCTATCTTTGCTGAATAAGAAGAATTACAAATTCTTGTATCTTGTATTGGCTTGTCTTCTGTTGATCTATTTTATGTTCTATCAGCATTTACTTTCAATGGTAATGTGATTGAAAATCTGAATTGGGCTAATAAGAAAGATCGAAGTAAACTACATTAAGCATAGAACATACCATGGTTATCTAAAATTAATAGACTCGCTTGCCATATACTAGTTCATAAGGAGTAAAACCAGTGGTATTTTTCCATGTTGTCCTCTATGCCCACAAAGTTTCTAGAAAAGACAATTTTCCCAATCATTTCAATGGAGTTCGACAATCTTGGTTGTGATTGCTTCTAGGATTTTGTTTGTAGACACTATTTCCCAACAACTGTGGGTGACACCCATAGGAGAATTATTTCTCCTAGATTTTCTTCAGCTGATAGCCAACAACCCCTTGCAGCCAATAGATAGCTCGATGTGCCATTGTCTCTGCCACCTGAGCCAGCCATTATGAACCCTCACCCATATTTCATGATCGTATGTTTGAAGGTGGGCCTTCCAACCTCGATGGTATGGCTTTCATTATGTAGTTGGGCATTTTTGCTTACTTATTATGGACACTTCTGGGCATGGACTAGTCGGGGGATTTGGTGGAAAGAATGGGCTTGGTTTGTACTCTTGTCCCATTTTCCAACTTGGTGGTTAACCTTGTATCCTAGTCCCTTGGAATCTCCTCTATTGGCTACTAGCTTTAGTGGTGGCACGACATGGGAAATCTGATTTTGGTTGGGTGGTCTCACTTCTCGACACCACATACATCACTCCCCTCACCCCTCCACTCATTATAACCCCTTTTCACATATCTCCCATCTGGGTCCACATTTGTCCATTGGGTCCACAAGAAGTTAGCCTCCCCCTCCCCTTGTCCACACTTTGGGTCAGGCCTAGAACAATGCCTCGGAGGTTGATGCAGCTAAAAAGAAAGTAAAAAAATTAATTTGGCTTTTCAAAAGGAAATGTACCACAAAATGCAAAATATAGTCAGGACATAGAAATTTAGTGCTTGGGAAAAAACCAACATGAGCTCTATCCCCTATCATCATGGCCATCACCTTGGTTCCTAGGGCCCCTATATGAGCCCCCTACATCATGAAGGAACTCATGATTGTCCCAACCCATGGTGGGCAATTAACTGCCCAACCTTAAAGGGGTAATCATTGCCACATCATACATATATGCTCTCATTCCCCGGAGCCCCCAGCAACTAAAAGAAAGAAAAATAAATAAAAGGAAAAAGGAATATGAAGAAGGGTGGAAAAACAAAGGAGGGGGTAACTCACATACTACGGTTACTCCCTCCTACATCTATGCACCCAAGGGAGGGCATCCCTCATGATAACTACCCTTGTACCTGTTGATTTATGGTAGCATCGATTGTGCTCTAGCCTTGTAACTTTGTATATAGGCTAGGATACATGTATTCCATAAAACCCAGAAATTGTGTTTGGAAAATTCCACTTAGAGATGGTTTAATTAAATTAATTAATCGTTTTTTAATGTTTTCCTAAGTCTAAACTTAGGGAAACTGATTAATTAAAGGGTATTAATTAAACTAAGTGTGAATCTTCTAGATAAAGTCATGGATCACCTCCAAGTTAATCTTAGCCCTTGATTATGTTTTAATCTTGGTCGTTGAAGGGTCAACGGAAGAATATAAGGAGGGTATTGAGGGGCCTATGGAAAAGACATCGAGTGCATTTGAGCATTTGGCACTTTCGAGTTTGTGTGAGGAGACACAACTTTTGATCAAGGATCAAATCACTAGGGTTGGGTTTGCTAAGTGATGTTGATTCAGTGATCAGATTCAGAGAGGGACAGAAGCAGAGACTGGTCAGGAGGACTAGGAGTGCATTTCAAAGAGAGGTAGAGGTGACGCAGAGAGAGACAGCGCAGTTTTCTGAAGAGGTGACGCAGACCCTGTAGGAAATCACACAGAAACATCATAGTGTCTCTTGGAGTCAGTCCAGAGATAGCTAGAGGCTGAGGTTTCTGAGCCATGAGGGCCAAAATCCAGTCTTAGATCAGCTAGATCAGTTGCAGAGGAAGGTGACGCAGTTCCTCAAGCTTGCCCACGCAAGCTTACGCAGTTCCAACGTAGGCAATCACACAGAGGCAGTGAGGGCTTCACTAACGCTGTCAAATCAACCGGAGACTTGTAGAGTGAGGTATATCTCACATTTTTCACCAGATTGTTTAGATTTCTCTGAAGGGTTTGCCGGATGTTGGCACCCTAGTTGTACTTACGATTCTGCTGCTTAATAATACAAACTCTCAGATCTGCTGCACCGGTTTTCCCGAGTTGGGTTTTTCCAAGGACTTAGTCCAAAAATAATTGTGTCAAATGTGGATGTTTTTCATTGTATTTTGTTTAGATTGTTTCAGCACTTAGATTTATTCTGCAGCATTATTTGTGTAGACTGATTCAGAAATTACTTTGATATTTCATTGTAATGAAATAAATATGAAACATAATAGAAGAAGTAATCCAGATTTGTTGTAGTAGGAATCCAGATCTAGGATTTTTCATAGTACCATGGCATGTGTCTTGGAGCCTGCCCCTGATGCCCCACTCCATTCTATCATTATATCACATGACACCTACCACATGACAGATGTACCGTGGACCTGTCACTCCCTTAGAAGTTGAAACCACCTAATAGGGTCCTTGATTAACCTCCTTCTTGAACTTGGAGACACCTGTACACTCTAAAGCCCATTATGGAAAGGCATGCCATTATGAAGTGCCCACCTGGTTCCATGTTTTGTAAGCTCATTTTCTCAATTACACTAATGATTTGTTGTACTAGAAGGTGAGGAGACACATTAGATCTTATACAAGATTGCAGGTGGGTCTTCATCTTGGGATCTAGTGTTAAATTCTGAAGATGTTCTATGCTTAGATGCAAATAAGTAAGATGCAGATAGAACATACCAATAGATCGATGGAAGACAAGCCAAAAACAGAGATAAAGAATGGTGGCATTACGAAAATCAGCAGGATGCTTCAACTAGCAAAGTCTTCATAAGGTTAGCCACCCACATGTGTCACACAAACCCAAGACGTTTCATCAAGAATACTTCATCAAGACGTTGCACCAAGAATCCCTAAACGCAAAACAAGAATGCTGCTCCATCACCATCCAAGAGAGAAGAAAATATCTCCACAAAGTGTGTGTATCAAATGAACTCCAAGTCTCTTCAATATATAGGAATCTGTGGGGGTGTGTGACACATCTCTTATGCATGTGGGATAAAACAAGTCGACCTTGCACATGTGGAATAAATTCAAAATACATGTTCTGCTCATCCGATCAAGATGATCTTTAGATCGATGTTGCACCTCTCTGAAAGAGGAATCCAATAAAAATATTGGCATCGTCATTTGAGCATCACAACATGGAGTTTGGACCTAGTTTCCCAAAATTAACACTCCCTCTCAACTAGGGAGAACTCCATCCACTAGTGCCATCCAAACATCGTGCGTCATCCCACCGTAACTTGCTTCGTTGCCTTCTCTATTTCAAAACAAAAGGTGAGTCACAGAGACATCACTTACAGCTAACCTGAAGTTAGCTCAGAGGTCTGAAACCTCTATAGGACTCAAAGGAGTCACACACCAACCTGAAGTTGGTTAAATTGATCCGAAATCAGTTGGAGGTCCGAAACCTCACTTGGACTCGAGAGAGTCATATACTAACCCAAAGTTTGTTTCACTGACCCGAAGTCAGTTGAGGGTCAAGTGGTTGGACATATGCCATCCTAGATATAGAGAGTACGACAATCTTTGATGCATCCATCGGTCTTGCTATGGTCTCTATTCACATTTCCCACCTCATTGGCCAAATGAGAGGTACTTCCCATGAGTCTGAAACTCCATGGGTAGGATGCATACAGGGCACAGATCAAAGAGAGGTAAACCAACTCAATATCATCACGGTGGGGCAGAAGCACACCAACAAGGTTTGGCAATCCTAGCCCTGTGGTTGCTCATAGCTCCAAGAAGCTATCCCCAAAGCCCCCTGGAGCTCCCAAAGCTCATCGTCCAACGGGACCCTCAGAATAGGTTCGTTCCACAGTTCCAAGATTCTCACGGAAGGTTAGGAACATGACCTTCCCCAAGGGCTTTGTGAGAAAATCCGCGACCTGCTCATCAATTCCTATATGATCGAGCCTTACGGTGCCTCGCTGTACCAAATCCCAGATAAAATGGTACCAGACATCAACATGCTTGGATTGATCATGGAACACGGGATTCTCTAATAAATGAATCCCCCTCTATTTATTACAAAGGATAACGATGGCATCTAGCACATGCTCGAACAACTCACTAAAGAGCTTTCGCACCCAAGTGGCTTCACAACAGGCCATACATGCTGCAATGTATTCGGCCTCAGCAGTGCTCAAAGCTACTGACTTCTGCTTCCTGCTCGAAGCAAACCCAAGTGTGAAGCAACATCCAGATGTGCTCTTGTGATCCACCACACTGCCAGCCCAATCGACATCAATATATCCACAGAGTCTCAAACTCCCGGTAGTGTATCTCAACCCATGGTCTATCGTGCCCCAGAGATATCTCAAGAGTTTCTTGGCACCAACCCAGTGAATGTTATGAGGATCAACCATCTATTGACTCAAAGTGTTCACTGCACAACATACATCTAGACGGATGTTCCCTAAGAACATCAGGGCCCCTTCGAGTTGACGATACTCAATAGGATTTGCTAGCATAGGCCCAGAAGCACTTTCACTCAACTTCTTAAAGTTAAACTCCGTTGGTGTCGACACGGACTTACAGTCCATCATTCCAATTTTTCAACAGCTTCACAATACATTTTCCTTGAGAGAGGAAAATCTCGCCAGGTCTCTGCCAGATCTTCAGGCCTAGGAAGTAATGTATCAGTCCTGGGTCCTTCATCGAAAGTGATCTCCCTCTTCCACTGATGAATGAGAGGGTCAACACCTATCAGGAAGAGATCGTCCACATAGAGAACCATAATGAGAGGCTTTTCTCTATCAACCTTGAAGTAAAGGTTCGGATCAATATTACTACGAGTGAAGCCTAGCTTCATCAAGTAGCTATCTATCCTCTCTTACCAAGCTCTGGGGGCTAGCTTCAACCCATAGAGGGGTTTCTTCAACCTGCAAACATGGGTGTCTCGATCCTGGACTTCGAACCCCAGAGGTTGCTCTACATACACCTCTTCCTTTATCGCACCATGCAGAAAGGCAGTCTTCACATCCATCTGATGAAGATTCCATCCTTGCATAGCAGCAAGGGTAATAATAGATCACAAATGCAATCATAATCAATGCCTTCGTCGAGAGAAGTCTTAGGCAACACATCTTGCCTTGTACTTTTCAGCACTATCATCATATCCATGCTTGATCTTATAGAGCCATATCGAGGTGAAAACAACTTTGTCCTCCGGTCTCGAGACCATATCCCAGACATCATCCTTCATAATGGACTCGTACTTTTTATGTATAGCATCCTTCCAGACTTGATGCTTTACGACTTCTTCAAATGATCCAGGCTCATATGGTACTCATGGCTACTAGATACCATTGGTATCTATATGGCTTCTTACTTTCCCGTAATGTCCCCCTTTGGAGCCATATGTCTCTCGGCATCCTCGAGAGTACCCCTGAGCCATGAGGGTCTTCTCTAGCAACGTCATTTTCTCAGGAGCATACACAGTTGCAGTCTCCCTCTTAATGCTAGCTCCTCTGCAGAGGTGTTGTTATCAGTCCTTCGAATCTTGATCTTCTTCTTCGGGCATCATATTATATAGATCAAAATGTATCAACAACTAGACATCAGATGTCTTTGTGATACTTGAGGGAAAAAAAAAGTCCCCCTTTTTATGCTTTCCTGCGGCACAATTCCGATATATGCCTTTATGACAGATGCTTTCTCCTGCAATGACAATTTTTTTATACTTTCCTTTGGTTGCATGTAGCCGCTGCACTGCTATATAACTGTTGCAATCCAGAATTTAGCCTCTCTTGTTGGGGAAGAATTTACGATACACTGAGGATAGTTAACTCCAGCAATGTAATTTCGAGGATAACATTAGCAACACAATCTCCAGGATAATAAAAGACCCAACCAGCATCAACAATGACAAACTGGTCACATTTGCCTCTTAGTACTCGGTTCTGGAAGCTCAACTTCAGGAATCAAGAAATCGAGTCTTCTTGTAGTCTCTTCAACCTTGCAGAATCGAGGTTTGTACAAGTGTAACTTGCCCACAAATCCGAGGTCTTCGAGTTTATTCATTTACCACAGCAAAGGTAAGCTACAGGACTGTAGGTCCGAAGTTACGACCACAGAACCCAACCAATTTTCTGTCCACTGTCTGAGATGTGACTTATCACAGTTCACCCACAAATCCAAGTACTACGCCCTATCCACAAATCTCAGATCAGGTTTGTAGACTGCAGCAAGTCTAAGGCCTATAATTGACTATCCACGGGATATGTCAAAGGTTATGAGCTCCTACAGGTCTTCTGTTCACACATTATGTGAAGTGGTAATAGTCCACAATTCGAGCTCCAATGTGAGACTGACCAAGCTTGCACTTCGAGCTACAATAGTTCAATAAACCGAGCTACAAGTTTGGGATTCACTATTCTAAGGTGACTGTCCTATGTTCTAAGTCCTCCTTCAAGCTTGAGCACCGAGCCTTTACAAATGTAAGCTACAAGACTGTACATAGGTCTGATGTAACTTAACTTTTCCTTTGTATGAGCTCACTACCCTTCAGTTTAGAGTTTTTCCGAAGTGTGTCCGACCCTTAAACAAATATGACCTCTTTACAAGTCTGTCCGAGTAGTTGTCCACAGGTTTGAGTCTTCAAAAAGTTTGTAACAAAGCCTGACAAATGGTGACTGACTAAGCTTCAATTTGTTAACTGTCTTAGGTCCAAGCCCTTCACAAACTTGCAGATACGAGCTTTCGAGCTTTCACACACTAAACTTCAGATCCTAGCCAGCAATCCGAGCTACTATAGGTGACTGCAACAAATCTGAACCTTGAAACTAATACGAGGCTTCAATGTAGACTATTCACACGTTGACTGCAATCATGTGTCATAAACAAGGTCACTGTCATCAATTATCATACTCAAGGACAATGCCAACATAAGGGTATAGCTACTGTCATCATGTCTCATAGTAGTCATCAAATTTACTGTTGTGCCAAGTCACTGAAGTACATAAAGATCACTGCCCTGAGTTAAGGTCACTGTCACAACCTTATTGCTAATATGAATTTCGTAAACATAGGTATGACTGTCTATGTCACTGTCATAATGACAGTGACATAGAATCATAGATTACTTTCTTACTTCCTTATTGATCACTGTAATATGTCAAGAACATTATAAACTAGGTCACGTCTCATTGTCATCACAAAGATCATTGTTCTTTTGACAATCAAAGGCATCATCTTGCTGGAGCATAGAACACTGTTATATTACTGAAATTAGAACACTGACATTCCCTACATTGTTGTCACTGCTATCTCACAATTCACTTTATATAGCTTCCTATCGTCAAGTATGCTATACAAACTTAGCTACTCACAAAGAGAGGGAACCATATCACAGATGAAAGAGAGCCAACATTTAGTGATACAGATCATCGAACCATTGGTAATAAACCACAGAGAAAACAAATACAAGTCACATTAATAGTGAAGAGAGAGTCATAGGAGAATGAGGCTTTCTTTGACTGCATAACAAAGTGATGCTATAGAAGTATCTCTGAGGTCCAAAAAACTGGTGGCTGTTTCGAGGTCTTTAACTCAACACAAAAAAATGCCCACGCTGTCTTCTAGCCTCTGGTACAAAAAAATTGCCCACGCTGTCTTCTAGTTGCAGCTAGGCTCTACTTCCACGCTGAAGTTTAGGGCTTCTTCCATGCCTCAACAGACCTGAAACAACGATATCTAACTCGGCCTTCTTTCAGCAGCTTGGTTACCTGCAAACAGTCCTTATCTCGTTGCCCTAGATTCTCAATTAGATGGGCTTTGTCTTCTCCTAGCTCCAATACCATGTTAAATTCTGAAGATGTTCTATAGAACATACCAATAGATCGATGGAAGACAAGCCCAAAATAGAGATAAAGAATAGTGGCGTTATGGCAATCAGCAGGATGCTTCAACCAACAAAGTCTTCATAAGGTCACCCACCCACATGTGTCACACAAACCCAAGACGTTTCATCAAGAATACTTCATCAAGACGCTGCACCAGGAAGCCCTAAGCGCAGAACCAAGAACATTGCTCCATCACCATCCAAGAGAGAAGAAAATGTCTCTCCAATATATAGGCATCTATGGGGGTGTGTGACACATCTCTTATGCATGTGGGATAAAACAGGCCGACCTTGCACATGTGGAATAATTAAAAATACATGTTATTCTCATCCAATCAAGATGATATTTAGATCGATCTTGCACCTCTCCGAAAGAGGAATCCAATAAAAATATTGGCATCGTCATCTGAGCATCACAACATGGAGTTTGGACCTAGTTTCCAAAAATTAACATTTGGTCTCCCTATACAGGGTCCAAGCCCTCCAGAGGGTCATATTGGCTTTTGTAGGGTGTGCATTGAGAGCCATGGGTCTCCACTATAGCAAAGAGCAAATAGCCATGCCATGGGATCCTTCAACACCACTCATTTCTCGCTCGTGTCCCACTAATTTGATGATGACAATGTACCTGGACCACCTTGCCCAGCTGGCTACACGCTTACACCACACACTTGGCAATTGATCTAGAGCCCAGATGGGGTTTTGTCTTACCATTTGAGATAAAGGAAGGGCTTGCATCATTATTTCAGTCTTTGTCGATGGGATACATGTTTGCTCGATTCAGTTGGAGACCCATGAGGATGCTTTTGTGCTCCCACAGCCACTTGGGAGCACCATAGGTTATTTTCTTGGAGATCAAAGGGTCGCTCCATTCTTCATTGTTTTGGAGCTTTTCGCTCGTTTTGGCATATGAGGGACTTCACTAGGCCTTTCAATGGCCCTCCTAGCTATTTTATTACTATTTCAGCCCTCTTTAGAGGCTTATATTTCATATTATGGGGATATTTGGTGGGCTTGTCACCAAAAGTATTGTTATTTTGCACATTATTTTACGTTAGGGGCAATATTAGGCTAAAATAGGCCATTCGAGTCCCTTAGAGGATTGTATATCTCGAAGAGAGGAATTCTCTCTCATTCATCATCACTTGGATTCAAGTTCTCTTGTGAAAATTAATTCAGACCTGCAGTTTGGACGAAAGTTTTGATGTTGGGATGCACTTTGATATTTGGAAAGTTTTTCTAAATCATTTTGGAGCTTCTATTTGATGTTATGATGGATGGATATACTCGTTTTTTCTTGTAAGTGTTATTTTCTCGGCTATGATACATGATTAATGTATGGAATATATTGTCAAGTTTTATTGTGCCCTAATTGGAATGCAAATTCTTGGAAACATTAATATTTGAAGTATTGCATGCCTTACATGTCTAAGGTAAAGCGAATGAATGTTCCTAGGGGTATATTTTCTATTACATTACCTTGAGACTCCATCAACCATCTCCAAAGAAGTATAAATACCTACAATAATTGTTGCTACCCCGCTAAGGTTAACAAAGTTGCTTAGGCCTCCTTGATAGAGCAAAAATCTAAAATCAAAGTAAGTCTTGAATCCATATTTCCCAATAGAGAGGCACTGGGTTTTGAATCCTTGATGATCAACCTTTAAAACTATATTTTTCATCCTTTCCTTGGATTCTTTTCCCTAACCCGAATAGTCTCCTAGGGCCTACTGTGAAATGCATTAGTCTGGTTCAAATCAAGTGAAAATTGGTCCATAGCTGTGCTAGGATGTCCTCTAGGTCTCCACAAAATTTCAAGCTATTCCCAAGTGGATTTGGAGAAACACTAAGCCCTAGCTCCAACACCATTTTCATCCTATGTTGCTTTGGTTAGTGGCTTTTAAAGGGTCATTTCTCTCTCAAAAACTCAAAGGAAGTTCATATTTAAGTGACCCTTCCTCTCATCCTTGCTTGACCTAGTCCTATTGTTGATGATCATTATAAACCTTAGGTCTTGCTTAGTATTCTAAGTCTCTCTTGTGGTCCCAACCTTTTATATGCTTGTTACCTCATAAGACCTTAAGAGAAGTCCTTTTATTCCCTAAAGAGCCTTAGGTCTAGGACATCCTTTGTTAAGAAATTTCTCTAAGCCCTAGATCTAACTTCTTTTGAGCCTTTCTTAGATAGCTCCATACTTTGCTTTTAAAGCAAGCAATCCTTTATTTGAATCTCTCTTGTGAACGAACCTTAGGAATCACATCACATCCTATCATTGACTTATCTCTCCTTGAGATTTACTCTATATCAGGACTCCTCTCATTGGTGAAAGTCTGTAAAGAGCAGAGGACATAGACTAAGGTGATAGTGGGTCTTTTCCCCATTTTTTCCACCTGGTCTAGTAGTTGTCCCTTTGGAACCTCTCCTAGGACCCTTGCTAGTTTGGGCGGTAACATTTTTGGCGACGTTGTCAGGTACATGAAACGTGTGTCTTGTTCCCCATATGACAATATTGACATATCATTCTTGACAACTCCATTGGAAGAAGGGAGCCTAGTTCTTCATTGAACTTCAAAGTCAATGCTTGAAAGGTGAAGCAAGCATTTGTCAAGGCAATTTCATTCACCCTGGTGACTCTCATGTCATTAAGAGCCCAACAACATGTTGACCACATATATTCCCTCCCTGGATATGATAGGGACCACACAGTATCCCACTTCAAAATTCATGAAGAATATGCCTATGTTTGATGGGGATCCACATTCTGCAGTTAATCAGAAGGTATGCTTCAAGGCAAAAATATAACTAAACCTTGTGACTATATGGAATTGTGTGTCCTACCCATTGCCCCGGATACCGATTGGCTTGAATTATTTTAACCTAAAAGAATTTCTTCTCTCTCAATATTAGTTCTGCACTTCCTTTTACATAAAAGGCCTGATTTGCAAACTGATGAAGACATGTGCCAAATGCTAGATATGACCCTCTAGGAGGAGGATATTAATGAATATGGCTATGTGCTGGAAGAAGAATGTCCTAATTCCTCTCTACATCATCAAGATCAAGTTATTGATGCATACTCTGAGGATTGCACTGAAAAAGAGACTCATGAGTTGGAAAGCAAGTCCTCCAAAAATGATGAAGAAGATTTTGATCCTGACACTCTCAATGTATTGGAAGAAAGAATGGTGGAATATGGCGAATCTTGTAGGCAACTTATGGCAACATCTGGCTCTCCCCCAAAGGAATATCATGCCTGATGTGAACAGTGTCCTCCTCTGCTAACTCAGGCTCCATCATATGCTGCTCTGGCTGAATCGTCACAAGGGACTCATCACCCAGAGTATCTCCTATACAGTCCCCTGACTGCTTACCCTGCACACTAGAACACAGCTCTGGTCTACTGTCATCATCATCTCTGCATGGCTGCTCTCGCTCCCCAGAAGCATCCTCATATGATCCCATGGACTCATCTGAAGAAGAGTCCTCATTCTGGCATACAGAAGGAACGTCTACCTCCTCTACCTCTGCCACCTCATCTGCATCTCTCAAACATGAGTGATCAGGCCCCCAAGGTTCTTTGCAAATGAAGAAAAGTCCCTTCCTCCTCAGCTCATTTCTACTGCCTGACCCACCAAACTGGAGCAGCTCCTCCCTGGTCAACTGTCTCCTGAATAGCCCAATATTCTGCTCAACCAGCCCTTGGGCTAGCTCACAAGCAGCAGGTGAGACCAACTGCTCTCTCCTCCAAATGCTCAACAACCGGGTCTGCAACTCTCGGCCAATGGTCCCATGGTCTCTCATACATGACGACAAAATGGACTGCATGTGTGCTTTGACAGTATCAGGATGATGTTCTCTAATGCTGAAGAAGCATTGGAACACCTGCAGGATCAAGTCATCACACTCAAGGTCAAACATGATGACATAAGTCTTGAATGTGGCCATACTCCATAGAATCTCAAGCTTCTTCTCGAAGGTAGAGCCTGCACTGTTGTCCAAATCCTGAAAAGTCTCTACAATCAACCTCATAATCCTCCTCATGATATCATCATTATATGGAGCTATAGGTGCAGTCAATTTCATGATGTTACTGAGGCAAGCTGCAACTGGAAGTGTGACCCCTTCACAAGGTTCCTCCGAGAATTTGGGCTGTATAAGAGCAAGCATAGCAGGTTTTAGAGCCCAAATCAGTTTCTTCCCTTATTCTTGGCTTATTTTGGACAGAAGTTCATTAAGTTCATCAAGTTTGGACAAAACTCTCCATGTCATCTTCATGTGTTTCAAATCTGTCCCAAGTGCAAGGATTTTGTGACCAACCCCCAATTCTTCCTGCAAATCTTTTGGCTGTCCCTTTTGAAGGATGGCATAAATTCCTCTTGAAAAGGGTCTACTGTTCTGCTTGGTTTTCTGGTCTTCTGATGCATGGTGGTTTAAGGAACCAACTTCTATTTTTATTTTCATCAATCTGTTTAGAAATCCCTCCATGGTTCAACCAATACTGTTTTTCTGAGTGTGTTTTGGGTGTAATTTCTTTGAGAAGTATTTCCAAGCTGTTAGGTAGCAAACTTGCTGTAGGTGACTGACATTATTTATTCCCAAAACCATTTACAACATTCCACACATATCCAGCAGACTTCAAAACAATTTCATACTACTCAGAAAATAATATTCAGCTGATAATATTGAGACAACATAGACTGCCCTTCTCTACATTCGAAAAATGAATAAACAGTGAGCAATTAAAGTGGTGAAACCTGGGTTAGTGCACAGTGTTGAGTCTTCAGTATGATTCTCAGCCCTCAGACAATCTTCAGCAAGCAACACAGAGACTGATATTCTCTTCCAATGCCCACACACTACAAAAAGAAATCCACACTCAATGACTCTGCAGTTCAATCTCTGCTTCAGCTATTGTAAATTTGTTTTCCTTGAGGCAGAACTTGTCCATATTAGAGCGCAAAACCCATTGGTAGCAGCCTTCTAAATATTGTAGGATATTGGCACAGCAAACAAGTCCAATATGAGGGAGCCGTAGACTAACGCACTGATATCTTCCTTTGATGATATTGACTAGTTATGTAGTTTGTGGAGACCCCATCAACTTAGAGAATGCATACCCATGTTCAATGCACACAGCGATAACCCACTACCTCTGTTTGTGGCAACACGAACTCCAGAATATGCATGCACTGCTATGAATAAGACCCATGTCCAGCAGAAAAAGAAACCTTGACCAAGAGGTATCTCAACCCAACTGAAATGTCACTGGAATTTCGAGCTCGGAACCTTAAAGAAAATGCAAGCTAGACAACCTGAGCCATTCTAATCAAACAGCGACATCTGCCACCAACGCTTAGCTATTGCTGTTTCATTCTATAAACCTCTTGCACCAAATCTCTGCCCCAAATGATTGGAGCGCTCAGACATGTACAAATTTCCTATTAATAATGCAAACTGTCAATTCAATTTCCGCAAGTGAAGCTCTCGATCTGCAATTAAAGTCTGGTTGCACGATCTCTTCTTCAGTCATGTAATTCGGCTTCAAAAAGCTTAGGATCCAATTTCTTCAATTTGTGTGAGTGTTGCCCTGGGGAAATAATAACTTCCAGTTGTCTGCAAGCTCTGATGCAAACAATTTGGAACGTCACCATCTCACGAACTGTCCAAATGATCTTTGCGCCCCCTATATATTTTGATTACTCACTGCCGTCTCCAACACTCGTTCATTCTCGACTGTAGACTTCACCCCAACGCCCTCGTTCTCCCGCTATAAACCGTACAGACTTCAGGAAAAACAATATCCGGCGGCCTTCTCGAATCGAGCAAATCAGACAATTTGGTCTTCACCCCCACGACCCTTCTAAAATGAAATTCGACTATCGGTCGTGTGCGGAAAGAATGCGACCCTGAATTATATGGTCCTGACACTTCTCCAGCTGCTGGATGTGGCACAAGTGCAAGAACTGAAATATTAGTCGCAAATGTTTTTTTTTTTTCCAAAGTGTGGCCCGCTTCCGTAGTTCAGCTACGCATAACACCAATCCGTTGAACTTCTCCAATCGCTGTCAGTTTTCTCTGCCACCAACAGCGCCGGCCACCTTGTCCTGGAATGCGTGCTACGTGTTTTCAGTCGGGGCGTTTTATCTTTTCGGCGGAGTATTTCGGTCCCCTCAGCAATACTGGAAATCGACCTTGAATTTAATATGGCCTCCTTTGCACAATTCCCACGGCCTCTTTATACTAACTACTTGGGCTTTTGCAATTGAATTTACTCACAGTTTTTATAAATGTGAATGCCGCTCCCCTAATTTGATTCACCCGTATTCAGAATAATGGTCATTTTGTCTATCTTTTTTTAATATGTGACAATTTTGGAATTTCCCAACAAAACGGAATTTTGGCACCTTCGAAACCCTTGAACAACTAACAACCTGCAAGTTGCGCCAAGACCAAGGCTTTGATACCACTGTAGTATCCCGGATGGGATATTTTTACTAAAAATGCAGATAAATAAATAAACTCCACAAAATGCCGCAAAATCAACATTTACTTACAGAAGATTGCCATGTAAAATTAAACAGATAAAATACTACAATCCAATACCACATAGAACTGGAATAAACTCAGCTTTATTATAAATAACAAAAGGGGTTTACATATAGATCTGACCCAAAAAGAGCTGAGATAGGAAACTGACCACCAAGATAAGCTGCTGAACGGCGCTGGCCACAAACTGACTGCTGCGCTCTCCCTCCGGCAATAGCTGACACTGAACCCACTGAAAATGATGAAGCCCAAGTTGAAGATCTGAATGATCCTCACACCAAACTCTGAAGCTCTGTGAAACTCCTAAGTGAAGTCTCCTCAAGAGTATTGGGTTTCCGTCCAACACTCACAAATCACTCGAGGGTTTCCGTCCTGGGGCTACGACTGAAGTAGAGAACCACGTCCTCAAACCTCTCATACACAAGCAAATGATCTACTCCAAAGATATCTCCCAATGGCCTCCTCCCTTTCTTTTATAGATCTCTTGGAGTCTTCTAGAGCATTATTTTATTATTATTTTATTCATGGTGCACTTTTCCCTTTTATTAAAATATTCCTTTTTAATGCAGAAAAGGGTAAATTAGCTACCAGGCCTCCTCCGGTCACTAAAATCTGTGTCTAACTATCCCATCGTATAGGTCTCCTCGTCCCAGTTCCAATGAGCTATTACACTAAGGTGTTCCATCGTGTATTCCTCCCGAAATGCCACCTTGAGCATAATCAGCTGAGTTAAGCCCATCAATAACTCAAAATTCCGAAAGCTATCGAAATGCATCGGAATGAAAGCCAAACTGCTCGGATGATGGAGTATATCAAGCGAATGCCTCCGGATATCATGAAAACTCCTCAAAACTCCTCCAAAAAGCTCTTGAGCCCACTGATAGCACCAATCTGTACATGTGACCTGTCTGCTCCTAACTCTGGAAGTCTCTCCTAGTCCTGTCATGGGTGTCGCCAAAAATGGGAATATTACATTCTTGATTCCTTTGATCTCTTTCATTCATCTCAGTTCAACTCTGCTCTATAACATTTGTAACAATGAAGTTGCAATCTAAAGAAGAATCCTCCACTTACACAATTTTAGAAAGGAAATAACCATCACATGTCACATAGACAAGGGTTACACTCAACTAATTTTCATCTCAAACAAAATTAAGTGATAGAACACAAGCATCACATAGAAAAGACTCAAACAAGTCACATTGACAAGAATCAAACACAACCAAGTGTCAAGTGGTGGAACACCTGCATCCTAGAGAAGTCACACAGACAAGTCTCACTACACCTATTGGCCATATAGGTGGCTCTTCCCTCGTCTGAGACTGTGAGTCAAATGCATACTGAGGTCTACTCTTGTGGAACACACTACATAAGAGGTCCCTCATCCTCAAGAGATTTTTGGCATCATTCCCTAATCCTGTGAGCTCTGATAGTGGGGGAAGGCATCTCAATGTTCTCAATTAGATGTGACCACTTCCCGAAAGGGTCATGTCCATAAGTCCAAGTTTCTCTCTAAAAACCAAGAATTTTCCTTTCGATAAAGGCTTCGTAAGAATGTCAGCTATCTGATCATCAATGGAGATGTGATGGATCCTCACTACTCCTCTCTACACCATATCACGGATATAGTGATATTTGATCTTAATATGCTAGGACTTTTCATGAAACACAAGATTTTCTACAAGAAAAATCCCTCTCTTATTGTCACAATATACAACTTTTGTGTTTGTAACTTGCTCAAATAGTTCCCCAAAAAGATTTTTTATCCAAACTGCCTCATAGCTAGCCATGCTAGCAGCAATGTACTCAGCTTCAACGGTACTCAGTACAACAAACTTATGTTTTTTGCTCATCCAAGATATCATGGCAGATCGCAAGCTAAAGCAACACCCAGAAGTGCTCTTTCTATTAGCAGAGTTACCATCCCAATGAGCATCAATATATCCATGAAGTCTTACATTTTTAGCAGTGTATTTCAAGCCTTGATTGATAGTTCCATGCAAGAATCTGAGTACATGTTTTGCAACAATCCAATGGGCATGAAAGGGATCACTCATATATTGACTTAAAGTGTTTACAACAAAGCATATGTCAGGGCTAGTGTTTACCAAAAACATCAAAGCACCAATGAGTTGTCTATAATCTGTGGGATTTGTAAGATTAGGTCCTGCAGCTTTGCCACATAATTTCTTAAAGTTCATTTCCATAGGAGTATGCATGGACTTACATTCTACCATAGCATATCTTTCAAGAAGCTTAACAACATATTTTCCTTGAGAAAGATAAATTTCACCAAGTCTTTTCCAAACCTCTAGACCAATAAATTAATGCATCAAACCAATTTCTTTCATTTCAAATTCAGAATCTAACTCCCTCTTACACTGGAGGATAAAAGGTTCTCCTCCTGTCGAGAATAAATCAACATACAATACCAAAATCAAAGGTATAACTTGGACTATCTTGAAGTACAGGTTTGGGTCTGCACTGCTTCTTGTGAAACCAAGCTTTATCAGGTAGCTATCAATGTGAGCATACCAAGCTCTTGGAGCTTGCTTCAACCCATATAAGACTTTCTTTAGTCTGCATACATGAGTTTCCCTATCATGCTCTTCAAAGCCTTGTGGTTATTCCACAAATACCTTTTTCTTGAGGAAGCCATGCAAAAAGAAATTTCCACGTCCATTTGGTGAAGAGTCCATCCCTGGCTAGAAACTAATGAAACAACAAATCGAATAGTAGTATATAGAGTTAAAGGTGCAAAAATCTTATCATAATCTATTCCCTCTTTCTGAGAGAATCCTCTAACAACAAATCTAGCCTTATATTTTTTTATACTACCATCTGCACCATGTTTAATCTTAAATAACCATTTGGAAGTGACAACAAATTTAACTTGAGGTCTAAGAACCACTTCCCAAACATCATTTTGGTTGATGGACTCGTATTATTCAGTGAACGCATCTTCCCAGACATGTTCTTTTGAAACTTCTTCAAAGGTGCATGGTTCTTCCTGAATGATGTTGCTCATGGCAGCAACATACCCTTAAAACCGACTTGGCTTCTTACTTTCTCTGAACGTTCCTCTTGGGGCAACATGTTGTTCAACATCTTGCAAGGTATCTCGCAACCATATTGGTCTCTTTCTAGTAGGAGGATATTGTGGTGGAGGATCTAGAGGATCCATGGAAACCATTGGATTATCATCAAGCTCATTCACAAGTTTCGCTTTAGACTCATATACAACTTGTTTTTCATTAACGACTTGTCTTTCAGCAATGGCGAGAGGAGGAGAGTCTTTTGCTTTTCTAAGACACGCATCTTCATCAAATGTTTCGTCTCTGCTAAACTCTATAATTCTTTGACCAGGTACATAAATTCTGTAAACTTTTGAATTATCACAATAACCAACAAAATACCTTTCTTGCCTAAATCTTCCAGTTTGTTTATTTTCTCTTTCGGCACATGGAAGTACACAGAACACCCAAAGATTCTCAAATGACTCACTTGAGGCCTTTTACCAGTGAATACCTCTTCAGGGGTCTTATTGTGTAATGTATGATGAGGAGTTATGGTTTGCACATAAAAAACAATATTTGCAGCTTCTCCCCACAAAAACTTTGGTAGATTTTGATCATGTAGCATGGCTCATACTGCTTCCATAATGGTTCTATTCTTCCTCTCAACCACACCATATTGTTGTGGAGTGTACGACACAGTGATTTATTTCTTTATTCTGACATCTTTCTAAATATCATTAAAATCATTGGAGATGAACTCTCCCCATTATCAGATCTGAAAACTTTGATCAACTTTCCAGTTTGATTTTCAATCAGAGCCTTGAAATCTTTGAACATGTCAAATGCTTCCCCTTTATTTTTCAAAAAGAATATCCATGTCTTGTGAAAAAAATCATCAACAAACAAGTAGCCACCAAGACAAGTAACAAGCATAGGTCCACATAAATGAGAATGTAAGAGCTGAAATACCTAACTAGTTTTTATTCTGCTTGAAGGGAATGGTCCCTTTATATGCTTTTCACTTGCACATCCTGGGTAAACTCCTTCATGATTCATTCTGATCTTAAGGATTATAGAAACCATATTCCTTACATGAGGTAAGGATTTGTAGTGTAGGTAAGTGAATCTTCTGTGCCATAGCTCGCACGGAAGATCGATATCATGGGTCAATGCATGAATGGGTTTACCATTGAATTTGTAAATACCTTAGCATTTTGATCTAAGAGTGAAGACTTCTCTCATACTTGAGTTCAAAGGCCAAGTTAGAACTTTTCCATTAATAAAAGAAACTTGCATTTATTTATCTTCTAGAGAAGATATAGATACAAGATTATTTTTCAAACCAGGTACATACAAAACTTCTTACAGAAAAATAGATTTGCCATCATCTAACTAAAATGAAACTGAACCATAACATTTAACTTGGTGAGTAGAATTATCTCCATGGATAACATTGAAATTAGTCTCCCTCTCAACTAGATTAGAGAGTTTTTTTTGTAACATGTAAAGTGTTTGAAAGTACCACTATCAACCAACCAACGATCAAATGAATCTATAGAAGAAGACTCTAGAAAGTGTAGAAACAAGAAAATATTTTGATTGAGTTTCCGCTGCATTATTTTTATATCTTGGATTTCTTGTTTTCATAGGATGCCCTTTTATTTGATTATCAGAAAATTCTTTTCTATAATCAAATTTTTTTTTGAATCTAGGATCTATTTTTCTTTCCTTGCAGTCACGAGCAAAGTGACAATGTTTTTGACAGTTAAAGCATCTAACTTTTGACATGTCTAGATTCCATTTATTTGATTTGAAAATAGATTTCTTTTTATTACCTTTCTTTTTCTTGTCATAGGTTGAAAATGCAGTAGGTTCTCTTTCTTCATGTTGTGAAATTCTCCCTCTGGAGATCATTCTAGTCGTCTCTTGGATACACTTTCCGAGAAACTCAACAAATGTGGGAATAGTGTTGATATTGCTAATGGTGGTGATAAGAGTCTTCCAAACAAGAGAAGGGCCTCCAAGCGCAATCAACACCATTTCTTTGTTGGATACAATTTCACCAACTATTAACAGTTGATTCCTGATTTTGGTCACTCTTAAGAAGTATGCTCGAACAATCTCTCCCCCGTTCATATAGATGTCCTTCAGTTGATTCTTTAAGGAAATAATCTGGTTCAAGTTACTAATTGAAAACATCCCAATTAGTTTGTCATACATTTCTTTAGATTTCTTCAAACCATAAACATAAGTTATGAAATTATCACTAAGAGAATCAAGGATAATTTTTCTAACTTTGATTTCACCCTTTGGATTTGACAACAACACTTGAATTATTTAGTGGATCAGTTACTATGTCTTCAACATACTCCAAAACTTTGTGTTCTTCAAGAGTGATATCTATCTTTGCTTTCTATGGACCAAAGTTTGAAGCATCATTCAACTTATCCTCTATCTTGAAGTAGGATGAAATCATCTTAATCAGAAAACTTTGGCAACAAGTGGGGTCTCTTCAGGTGATCTATGATCTCCTTGGAAGTGTCTTCACCAAAGCTCCGATAGCATGTTAAAATATGAAAGTTCTATGCACAAAATTAAAAAATTATTTGCAGAAAATTAAAAGTTCTATGCAAAAACTGAATGTACTTGCAGAAAATTTAATGTACTTTGCAGAGAAATGAATGGAACTGAATGTACTTTGCAGAAAGTTGAATGTACTTCACAGAAAGTTAAATATACTTTGCAAAAAACTGAATGTAATTTGTAGAAAATCGAATGTTTTATGTTGTTACAATTACTTAGAATGCAAATTTCTTCTTCACAAATGTTTAGATCAACAATTGTAGATACAACATAAACTTAAGGATCATATGAAGAAATACAAGCACAAATATGAGACGTTGAGAGTTAGGTCCAATGACCAAGGCAAAACACACAAGGGGAAAACCCAAATGATTCTTCTTCTATTATATTTCTTCAATTGTTTAGTAGAGTACAGAGAAAGAGAGAATGAGAATGAATAAAGTCATCAATGTATGATCAACTTGCTGCTACAGTGTTCTTTCTCTTTCGTTGAATATCTCCTTCTTCTCTTGATTAGATTTTGTCCTTCATACTTGCTCCAGCTCTTCCCTTGCTCTTACTCTTCACTTGCTCTCACACTTCTCTTGCACACACTCAACTCTAACTCTCCTTCACAATGAACATGCTACTCTCAACTCTCACTTTCTCTTACTTAAATAGATGATAAACGAGAGGAGTTACAAAATTAATTCATGCATTGAGCCAATAATAGGAGAATTGAATTCCATGAGGGAGGAGTTAATTGTAGAGAAGTGTAACTCATCCCAAGAATAGAGAGAGGTACACATGTCTTGAGGAGTTACAATTCAAATTAGGAAGAAAGAGAGAGTTACACTTAAACATGAAAGAATATTTGGTGAGAGTTACTGTTGATTTTTGGTAGCATCGAAAGTGCTCTAAGACCCAAATTTTGTGGAGAGACTTAGGCATTGGTATTCCAAAGAACCTAGAAATTGTTTGTGAAAATTCCACTCGAATTATGTTTTATTGTACAAATTAATTATTTTAATGGGGACCCTAAGTCTAACTAAGGAAAATTAAATAATTAAAGGGTACTAATAAAACAGAGTGAAAACAATATAGAAAAAGCGAAGATCAAGTCAAGTTATAATCTTAGTCGTTGATTAAAGATCTAATCTCAGTCGTTGATATCTCAACGAGAAGACTATAAAGGAAGACTTGAGGGTCATTTGGAAAGACACACTGAGTGAATCTTGAGATCGAATTCTTCTGATGGAGCAGTGCTCAGATGAAGATCAGATCTAATTGATTCAGTGCAATGAGGGGCAAAGGGAGTTATTGGACGGAGAATCTTCTCCGAGACCAAGAGTACATAACAGAGAGGCAGCAAAACTAGTAGAGGAAGCAGCATAGCCACCAGGAGGTGTGACGCGGCCCCCAGAAGGGGTGATGCAGGCCCACACAGGGATTGCGCAGTGTTTCCGAGAGATAGTCTGAGGTTTGATGGAGATCGGGGTTTCTGAGCCGAGAGGGCTGAAACTTGATTTCCTGAGAGGCAGATCGATTCAGAGAGGAGGTGACGCAATCCACAGCCATCCCCACGCAAGCCTACAAATCCACTGTGTAGAGGGAGCTGGTGTTTCGCCAGTTTAGATCCGGATTAGCTGGGGCTTGCAGTGTGAGGTAAAACTCACTATAATTTTGTTGGTCGTGATTTCTCTGTACTGGATAGCCAACAAGGCATCCAGAGATTGTATTTAGAAACTATTGCTTAATAATACAAACCCTCGGATCTGTTGCATAGGTTTTCCTGCATTGGGTTTTTCCGGGAACTTAGTCCAAAATAAAGGTGTCCTATGTGTAATTGATTTAGTTTTCTTGTTTCAGAATCATATTTAATTAAGTGTAGGATGCTTCAGTAGTTTACTTCTATAATTTATTTTGAATTAATTCTGTAAATGTAATTTACATAATAGGAGAAGTAAACTCAGAAATTTGCAGTAGGATTCCTAATATTGTCAGATCTAGGAATTTTCACATGGTATCAGAGCATTTGATGTGAAACAGGAAGAGTGGATCTAGCACTGAAGTGAAGGCCAAATTGTTGCAGTAGGAACAGATCGAATCCCCAGAAGGATTGCACAATTATAGCTAGGAGGGTGAATTATTCGAGGTTGTCTCTCTCTGAGTGAGTCAACAGAGAGGAAAGGCTTCTGGATCGAGATCTTGCCGAGGCAGAGGGAGCAGCGCAGAGCCTTCATGCAGATCCAGGGGGACGCAATTTTCTGCAGGACATTGTTGGGCAGAGAAGTGTCAAAAGAAAGAAAAGAGCACACAGCAGGGAATTCTTCCTCAGTGAGTTCCTAGCCGAGGAATTCAGTATTTTTCTAAATATCTGAGCAGTAGATCCCAATAGCAGATCTACGAGCTTCACAAGGAGTGCGTAAGCCTACCTAATGTTGTGCAGAGGGGAAAGAAGAGGGAGCAGTTCGACAGTTTTCGACTGAGATGACATCTCATGGTCTTAGAGATCAAGACCGGTTGGAGGGTTCCTCCAACTACGTAATCTGGAAGGAAAGGATCCAATTCCTTCTGGATGAATATGATCTCAAGACATTCATGGCGAATGTGCCTGTTGTACGTACAGATCCAGATCAACTTAAGACATACAAGTCCGATATGGAAAAGGCCAAGAGACTAATCCTTGATGGTGTCAAGGATCACAGTCTCTCATGTAGCTGGAAAGAACACCGCCAGGGAGATGTGGGAGGCCTTGTCTTTGCTGTACAAAGGAACTTCCGAGCAACGAAAGATGTACTTGGAACAAAAATGGTCCAAATGCAGAAGGGGGAGCACATTGCTCCATTCCTTACGAGACTTCAGGAGATTCGAGACCAGTTGGTAGCCGTGGGATCCACCCAATCTTCGGCAACTATGGTGATGCTAGCCCTTGACGCAGTCACAAAGGAGTGGGAAGTTTTTTTTCCAAAGAATTTTGGGCAGGGCTGCACTTCCTAGTTGGGAGAAAATGTGGTCAACACTTAAGGAGGAAGGGCTGAGGAGAGATCTAGTCAAGTGCAAGCTTGACGGTAGCAGTGGGAGCAGATCTAAGAGTCTGGAGGAGGAGGAGAGTGCAGCCCTCGCATCGAAAGGGCAGCAAGGGCAACGGAGACAAAAGAGAGATGTCTTGAAGGTGAAATGCTTCAAATGTGGTGAGATGGGCCACTTTTCATCACAGTGTCCTTTGAAGAAAAAATACAAGGATGAGAAGCAATTCAGAGGGAGTTGTAGTACGGATCCTGTAGTGGCAGTGTCATGGGAAGCAACAATGCAGTGGTTGGTGGACAACATCAACAACACAGAGGATGCTTCAGGGTCAGAGCATTATGCAACAGGCATATTATTAGAGCACTTTCTCTGCTAAGATGGAGTGTTGATTTTGGTAGCATCAAAAGTGCTCTAAGCCTCAAATTTTGTGGAGAGGCTTAGAAACTGGTAGTTGAGAGGGGGTGTTAAAATTGGAAACTAGGGTCAAATTCCACTTTGGACAGCTCATTTGATGGAGATAATTAGTGCATTGAATTCATTTTTTCGAAAGGACCGAAATCGACCTAAAGATCACTAAATTTGGACAAGGAGAAATGTGTTTTCGAAGTGAAGCCCACACGTGCAAATTATCAAGGTCGACCACATCATCATGTAGGCTCATGAAGCCCAACAGACATGTCTTTTGACCCTCATCAATTCATATAAATAAGAGAGACCCCCATCCTCATTTGGCATCATCATCACACAACACATTCTTCTCTCTTCTCATTTGATTGGTTTGTACACCTCATTGGGAAGTTGTTCTTTTCACACGTGTGGAAGAAATTAGGACGAATTTCAGCCCTTAGGAGGCCAAATTTCAGATTTGTTGCAGGGCTTTGACCATCGTTGACCAAGGGATATTTGACCTCCTTTGACTGTGATTTTTGTGGGATATTTGTTGTTTGTTCAGGCCATACTATTTGGCACATAAACCAAGAATTTATGAGCACTTTGACTTGCATTGATCCCAGGCATGTTTGACCACAGAGTTGACTTTAGGTTGACCGAGTTTGACTATTGTTTGGATGACTGCTATGGGATTCAACTTTGACCAGCAAGATAGGTTGAGTTCCTCTATTCTTTGATCGAGCTATTTTGGAGAATTTTGACCAGACTTTGACTATTGTTGAATTTCTGGTTAGGGTTGATTTGACTACTGTTGGCTAAGGGAAGAATTGCAAATTTTACAACGATGTTTTTTATTGTGATTTGGCAAGTAAATTTTGACTTTGACTTTGTATTATTGTACTCTCTCTGCTAAACATTTGATATTTATAATAAGAAGAATTTATCAAGGGTTTTCCCCATCTTGGGGTTTTTCCCTGGCATTAGCCATGTATTGGTGTTCCCTTGTCTTGGTTTGTCTTCTACTTTTTATTCTTTATGTTCATCTACAATTATTGTCAATGTGATTAATGGTTTATGTGATTGTTATTCGTAACTAAGTCGAAATTATCATTGGGCTAATAAAAGGACATTGAAGCAATTGTTGCAAGCATAGAACGTACGATTGTTATCTAAAATTAACTAAAGACAACCTCGAAAGACATTCACTGAGGATCCCAAGGATTCTCCCGCTTTAGGATAGAGACTAGCCCTCTCTATCCATGGGGGAATTCCCTGAAACTAGTATGATTTAAATAGATTTTCAAATCAGTAAATAGGTATGGCCGGATTAATACATGAGAACACTTTTTAAAAAAATGAATGGTTAAGCTAAAGGTGGAAAGGACCTACAAGTCAAAAGAAAGGATTTGCAAGTCAAAAGACTTAAAATAACAAAATACCTGCAAGTCAAAAGAAATATTCAAATATGCAATCTAAATAATTAACAATAACACATAAATAAAAATTAAAATAAAATAAAATAAAAAATAAAAAGACCAACATAAAGTACTCCAACATTTGAAGTATTATATTATTTGTTCTAATACCAGTGAGACAGAGATCAATATCATGTATTGTATTGCTTCTCAATAGTGCATATACAAATAACATAAATTACACAATCTAACAATAATATATATATTGATAGGCAAATGAATTCATTAACTATTATAACAAACCAATAATGCTCACGCCAGTTACTAATATGTTAGTTTTTCTCAAAATAGATTGGTGTGGATGACTGATGAAAACAAAGATTGGATAAAACACATGTAATGATGGTATGTAATATTTTAAAAGTATGGCTAATGAGACAAGAAGTGTCATGCACTAGCGCATCCAATTAATCAGTAGGTCAACTAAATATTTCAATTCGTGTGTCCCAGATAGTATGCATAAAAGTGAGAATATGTGAATCGAATGAACCTTCAACAAACTATAAATCGATCAAGTTATTAAATAGCCCAAATATTTGGATCAGAAAACATGTTGAACATGGAATAGAAAAAAGGCACAAAAATAAAAATTTATTCAAGAATACATTTAACAGAACCTCCAAAATCTTTGTCTATCAGTCCATACAACAAATGTAATCAACCCTAAAATATAGTCTCGTAACCCATGAAGCCAACCCCCTTTTCAAAATGTGTTTGAGGGTTTTATATACAAAGATCTAAGTAATTGTTTTCGTAACTAGCCCTTAACTGCTTAACTAAATGAAAGCAAAATTTAATTTTGAAAATCACCTTTCGTTTCTCGCATAGTTGAAAACTTTAATCCCTTTACCCTTTGACTTGAACTTGAGGGCTCCACGCATTCTTGGCTTGAACATTTATAATAATCCTCCATTGAAATAATTTAACTCAAATTATAATCATTTCATGGTTAATATCCTGCATAATACAAATAGATTTTAGTTTTTAATAAATCATAAGAAAAGCGTATGAATAAAATTTATTACAAACACTCCCTAATCGGGATGTGAGCTGGAAAGATTAATTCTCGCCCTTGTCCATCGCTCGCTATGAAAATACCGAGGCGATCCTGCACCACCCTCCACATGCACGAAGCAAATGGAGAGGTGGCCCTCCACATGGTTTCAATTAATGCCATTTTAGAAGGTGGCAGAAACATTATAGAGGTGAATGTTTTCAGCTTTTTCACTGGTAAGTTTTGCAAGTTTCATTTCGGCAATTCTAGTTCGAATTTGCTCTGGTCCGAGCAACTCAACGACTTGGAGGAGGTGTCCTTTGTGATCCTGCATCGAGCATTGGATCATTTACAGTTGATCCAAGTCGCCTTTTTCGGGTATGTTTTTAGTCTCAAACCCTGTATCACTTCTCTTATTGCTTGTTATACATGTCTGCTGGTTTCTGGGACAAATGGCCATGTTTTAAATTGGATGGTTTGGAAGGTGCCCTACATGAATTCTTATACGACTATTGCATAATTGTATGAGGAAATTTTTTTTATTTTCTGTACTCCTGTGTCTTTGTTCTTTGGTATTTTTTTTTTCGCAGATGGGAATTTTCTGGGTAAGGCCCATGTGTCATTCGTGGTCCTCTTATTGTTGTTGTCCCTGGCGCAATGGTGTTGTTTATCTTCGATATGTCTGTGATTTGGGCCTTGAACCTTCAAGGTTATAGTGTGTGGGCAATTCAATTTATACTTATACCTCAGTCATCTCGGGCAGAGTTGGACTCGTGTTTGGCTCTAGGACTATTTTTATTTCCAATTTCTTGTCTGCAACAAGAGAAAAAATTGGTTTATGTATCAGTCATGGCCCTCACATATGGTTACATTAGCAGGTGACCTGTACCGGTGCAACCCCTGGAAGTATATTGTTCCTGGGTTTAGCATCTCCTCGAGTTGGATCGTAGGGCTTTGTGAAAATTCTATAACATAGAATCCTACTGCAACTACTGATTATATTTCTTCTATTGCACTCATTCACAATTATTTAACATTTCACTGTGTTAAATATCAAAATAAAATACGTTGCATACTTCACAATACATAATCAATATGAAAGAAATAACACAAGTATTCACACATAGACACCGTTATTTTTGGACAATTGTCCCTGGAAAAACCCAATGTGGAAAAATCGGTGCAGCAGATCTAAGGGTTTCTTTATTATGCAAAAGTTTGAGTACAAATGTGTGATTGTGATTCTTTGTCAATCACATGAAGAAATCTGATAGAAACAGACTAGTGAGACAATTCTTACTCTACCACGAAGTTCCGACACTGACCTACAGTTGCTCTGAGAAGCTCTGCATGAACTCTGTGCAGTGACTGCGTCCCCTACGTTGTCACTGCGTTACTGCTGCTACTGCTGCTTATGTCTACCTCAATTCTCACAGTTAAGTGAGACTAGAGTGTTCTCCTCTTCTAGAAAACGTCCTTCAAAAACTAAATGAACCCTCAGCGGCTCCTCTCCAACTGAAATCGAACTCCCTTTGTTGCTCTGTGCTGGCCCAATGTAACTGCTGCTTGGCTATCACTGCGCACCTGCTAGTGGCTCCCTCCTTCCTTCTCTTCCTGTACTCTCTTGCCTTTAGAACTCTTCCTCCTAAATAATTCTCCTTCCCCTCTATGCAATCTAGAACCACTTCGATTCTTCCTTAGACTTGAAGAAATCGATCTCTGGATTCTTTCTCCGTCTGATGTGATTTCCAAATGCCCATCGAGCTCTCCTTTATAATCTTTCACTGACTCATCAATGGCCAAGATTAAATCATAATCAAGGGCTAAGATTAACTGAGAGTTGATCTGTGCCTTTATCTAGAAGATTCTCAGTTAATTCAACTAATACACTTTAATTAATCAGTTTCCCTAAGTTTAGACTTAGGAAACCATTAAAAAAAAGATTAATTAATTTAATTAAATCATTTCTAAGAGGAATCTCCCAAGACGCTTTCTGGGTATTGTGGAATACAAGAGTCATATCCTATATGTAAAATCTCAAGGCTAGAACACGCCCGATGCTACCATAAATCAACAAGTTTAAGTCAGGTGACATCCGGCCCCGCAGTTTCTCTCGAACCATGGCCCGTGCTGCCTCTGGGAAGGGAAAGACCACCCGGGGTTCTCGCGGTCGTGGTAAGCAGCCTAAAGAATTCCCTGAGTTTTGTCAGCCCAACGCTTCAGCCAGTAATATTTGTGGTCAGATGTCAACATCTCGCATAATTAATGAAGCATCCACCGCCTATCATGAGGGCATCTCTACCCAGGTCCATCAGCTTATAGCAGAATGGGAAGATGAGCTTAATCAGAAAGCTGGTATACTGGATATTGATTTGGATGATTTTAGACCTTGGTGCCTGACCCCAAACATTCTCGAGGAATATCTTCTCAGTATAAACAAATTGTTCATTTGTAATGGATGATGAAGAACCTCCTGGTTAAAGCTTTGGAGCATATCTCTTCCGGCTCACCTTCATCTTCTCAACGGTTCTCGAATTACAGTAAGGATTTTCAGCAGATTCAATTTCAACTCCAGAAGAAGAATGGTCGCCTCAGTCGCATCAAGTAGCATATTCCATGCATCCCTCACACTGAACTTCCAGGCTCAAGTGTGAAGGATCATGCCCCTGTTGATTCAACTGATGATGAGTAGTTTGATGTTCTGTTGATTTTTGGTAGCATCGGATGTGCTCTAAGTTTGAAATTTTGTAGGGAGGCATAGACACATGTATTCCAAAATACCCAAAAAGCATTTTGGGAAATTCCACTCGAATGGGATTTTATTAAAATAATTAATTATTTTTAATCGGAGCCTAAGTCTAAACTTATGGAATTAAAATAATTAAAGTATATTAATAGAACTAGGTGTGAAACTTCTAGAAAAAGATGCAAATCGATTCAATATGATCTAAGTCGTTGATTATGTTTTAATCTGGGTCGTTGGTTATCCAACGAGAAGATTAAAAGGACTTTGATGGGCATTTGGAAAACACACCGAGTGAGTCTAGAGATCCAATTTTTCAAGTGAGCAGTGCAGAGAAACCAGAGGATTTAATCGAGTTGATTCGATTGTAGTGAGGGGCAGTGATAGTTCTGTTTGGAAGATCTTTTCCTGAGTTGTGAATACTTAGCAGAGAAGACAGAGAAGAAAAAGTAGAAGAGGCAGCGTAGGGGCTACGCTGGGCAGCGCTGTAGTCTTGAGGAGATCCGAGATTTTGCTGTGGACCTGTCAAATTCAGTGTTGGAGTGTCAGGGTGTGAGTCCGGAGGGTAGAAGATCAACATCTAGCCAGCATAAGATCCAACAGAAGGAAGTGACGCAGTCCCCAACTAGAGTGATGCAAATCTACACAAAGGCAGCATGGGGCTCATCAGTTCAGTGTTGGGTCAATTCCGGATTTCCAGTGTTAGTGTGAGGTAATCCTCATTAATTCTCTGTCAGTCAAATTCTGTGGATAGCTAGATTTGGGCATCCAGTTATATTCAAAAACTTATGCTTAATAATTTATCAAACCCTCATCGGTTGCACTAGTTCTCTCGCATTAGGTTTTTCCAGGGAATTAGTACAAAAATAGCGATGTAATGTGTGTCTGATTTTCTTGCTCAGATGTTGTTTTCGCATTTAATTTCCACAGTTTATTTAGTGAAGGTTGCAGTGTATTTACTTGAGTATTTACTTGTAGAACACAGTAAATAACTTGCATAATTTATCAAGTAGGAGAAGTAATATCAGGTTGTTGCAATAGGATTTCGAGAGTTAGGAATTTTCACATGGTGTCAGAGTTTTCATTGGTTTCAAAGCAGCACAGGTAAAGCAAGAGAGCAGATCAAAAGAACTCAACATTGAAGAGAAAGAGGGAGATTGAATAGCTGCGCAGAAAGCAGATCGAATCCCCAAGGGATTGCACAGTCCAAGCTAGGAGGGAAAGATTTGCGAGGAAGTCTCTCTCTGAGTGAGTCGACAGAGGGGTGAGACTTTACAGTTCATGATTTTTCAGTGGCGGAGGGAGCAGCGCAGCAGAAGCCTCAGTGCAAAGAAGTTTTCTACAGCATTTTTGTGGGCAGAAAAGCGCCAAAAGAAGGAATAAGACACTTTTTGAGGGAATTTTCTTCCTCAGTGAATTATGAGCCAAGGAATTCTATTTCTCGATTGCTGAGCAACAATAACGAGGAGAAGATCTACTAACTCCAGCAGGGTGTGCGTAGGCCAGCCTAGCAGCTGCACAGAGGAGAGAGGGGAAGCAGTTCGACATTATTCAGTCGGCAGAGATGGCAGCAAATGGGCTGAGAGAGCAAGATCGGTTGGAGGGAGCCTCCAACTATGTGATCTGGAAGGCAAGGATCAAATGTTTGCTAGATGAGCATGATCTCAAAGCTTTTATCGATGGTGTAGTATTTGCCCCCGTGGATGCAGATCTATTGAAAGCATACAAGAAGAATATGGCGAAGGCTAAGCATTTGATCCTCGACGGAGTGAGGGATCATGTAGTATGTCACATCGTTGGCAAAGGGACGACCAAGCAGAGATGTGAGATGCCTTAGCGACGTTGTGTCAACGATTTTTCGAGCAGCAGAAGATGTACTTGCAGGAGAAGATGCGATCTATGGGGATGCAGAAGGGAGAACACATTGATCTATTCCTTGCAAAGCTTCAGGAAACTCGAGATTAATTAGCAGCTATCAGATCCACACCTCAGGCCACTAAGATTGTCATATTAGCCCTGAACTTAGTTTCAGATGAATGGAAAGTCTTTGTCTAGAGAAAGGTTGTCTGATTGGGAACACATGTGGGCCGCTCTTCAACAAAAAGAGATGAGGCGAGATATGATCAAGTGAAAACTTGATGGAAGTAGCAACAGTGGGTTGAAGCCCAAGGAGGAGGAAGAGAATGCAACCCTTGCATATAAGGGGCAACAGCAGTAGCGGAGGTGGAAAAGGGACGTCTCAAAGATCAAGTGTTTCCGATGTGGTGAGATGGGTCACTACGCTACACAGTGTCCTCTCAAGAAGAAGGACAAGGATGAGAAACATGATCCGCATGCTGCAACTGCAAGGATCGAGGAGAAGTTTGTCATGATTGCCCACATATCTCCAGGGGAGAATTGGAGTGATCTAGAGTTGTAGTTCGAAAGAAATGTAGTTGGGCAGGTTTCTTGAGGAATCCACCTAATGGGTCAATACCTTGCTACAAGAGCCAAAATCAGCAGTAGGAAGATGAACTAGTGCCTGTTGGTGCAAAGGAGTGTCGGAGTGACAGTGTAGAGGCTAGAGAGTGCCAGAGTCTGAGCAGTGCAAAGCAAAGTTGGCAGCAGTGCAGGAAAGCACAACGCAAAGTCAACAGTAGTGCAACAACTTCAGAGGGTTAGTGCATAGTCTAGCAGCAGTCAGATCTTTAGTATAGATGCATCATGTTGAACACTTGGTTCAGTAATTTTGGATGTTTTTCGGCTGTAGCAGCGACAACAGAGTTGCAGTGCAGATGCAGTTGGCAGCAGTATACAGGGTCAACAACAACATAGATGTAGCAGCGTGGTAGTTGATGGGAAGTAGTGTCAGACATCAGCAACGCAGAGGGAGATGTTACAAAGTCAATGTAGTGCTTTAGTAAGATGCATTACTAGAGCACATTCCTCGCTAAGAGGGAGTGTTGATTTTTGGTAGCATCGGATGTGCTCTAAGTCTCAATTTTTGCATGGAGACTTAGACACATGTATTCCAAAATACCCAGAAAGCATTTTGGGAAATTCCACCTGGATGGGGTTTTATTAAAATAATTAATTATTTTTAATGGGAACCTAAGTCTAAACTTAGGGAATTAAAATAATTAAAGTATATTACTAGAATTGGGTGTGAAACTTCTAGATAAAGGCGAAGATTGAGATAATATGATCTAAGTCATTGATTATGTTTTAATCTGGGTCGTTGGTTATCCAACAAGAATATTATAAGGAGGACTTCGATGGGAATTTGGAAAACACACCAAGTGAGTCTAGAGATCGAATTTCTCAAGTGAGCAGTTCAGAGCAGCCGAAGGCTTTGATCGAGTTGATTCAATTGCAGTGAGGGGCAGTGAGAGTTCCGATTAGAAGATATTTTCCCGAGCCGGGAATACTTAGTAGAGAAGACAAAGAAGAAGAGGCAGCGTATGGGCTACGTTGCGCAACGCAGTGCGATGCAGATGCAGCGCTGTAGTCTTGAGGAGATCCGAGATTTTTTTGTGGATCAGTCAAATCCAGTTCCTGAGTGTCGAGGTGTGAGACTAGAAGAGCAGAAGATCTAGCAGAAGGAAGTGACGCAGTCCCCAACCATAATGAAGCAGATCTATGCAGAGGCAACGCAGAGCTAGAGTGGGGCTCATCAATTCAGTGTTGCATCAGTTCCAGATTTCCAGTGTTAGTGTGAGGTAATCCTCACTAATTCTCTGTCAATCAGATTCTTTGTGGATAGCCAGATTTGGGCATCCAGATAGTTGTATTAAGAAAATTCTGCTTAATAATATCAAACCCTCATCTGTTGCACTGGTTTTACCGCATTGGGTTTTTCTGGGGACTTATTCCAAAAATAACGGTGTAATGTGTGTCTAATTTTCTTGCTCAGATCTTGTTTCCACATTTAATTTACTCAATTTATTTAGTGAATGTTGCAGTGTATTTTATTTAGTATTCAGTTGTAGAACACAATAAATAACTTTCATAATTTATCAAGTAGAAGAAGTAATATCAGTTTGCTGCAATAGGATTCTGGGAGTTAGGAATTTTCACAGTTGTACTCCTTGTTTTGACTTTTCTTGTATGCAATAGTTTCACACTTTTCAATATCTTCAGTGTGTTTACAGTTATCTAGATTCGAGGAAGTATAAAGACACTCAGACTTATTTATCTTGGCTTGCCAAACTTATAATATTTTACTTTTGGATGGCTTATCATGCTATTAAGTGGTCAATAGACTTGGTTTCATCTGGGCAGGTTGAGGCTACTTAACCATTTGGAATTTGGATGTAACCTACCTTTTTTGATAGATAATGAATAGAAAGGTCCTACCAAGCTTACATAAAAAAATATATATATTATAAACACATCTTCTTTACCTCATTACCTCAATTTGCTTCTGAAACCATTTACATACATTTGATTTAATTTGAAGTGTTTCCTTTGATTTTGTTGAGATTCAACAAGAAGGTCCTAGTGAAAATTATGCACCTATACTAGGATGGAGCCTCATGCTATTTTTAGGTGGATGTCTATTTATAGATGCGTGAGAAAATGATATTTATAGATGATGTCTATTTATAGATGCATGAGCAAATTCTATTTATAGATGAAGTCTATTTATAGATGTATGTGCAAGTTCTATTTATAGATTGCATGTCTATTTATAGATGCATGTCGGCTATTATTATCCCTTAATAATAGTTGGACAATAAACAATAATCTATTCTCAATGAGCACTTGAAAATAGTTAACTGAAGTGGCAAATCAGTTAGCTATAGGAATTTCGAGTTAAGAGGTTGGTTGGTGGAACATGCAAGTGGACTTAGTTGCAACTAAGTGATTCGAAGTTGTAATAGAGTTGGAAGTGCAGTTATGAAAGTTGTAAAGTAGTTTAACTTAGTTAAGTCAATTAAACTCAGTTGTGCTAGTTGTAACTGAAGATACACTACTGAGAGATCAAGTGAATTAATTATTAATTAATTCACAATCAGTGGTCTCACATGCAACTGAAGATTTACTACTATTAATTGCATGCATGTCATATCCAGTGGAGACCCAGTTGTATTCTAGGTGAAAGGCAAGTTGACTATCAGTTGTGACATTAGTGGTTGCACACATGCGACCACACACATATTGGATGTGCCCATGATGATTGCGCAGTCAAGGCAAGTAGGATTCCATTCTTTCAGGGATTGCTATCAGCAAGGATTGCGCAGTGGAGGCAGGCTGTCTGGAGGCAGTAAATTCGCTAAGGAACTTGCCAATTTTTGTATGACAGTGTGAGACAGTTAACTCATGTACTCAGAACTCTTGGATTAGAGCTTTGTATGTAATTGTTTCATGATCAATGATATATACATAATAGAATGTAGTGGGGTTTTTAGCTTTATGCTTTCCCGGTAAAATTATCTGTGTTATGTGTGATTGACATTTCTTCATGATATTGTGGTTGGCGATTGTTGTTTAAATTCTGCAAAGATTTTGTAGAAGCGATTCTGTATTTAACGGTAGCATATCATTGTTAGATCAGGAGAATCCAGGCAATACATATTTTGTATTAAATTTCTACATGGTATCGAAGCACAGAAAATTGCAATTTTGAAGCAGGAGCGGAGTTTGTTGGTGGAAAGAATTCGAATTTTGCAGAAAGACTTTCTTGGTGCTACAGCTGATTTAACATTGAAATGGCTTTCAATGGCTTAAGGCTAGAGTATGCACTCGAGGGCAGCTCAAACTACATTGCTTGGAAGGACAGGATGGAGGCAGTGCTCAAAGACAATGGCTTGAAGGAATTCATTGACAATGATGTTCCTAAGCCTGCTTCGACAGATGCTGCATTACTTGATGCATGGCAAAAGTGGCAAAGGCAAGGAGGATTCTGTTGGAAGGAGTACGAGACCACATTGTCTCAAGCCTTCATGGGAAAGCCACACCATATGCTATGTGGAAGGCTTTGACAAATCTTTTCCAAAGCAACAACGACCTTAGAAAATTGGCGATCAAAGATAAACTCAGAAAGATCAAGATGGAAAAAGGCGACACCATTCCAAAGTATCTCACAAATTTTGTCCAATGTCAGGATGAACTGGGGAGTGTGGGAATAACGGTTGCTCATGATGATTTGGTGAGCTTGGCTCTCTTGGGACTTCCTAAGAGTTGCCACAGTTATGAAGACTGTCAACGGACGGGAAAAATCGTCGGATTGGGAACTGTGAAAATTCTCAACCAATTGCAGTGATAGATTTATTTCTCCTACTTATTATTTCAATAAGTTATTATTCAGAAATTTTCCGGCAAATATCGAAATAAATACTACTGCAACATTCACAATTATATATGTAGAGAAATAATCAGTAGAGAACATAAGCACAAGAATCAATCACGTGTGCACAGTTATTTTTGGACAAATGTCCCCGGAAAAACCCAATGTGGGAAAACCAGTGCAGCAGATGAGGGTTTTATTAATTCTTCAGAAAATGATATCTTTACAGGGAAATATTCGGCGGATAAATTCTAAACCACCTGAGACTGAATCCCTAGCTTTCTCGGACAAATTTCTGACACCCATAACAGCCCCTGCGTCAGTCTGCGTGATTCTCTGCACAGTCCCAGAGCTGGACTGCGTGAATCTGCGTTAGCCTCAAGCTACCTTCAGTGACCCATTGCTGCTCTCCGACCCTGATCTCAATCACCCCTGACCTCCTCCTGCTTCTACAACTTCTCGCCCTACAACTCTCCCGCTGAGATCGAATTCTACATCAGAATGGATCTCCTTCGAGTACTAAGTGTGTGCCCAACTTATTTTCCAAGTGACCCTTAAGCCTTGTTTTATAATATTCCTGTTGGAGAACCAACGGCCCAGATTAAAAGATTAATCAATGGCTAAGATTAAATCTTGACTTGATCCATGTTTTCTAAAAGATTCACACTTTGAATTATCAATGCCCTTTAATTATTTCCTTTTCCTAAGTTTAGACTTAGGGTCTCCATTAATATAATTAATTATTTTAATAATTCTTGAACCGAGTGGAATTTCCACAAACTGTTTCTGGGTTCTTTGGAATGTTGTTGTCCAAGCCAACCTGCAAAGTTTGAGACTTGGAACACTTCCGGATGCTACAAAAATCAACACTCCCTCTTAGTGAGGAAAGTGTTCCAACAATATGCCTGTTGCATGCTGCTCTTATTCTGAAGCACCCTTTACGCTACTGCCTTTTGTACTGCTGCCTTTGACACTCCCACTGTCACTTGCTGCATTTGTACTACAGCTCCCTCTGAATACTGAATCCTCCATTCCTGCTACTGGAAGGGATTCTTCATCATCCCCATCTTTTCTCTGAAGTAGACAAACTTTGTCTTTCCTAGAGCCTTGGTGAGGATGTCTGCCACTTATTCTCCTGTTAGAGTGTACTATAACAGAACAACTCCATGTTGTACCCAGTCCCTGATGAAGTGACACCGGATGTCAATATGTTTCGACCTATCATGAAACACAGGATTTTTAGAGAGATTTATGCAATTCTGATTATCAAATAAAATGTTGGTCGCTTCCATTTTCTCCTTAGGTAGATTTACTAACAGTTTCCTAAGCCATATGGCTTCGCACGAAGCTGTGCTAGCTACCATATACTCTGCCTCTGCTGAGCTCAGTGCCACGGACTTCTGTTTCCTATTGCACTAGGAATTCATTCTCGATCCCATACTGAAACAGTACCCACTGGTACTCTACCGATCCACTGAACTTCCAACCCAATTTGCATCAGTAAAACCACTCAACCTGACATCATTGTCATGGGTGTACTTCAATCCAAGCTCGACTGTTCCTCGAAGGTATCTGAGAACATGTTTGGCTACTGCCCAATGTGCCCTCTTTGGTTCCACCATGAACTGACTTAGGGTATTAACAGCATAACAGATGCCTGGCCTTGTATTTACCAGGTACATCAATGACCCTATGAGTTGTCTGTACAAAATAGGATTAGCTTCATCATCATCGGACGTGTCATGCTTTCTTCAATCTACACACATGAGTTTTCTGATCATGTGTCTCAAAGCCCTCCAATTGTTCTATATACACTTCTTCTTCTATCACACCATTCAGGAATGTCGTCTTGACATCCATTTGGTGAATTTCCCATCCCATCTGCGCAGCAAGGGATATCACGGACCTAATAGATGTGTATTTGGCCACCGAGGCGAAGGTTTCTTCATAGTCTATTCCTTCCTTCTGAGCATACCCTTAGCCACGAACCTAGCTTTAAATTTCTCGATGTTGCCGTCTGCAGCATGCTTGATCTTGTAGATCCACCTCGATCCTACAACATATCTCTCCTGTGGTCTGGGTACTACTTCCCAGACATTATTTGTCATGATGGAACTGTACTCTTCCACCATTGCATCAACCCATACCTAGTGCTGAGCAGCTTCCCGGAAACTGGAGGGTTCTCTGACTTGAGCAACCAAGGCTTGATACCTCTCAGGCTGCTTACGCTATCTCTTCTCATTCCTGGGATTTACGACAAAATCCTCTGCATCCTTCAGAATTTGTCGAAGTTCCCTGCTCAATCTTCCACTGGAGGTGGGTGGATTTACCGTCTCTCCTTCTTGCAAATCCTTAGGAGACCCATCCTTTGGATCACTATGCCTTGGAGAGGCAACTAAATTTTCTGCTGCTGGTTGCTGGAGCTGGACCAGAGGCTCTTCCTCTGACTGTGTAGCAGAAGGCAGTTCTCGTGATCTTCTGAAGGCTTTCTCCTCCATAAATTTCACATCTCTTCGCACCACTACTTTCCTGCTCTCAGGAACGTAGATGTGATAAGCCTTTGCATTCTCACTGTATCCTACTAAATACCCCCTTTCAACAGTCATCTCCAACTTCTTCCTCTTCTCACTGGGTACATGACAGTAAGTTGTATTGTCGAAGATACTAAAGTGACTCACTTCGGGTTTGCTGCCAGTGAAGACACTTTTTGGTGTGATCTTTCCTAGTGCAGTATGAGGATTTCTGTTCTGAATGTAGACAGTTGTATTACATGCTTCATCCCATAGGAATTTGGGCATGTCTTAGTCATACAACATAGCTCTGGTTGCTTCAACAATAATCCGGTTCTTCCTTTCTGCCACTCCATTCTGTTCCGGATTGTAAGGAGTTGTCCATTCTCTTTTGATGTCTTCCCTTGCACAGAATCCAGTGAATTCTTTATCTATGTATTCACCTCCATTATCTGATCGCAATACCTTGATCTACTTCCCTGTCAAATTCTCCACCAGATCTTTGAACTCTTTAAATCGACTGAAGACTTCATCCTTGGTCTTCAAGAAGTAGATCTAGGTTTTCCTAGAATGGTCATCAATGAAGGTGACGAAATATTCGGCACCACTAAGAGATCTCCTGGACATCAGCCCACAGATATTTGTGTGTATTAGATCCAACACACCCTTGGCCCTATTGTTGCTTCTCTGATATGCTGCCTTAGCATATTTCCCCAATACACACCCCTTACAGACATCATCCCGCTTGGTGCTCAATTTTGGAACACCTATGACAGTCTTCTGGAGAGTTCTCAACGCCCCATGATGCAAATGCCCCATTCTTTTGTGCCATAGCTCATTCAGATCCGTTTCACCTGCGCTGCCAACTAGTGCCATGGGGGAATCAAGCTGCAGCTTGTACAACTTGTTGCTTCTTACCCCGATTTGTGCCTTCTTCTTCCAACTGGGGTGCTTGACGTAGGTTCTATTGCCAATAAAGTAGACATCATATCATCGGTTTTGAAGCTGTGACATTGAGAGTAGATTCATCCCCAAACCCGACACATGCAGTACATTAGTGGCCCGGATTCTATTCCCTGCCTCGGTCTGGAAAACTACGGTACTTTTCCCAATGGGAGTTCACTTTGCTTTATTACCCATGGTTATTTTGAAATTCATCTGCTCTTCTTGGTACTCGGAAAAACAGTCCCGTACTCCCGTCATGTGGGTAGAGACTCCACTGTCAATATACCAGGCATCTGAGGACGTAGTGCTTGATACACAAGCAAAATCTTCCTCTAATCTGGATGCCAATACAGATACATCGTGATCCATCTGTTCTCTCGTGCTTCCCCCCCCTGTGTGCTTTGGAGGATCGCATGAACCCTTCTTGATGTTGCCCCGGAGAACCGCGCGTGAACCCTTCGCGTTGTTGCCCGAGAACCGCGTAGATATTTGTTCACTCATATATGCCCCCTCTCTATTATTCATCTCTAGCTCTGATACCATGTGAAAATTCTCAACCAGTTGCAGTGATAGATTTATTTCTCCTACTTATTATTTCAATAAGTTATTATTCAGAAATCTTCTGGCAAATATCGAAATAAATACTACTGCAACATTCACAATTATATATGCAGAGAAATAAATAGTAGAGAACATAAGCACAAGAATCAATCACATGTACACAGCTATTTTTGGACAAATGTCCTCGGAAATACCCAATGTGTGAAAACTGGTGCAGCAAATGAGGGTTTTATTAATTCTTCAGAAAATGATATCTTTACAGCAAAATATTCGGCAAATAAATTCTAAACCACCTGAGACTGAATCCCTAGCTTTCTCGGACAAATTTCTGACACCCATAACAGCCCCTGCAAGCCCCTGTGTCAGTCTGCGTGATTCTATGTGCAGTCCCAGCGCTGGACTGCGTGAATCTGCGGGGAGACTGCGTGGGGTCTCTGCGCTGTAGCCTCAAGCTACCTTCAGTGACCCACTGTTGCTTTCCGACCCTGATCTCAATCACCCCTGACCTCCTCCTGCTTCTACAACTTCTCGCCCTGCAACCTCCCACTGAGATCGAATTCTACATCAGAATGGATCTCCTTCGGGTAATGAGTGTGTGCCCGACTTATTTTCCAAGTGACCCTCAAGCCTTGTTTTATAATCTTCCTGTTGGAGAACCAACAACCCAAATTAAAAGATTAATCAATGGCTAAGATTAAATCTTGACTTGATCCATGTTTCTAAAAGATTCACACTCTGAATTATTAATGCCCTTTAATTATTTCCTTTTCCTAAGTTTGGACTTAGGGTCTCCATTAAAATAATTAATTATTTTAATAATTCTTGAACCGAGTGGAATTTCGACAAACTGTTTCTGGGTTCTTTGTAATGTTGTTGTCCAAGCCTCCCTACAAATTTTGAGAGTTGGAACACTTCTGGATGCTACAAAAATCAACAAGAACGACTGTGGTCGGATTTGGTATAGGAGGAGTTCAGGCGGAACACTAGAGATGGCTCTTCATCAAAGCATGATGATGAAGAGGATTGTGCTTTGGCTGCCAAGGCAAAGAAGGGGAAGGGGAATAAATTCCATTCTAAATCTGAATCTAAAGGCAAAAAGATGGATATGTCGAAGGTGAAGTGTTTTCACTGTCGCAAACATGGGCATCTTGCTACTAACTGTCCGCAAAATAATAAGAACAAGAAGGTTGTTGGAGCTGCAGCTGATGAGGCCCTTGCCTCGCAATTTGAACTTGAATTCTCCTTGATCGCATGCATGGTGTCAAGTGCATTGGGATCGGTGTGGTTTTTGGATAGTGGCGCTTCCTTCCACATGACGGGAGATAAGGAGCTTTTCAGTGACTTGGAGGAGAAAGATCTCCAGATGCACATAGAGATGGGCGACGACGGACGGTACAGTGTAACCGACATTGGTACCATTACCTTTCAGAGGGAGTCAAGTAAACCATTTCAATTGAAAGATGTGATGCATGTTCCAGGTCTGAAGAAAAACTTAGTCTCAGTCGCAATGTTGGAGGACAAAGGCTATGACGTTGTTTTTAGCGATGGAAAAATTTTCCTGCAACATAAAACAACGGGTCAAGCCAAGAGGATACGGATTCGAGTTAAGAATCTCTACAAGCTGGAGGTAGATGGCTGCGCTGCCATGATGGGCAAGGCAGAAAAAGTGGTGAGCCGGGATGAGGGTGAATTATGGCACAGGCGATTGGGCCATCTTCATCATGGAGACTTGAAAGTCATGCAACAAATATCTACTAGACTTCCAATGGGAACATTTGCTCAGTTAGATCAGTGCAAGAGTTGCACCATGGGGAAGTATGTAAAGTCCACCTTTTATGAGAAGGAGAACCATGTTTCAGGGATCCTTGAGAGAGTTCACACAAACGTGTGTGGACCGTTCTTGGTTGCTTCAATAGCAAAACATAAGTACAATGTTATTTTTGTTGATGAATTTTCTCGTAAACGCTGGATCTTCTTCATGCAGAAGAAAGAACAAACATTCTCAAAGTTCTGTGAGTTTAAAGCATTGGTGGAGAAAGAGTCGGGGAAGCAAGTGAAGCCTCTGAGGAGTGATAATGGTGGAAAATACATCTCTAACGAATTCAAGAACTTCTACAGCAAAGAAGGAATTCGAAGAGAACTCATAGTGCCTCATAACCCACAGCAAAATGGGTTCGCGGAGAGGAAGAATAGAACGATCATGGGTGCAGCACGAGCGATGTTGCATGATCAGGGCCTACCAATGCATTTGTGGGCCGAAGCATGCATCACTACAGTTTATGTGCAAAACCGTTGTCCTCATAGAGTACTTGGCATTAGTACACCTGAAGAAGCTTTCACTGGTAAGAAACCGGATGTTTCACACTTTAAGATTTTTGGCTCATCTGTTTATGTGCATGTGACCAAGAACCCCAGGAAGAAGCTGGAGCCGACTGCTGAAGTTGGGATTTTTGTGGGGTACACAAAAACACCCCATAATTATCATGTGTATTTGCCAAATAGTCGGATGACTGTGGCGCGATGGGATATAAAATTCGATGAGGGGAAAGCCATGCGGTTGTCACTTGAGAGGGAGCTAGACTTGCACGCGGAGGAGGAACTGTTGGTTCCCAAAGATGAGTCTCAAGATGTGGATCAGCCACATGAGGAGGTTCATGGAGTGGAGGAGTCCACTCACACATAGCCAACCATCAAAATTGGCAGAAGACATACCACAGAAGTTGATATGCTGAGACTTGATGCTGCACAGAATGTAAGAGCCCCTACTTCACAGCACAGATAAAGACAGTCTCCTGACCGATTTACTGGATACATGGCTCTCATGAGAAATGTATTGTAACTGAACCATCTTCCTTTCAGGAAGCAATGCAGGAGCCCACATGGGTAGATGCAATGGTGGAGGAGTATGACTCCATTGTCAAAAACAGTTATTGGGAAATTGTTCCAAGGCCGGTTAATAAATCAGTGGTAGGTTCAAGATGGATCTACAAGGTAAAGCAAGCTGCTAATGGGAGTGTTGAGAAATACAAGGCCAGATTTGTGGCTCGAGGCTTCTCACAGATCGAGGAGATAGATTATGAAGAGACCTTTGCACCTGTCACAAGGTATTCTTCCATAAGGACCATCCTTTCTCTCTCAGCGCAGATGGGCTAGTGCATTCATCAGATGGATGTGTAAATTGTGTTTCTCAATGGGATCATTGAGGAAGAGGTGTACATAGAGCAACTTGAAGGTTTCAAGATCTTCAGCAGCGAGTCGCATGTGTGCCGACTCAAAAGAGCGTTGTATGGGTTGAAGTAAGCACCTTGTGCTTGGTACACTCAAATAGAAAGCCATTTCACTGGACTGGGCTTCACCAAAAGTGAAGCGGATGCAAACCTATACCAAATTGTGGTGGAGGGTAATCTTTTAATCATTGTTCTTTATGTTGATGATTTAATATTGACTAGTGATGAGCAGCTGATACGCTCATGCAAGGAGGACCTTGCAAGGGAGTTTGAAATGAAGGATATGGGCCTCCATTATTTCCTTGGATTGGAGATATGGCAGCGAGATGGTGAACTTTTTGTGTCTCAAGGCAAGTATGCAAGGGAGATACTGGGTAAGTTTCACATGGAGGGCTGCAAACCCATGGATATGCCTCTTCCAGGAAACTGGAGGAAAGAGGACGCTACTTATAGAGAGGTAGTGGATGCTATTGTCTATCGACAGTGAGTGGGTTCGCTAATGTATCTAGTGAACACGAGACCGGACATTTGATATGCGGTTAACCAGCTGAGTCAAGCTATGGTTAAGCATACCAAGCTCTTTTGGAAGGCGAGCAAGCATGTCTTGAGATACCTGAGGTGCACATCAGAGTATGGTTTATGGTACAGACAGACGGATGAGGTGAAGTTGCATGGCTTCACGGATGCAGATTGGGCGAGCAGTCCAATGGATAGAAAGAGCACATCAGGGGGGATCTTTAGTATCGGATTTACAATTGTTTCTTGGTACATCAGGAAGCGGAGATCTGTGGCACTCAGTTCAGTGAAAGCGGAATACATGGCAGTGACTCAAGATGCATGTGAGGCTATCTGGATGAGAAAGATCTTGGTTGGTTTGTTTGGTTCTCATTTAGATCCGACAGTGATTCATTGTGATAATTAGAGTTGCATTAAACTCTCAATTAATCTTGTGTTTCATGATTGATCTAAGCATATAGGTATCTGGTACCATCATCTCAGAGATTGTGTGCAGAGGAGAATTATGTTGCTTCAGTACATTCCTACGGAATATTGGGATGCAGACATTCCGACGAAGGCGCTCACCAAGAGCAAATTCAAATACCATAGAGACAAGATCGAGGTGAAGGAGAATCCCTTTCTTGTTGGGAGGGAGTGTTGAGATTCAACAAGGTGGTCCTCATGAAAATTATACACCTATAGTAGGATGGAGCCTTAAGCTATTTTTAGGTGGCTATCTATTTAGATGCATGAGCAAATTCTATTTATAGATGAATTCTATTTATAAATGTATGTGCAAGTTCTATTATAGATTGCATGTCTATTTATAGATGCATGTTGACTATTACTATCCCTTAATAATAGTTGGACAATAAACAATAATCTATTTTGATGAGCACTTGGAAATAGTTAACTGAAGTGGCAAATCAGTTAGTTATAGGAATTTCGAGTTAAGAGGTTGGTTGGTGGAACATGCAAGTGGAATTAGTTGTCACTGAGTGATTCGAAGTTGTAATAGAGTTGGAAGTGCAGTTATGAAAGTTGTAAAGTAATTTAACTCAGTTAAGTGAGTTAAACTCTAGTTGTAACTGAAGATACACTAGTGAAAGATCAAGTGAATTACTTATTAATTAATTCACAATCAGTGGTTTCACATGCAACTGAAGATTTACTACTATTAACTACATGTGTGTCAGATCCAGTGGAGACCCAGTTGAGTTCTAGGTGAAAGGGAAGTTGACTATCACTTGTGACATTAGTGGTTGCACACATGCGACAACACACACATTGCATGTGCCCATGAGGATTGCGCAGTCAAGGCAAGCAAGATTACATTTTTCCAGGGATTGCTATCAACAGGGATTGCGCAATGGAGGCAGGTTGTCTAGAGACAATAAATTGGCTAAGGAACTTTACTGAGAGCTCTTGGATTAGAGCTTTGTATGTAATTGTTTCATGATCCATGATATATACATAATAGAAGATAGTGGGGTTTTTAGCTTTATGCTTTCCCGGTAAAATTATCTGTGTTATGAGTGATTGATCTTTCTTCATGATATTGTGATTGGCTATTGTTGTTCAAACTCTGCAAAGATTTTATAGAAGCAATTATGTATTTAACAGTAGCATATTATTGTTAGATCAAGAGAATCCAGGCAATACATATTTTGTATTAAATTTCCACAGATTTTGCTTTTGCAGTGAAACCTGAGAAAACCCTTTGAAATATAATGAAACCCTAAATCTTATTTGATTGTGTTTTTGGGTCAATCCTCGACAGTTATTCTCAATAAAGCCTTCGAACTATAATGAAGACCCTAAATGCTAGAATACATTTCTCAATCCTCGACAGTTATTCTCAATAAAGCCTTCGAACTATAATGAAGACCCTAAATCCTAGAATACATTTCACAGTGCAATTTATGCAGTTAAACATAGTGTGAAATGAATCCCAACCAGAACATTATTGAAGTTCAAATGAAAATAAATGAATTTCGGTGTGAAAAGCTCCAGCCAAGATGCAAACTTTGATAGAATCTAGGGATTGGAGCTACTTTAAATCAACGATCCTCCTTTTATGTCGGGGAGAGAATGGAAGGTGGTTTAACGAGCCCTTTTTGACCCTATGCATCCCAGCCATTGATCTTGTTTTGGGTGAATAATCTTCATTTCATATCGGCTGTTGAATTGGAGAGTGTATAAACACGTTCCTCCAACCTGATGACCATCATACGTGTGATGTGAGGTGAGTGGGCCTCATGGATAGCTTAATACAATGATTTGATAAAGTGGTTCTCTGTTTAATGAAATGTGGTTTGATAAATATATTACCCTTTAACCTTCTTTCAACGTAGCATGATTTGACCAAAAAATGTTGTATAAATAATTTTAATAAAACTTTATAAAAAGGGTCTTGGGAAATAGTAAATGTACTCGGTATAAACTCAAATGATGTGTTCATTTGTTGAGTAATTAATAATTTTAATAACCCCAAATATTTCCTAGGTGTTCGTTTAATGTATTATGGTTTAGTAAATATTTTAACCCCAAGGGTTTCATACTTGTTGAGCGGAACCTCTCTCTGCATAAAATTCAACAATTTTTTTATTAAAAGTGTCCTTAAATTGACATAGCACATTTTATTTTCTTTTTTATCTTCATTTTGATTATATATCTATTTATTCATCAAGACATAAATTGAAAGAGAAACAAAACATCATGGCAATTGATTGCAATTGATTTTAAGTATGCATATCGTTAATGAAATATTGATAGTTTTTTTTATAGATTTCGATTTAAATAGGTTTTGTTTGTAAAATATTTTGAAGTTTTATTTTTAATATTGTAAATATGAATAAGTCATGCAATAATGATAATGATAATGATAATATTTCATAAATATGGATTAATTTCAAATGAACCATCTTTAAAATAGTATTACTTTCATCCTAATTTTGTATTTCAGCTTAATACCCTATGACATGTTTTTTTACTATTATTTTAGTAACTTAAATAATGTTGTCATAATTTATTAGTTTAAATAAATTTTATATGATTATCTTTAAATAGGTTTATTATAGTATATTTTATATTTTCCTTTTTTGATAACTTTCCCATTTTTTGTGGAGTTCTTAGTTATGATAATGATTTTTTAATTATAATTAGTTACATGTACTAATTAGTAATGTTAATCATTTAATTGTTTGTGTTTTTAGTTCATATATGATTAATATGCTTAAAAAAATAATACACACTTTATGAATATTGACCCTTTTTTTAACAATATCACTTATGTCATTAAAACCAATATAATTTGTTTTAATCTATTTCAATGATTCACTTTTTGTATGACTAGGACAAAGCTATAAGGAATCAAATATAATTCTAAAAAGGCAAATAAAAAGATGAAACGGGAACAGGCTTGTGTGAGTGAAAGTCCACAAAAGTGCTCTTTGTTGGAAGATAATTGGATTTGGCGACAATGGAACTTAAAAAAACTATCTGAGCTATCTTGTGCTACACCTCGTGGTTTTGCCTCACTCGGGTTGCCTTTGGTAGTCCCATCAAATTTTATATTGACCCACCCTCTTCAGTAAAGGTCGAAGTCTGGTGGTCCTCTAAGGTCACTCGTTTATCAAAAAGTATCTCAATCATTAAAAGCATGCGAATTTTATACGGTCAAGTTCAACGTCTGTATGCACTTGAGAGGGTACAAATACCACTCTTTTAAGCTATTTTAGTGAACTTCTGCCCTGAACCTTGGTGAACTACGTCGAAGTTCTCTACTTTTATGGCTTGATCGAGTTGCTCGGGAACATTTTTTTCAAAAATTGGTCACGAGCACAATTTCCCACAAAGCCAATGTTGGAATATAATTTCCAACTGCCCAGAAAACGCAGCGCAGAGTTGAGGCGGCAGTCCAATTCCGCGGGGGTCGATGAAGTGTTGTGGCTGGAGGACCGGAACCCACCGGAGCTGCTGACGTCATCCGCAGCGGGGTCCACACAAATATGTTAACAAATGGTCGCGGGGTTAAATGTTTTAAAACCATCGCATTTGTTTTAATTCAATAGTTGGTTTAATGTTTTAAATGTTATTTGTTTTATTTTTAATATATGTAACACATATATATTAAAAGGCCCGAAAGGTATTAAAAAAAATATACACAGTGAATGTTTTTTTTATTGTAAGCACAGCAGTGCAGGGGAGAAAAAAAAGATCTAGGTGCCACCATGCAAATTTGACATTAATGTGATTTCCAAGTGGTGCCGGCAGAAGTTATGATGCCATTAAAGATTTTTTAAAGCGGTGAATTTTTGGTTGTATGTCAATTAATGACATTCAATTGAACAAGGTTGAGATATTTTGTTTTAATACAGAAACAGAGCGTTGTAATTTTTATTACATAGAACAGAATTGTATGCACAGCAGTGCGGAGAGAAAAGAAAACAATGAGTTGTTTTTGTTTTTGTTTTGTTTTTACACAGAACAGCGAATGAAAAACACAGCAGAGTGTTTTAGGAAAAACAGAGCATATGGAGCAGAGTATGTTTTGTAAATGACAAAGTGTGTTACTTTGGCACTGTGCTTAGAAGCAGTCCAGCAGTTGTAATCCCTCTGTATTGAGGAAGAATTTGTATCAGTTTTTTTTTATGGAATAGAAATTTGTTTTCTGAGTTGAAACTCTGTCACTGTGAATGAAATTTTAAATATTTTCTCTGTGTTAAAGAGGGGAGTTTTATTCTCCACTGTTTGTTTTGGAAATTTCAAATATTCCAACATGGTATTGGAGCCAGTCCAGGCTATTTGAAGGTCAAATAAGCTGAAGGAAAGGAGTTCTTTGTTGCAGCAGCTTCTCCAGCAGTGTGAAGACTCAGCCAAAAAGAATCCAAAGGTATTTCTCTATATAGTTTTATGTTACTGTTGCAGAACAGTCAGTTATTCTAGATACACAGTCAAGTGTTTTTGAATCATAGTTAAGAGTACAGAATGGCTGGAGCCAGCACTGGTATGGGTATGGGAAATATCCATCTCCCACAGTTTAATTGGAAAAATTATGACTACTGGTCAATAACTATGAGAGCATTATTTGTCTCCCAAGACTTATGGGAATTTGTTGAGGAAGGCTTTGAAGAGCCAACAGATGAACATGAGTTTAATATGTTAACTCAGGCAGAAAGAGAGATGCTGAAGAGCAATAAGAAGAAAGACTCCAAAGCTTTTTTCTTTTTGTATCAAGCAGTTCATGAGAGTGTGTTTCCATGGATAGCAGCAGCTAAGAGATCCAAAAAAGCATGGGAAACTCTCAAGACAGCCTACCAAGGCATGGAAAAAGTGAAGATAGCAAAACTTCAGTTGCTGAGGAGAAACTTTGAGACTCTCTGTATGAAAGAGTCAGATACTATTGACTCATTCTTCACTCATGTGATTGGAATGGTCACACAAATAAGATCTCATGGAGAGACTCTTGAAGACAAGAGGATTGTTGAAAAACTCTTGAGAAGTTTACCCTCAAGATTTGATGTGATTGTCACCACCATAGAAGAGACTAAGGATCTCACAAAGTTTTCAGTGGATGAGCTACATGCATCACTGATGACCCATGAACAGAGATTGGGTAGGAGTGAAAACTCATCTCTTGAACATGCCTTTAAGACCCAGATGTCTTTCGGAAAAGGAAGAGGGCAAGGCAGAGGAAACAAGAGAGGAAGAGGCAGAAGCCAAAACAGAGGTGGAAGGAACAGTCCAGCAAATGCTCAAGAAAGGGGCAGCAATCCAAATCAGCACCACGGCCAAGGCAGCAGCCAACAAAATGGTCAGCAGAATGCTCAAGGACAAAGGTATGATAAGTCCAATGTCCAATGTTACCATTGTAAAAAATATGGTCATTATGCTAATGAATGTAGGAAGAAGCAGCAAGATATTGCAAGTAGAACTAGTGCAAATTTCACTAAGGAAAATATCAGCCAAAATAATTTGTTTTTAGCTTGTAATATGGCTGAAGAAAAGAATGAGGATTTATGGTTTCTAAACTCCGGTTGCAGTAACCATATGATAGGAAACTTAGCAATGTTTTCTATGTTAGATGAGAGTGTGAAGTCAGGGACTGATAACAAAGTTTCTGTTATGGGAAAAGGAGATGTAAATGTCTTAACAAGATTAGGTGCAAAGAAATCCATAGCAGATGTTTATTATGTTCCAGGAATGAAGTGTAACCTCTTAAGTATTGGATAGCTTGTCCATAAGGGGTATAATGTTTTCTTTGAGGATGATGTTTGTACCATCATGGATAAACCATCCAGCAAACTATGTATTGCTGAAGTGAAGATGACAAGGAACAGGATGTTCCCTCTCATAATGAGAGCAGATTTGAAGAATGGTGAAGAGAAAGCAGTAGTTGCACAAGAGACTTTCCAAAGCGAACCAAAAGATGATAATTGGTTATGGCATTTGAGATTTGGACATCTCAACTTTGGAGGTCTTAATTTGTTGAACAGAAAAGAAATGGTAAGTGGTTTACCATTGATAGAGAAACCGGACAGCCTGTGTGAAGGTTGTATCTTGGGGAAACAACACAGAGAAAGTTTTCATTCCAGGAAAAGCATAAGGGCAAAAGCACCCTTAGAGATTGTCCACTCAGATGTATGTGGACCGATGCAAACTCCATCACTTGCTAACAGCCACTATATCTTAACATTCATAGATGATTTTACAAGAAAAACTTGGGTTTACTTTTTGAAAAACAAAAGTGAAGTGTTTGAAAAATTTTGCAATTTCAAAGCACTTGTTGAGAACCAGAGTGGGCTGCATATCAAAGTCTTAAGGACTGATAGAGAGGTGAGTATATCTCTAAAGATTTTCTACGTTTTTGTAGAGAAAATGGTATTCATAAGGAGTTTACAACTAGATATACTCCGCAGCAAAATGGAGTAGCCGAAAGGAAGAACAGAACCATAATGGACATGACAAGGAGTATGTTAAAGGCAAAGCATTTGCCTAATGATTATTGGGCTGAAGCTATACATTGTGCAGCGTATATTTTGAATAGGTGCCCTACAAAAGAAGTTATGAACAAAGTGCCGAAAGAGGCATGGAGTGGCACAAAGCAAGGTGTCACACACATGAAGGTTTTTGGATGTGTGGCTTATGCACACATTCCGGATCAGCTAAGGAAGAAGTTGGACAGCAAGGGGGAGAAATGTATTTTCATTGGATACAATGAGGAATCCAAGGCATACAGGTTATATAACCCATCCACCAAGAAGTTTATTGTGAGCAGGGATGTTTAGTTCATTGAAGAGGAAGCTTGGGATGGAAGCATAGAGAAAACAGTAAATGTTAAACATTTTTTATCTCATGATGAAAATGATGATGAGTTGGCTGAAATACTTCCCCAAATAGCAACACCAACAAAAGAGCAGCAGAGCACACCCTTGAGGAGAAATGAAAGTGCTTCTCCAAGCACACCACAAGGAGGAAATTCAAGTGCTTCTTCAAGCATTTGTACATCTAATGAAAAAGGTAAGAAATTCAGAAGTTTGAAAGATATTTATGAACAAGATATAGCTGATGAAGGTATCAATTCTTTGTTTGCTTTATATTGTCATGTTGATGACCCTATTCATTTTGAGGATGCTATTAAAGATAGGAAATGGATAGAAACTATGGATGAGGAGATTAATGCCATAGAAAGAAACAAGACATGGGATTTGGTTGAACTACCAAAAGATAAAGATGTCATTGGAGTTAAATGGGTCTACAAGACCAAGAGTAATGCTGAAGGCAAAATAGAGAGACACAAGGTAAGGCTTGTTGTCAAAGGTTATAAACAGAAGCATGGGATAGATTATGAGGAAACTTTCGCACCGGTTGCTAGAATGGAAACCGTGAGAGCAGTGATGTCCATAGCAGCACAAAACAAGTGAAAATTTTACCAAATGGACGTGAAGTCAGCATTCCTAAATGGAGTGTTAATGGAAGAGGTTTACATTGAACAACCTCTCGGTTATGAAAGGAAAGGCCAAGAGCACAAAGTATGCAAGTTGAAGAAAGCTCTTTATGGGCTGAAGCAAGCGCCAAGAGCGTGGTACAGTAGGATAGATTCTTATCTACTGGAAAATGGATTTGAAAAGTGTGAGGGAGAACCCACCCTCTACATCAAAGAAAAAGACGGAAAAATATTGATAGTTGTTTTATATGTTGATGATGTTATTTTCACAGGTAATGATGATTATCTTATTGAAAATTTTAAAACAGTCATGAAAGAAGAATTTGAAATGACTGATATGGGTTTGTTGAAATACTTCTTAGGAATAGAAGTAGAACAAGATGAAAATGGGATTTTTATCTCACAGGCAAAGTATGTTAATGAGGTGCTTGAAAGATTTAACATGCAGGAAAGCAAAGCAGCAATCACTCCCACAGTGATGGAATTAAAACTCAGCAGAGAGGACAGCAGCAAGGATTTTAATCCTAGTCTATACAAAAGCATAGTTGGCAGCCTTATGTATTTGACTGCAACTAGGTCGGACATAATGCATGCTGTTAGTTTGATTCTCAGATTCATGGAAAAGCCAAAGGATGCACATTGGCAGGCAGCGAAGAGAATTCTGAGGTATGTTAAAGGTACTAAAAGGTTTGGTATTTTATATACTGCTTCAGAATGTTCAGATTTAGTTGGATACACTGACAGTGATTGGGCTGGAAGTATTGATGATCGGAAGAGCACTTCCGGTTATGTTTTTCACATGGGTTCAGGAGCCATTTCATGGTCTTCTAAGAAACAGCCCATTGTAGCGTTATCTACAGCAGAAGCAGAATATGTGGCAGCTACAGCAGCAGCGTGTCAAGCAGTTTGGATGAGAAAAATGTTGAGAAGTTTATGTCAAGAACAGGTAAAAGGGACAGTGATCTTTTGTGACAATAGCTCAGCTATTGCATTGTCTAAAAATTCATTTTTTCATAAAAGGACAAAACATATAGACACCAAGTTTCACTTCATACGTGAATTGGTTAATAATGGTGAGATAGTTTTGCAACATTGCAGAACAGAGGATCAATTTGCAGATATCCTCACAAAGCCACTTGCGCAGAAAAGCTTTGAATATTTCAGGAAATCCCTGGGTATGCAGGAAAACCCAACAGTTGAAATTAAGGGGGAGTGTTGGAATATAATTTCCAACTGCCCAGAAAACGCAGCGCAGAGTTGAGGCGGCCGTCCAATTCCGCGGGGGTCGTTGAAGTGTTGTGGCTGGAGGATCGGAACCCACCGGAGCTGCTGACGTCATCCGCAGCGGGGTCCACACAAATATGTTAACAAATGGTCGCGGGGTTAAATGTTTTAAAACCATCGCATTTGTTTTAATTCAATAGTTGGTTTAATGTTTTAAATGTTATTTGTTTTATTTTTAATATATGTAACACATATATATTAAAAGGCCCGAAAGGTATTAAAAAAAATATACACAGTGAATGTTTTTTTATTGTAAGCACAGCGGTGCAGGGGAGAAAAAAAAAGATCTAGGTGCCACCATGCAAATTTGACATTAATGTGATTTCCAAGCGGTGCCGGCAGAAGTTATGATGCCATTAAAGATTTTTTAAAGCGATGAATTTTTGGTTGTATGTCAATTAATGACATTCAATTGAACAAGGTTGAGATATTTTGTTTTAATACAGAAACAGAGTGTTGTAATTGTTATTACATAGAACAGAATTGTATGCACAGTAGTGCAGAGAGAAAAGAAAACAGTGAGTTGTTTTTGTTTTTGTTTTGTTTTTACACAGAACAGCGAATGAAAAACACAGCAGAGTGTTTTAGGAAAAACAGAGCATATGGAGCAGAGTATGTTTTGTAAATGACAGAGTGTGTTATTTTGGCACTGTGCTTAGAAGCAGTCCAGCAGTTGTAATCCCTATGTATTGAGGAAGAATTTGTATCAGTTTTTTTTTATGGAATAGAAATTTGTTTTCTAAGTTGAAACTCTGTCACTGTGAATGCAATTTTAAATATTTTCTCTGTGTTAAAGAAGGGAGTTTTATTCTCCACTGTTTGTTTTGGAATTTGCAAATATTCCAACAGCCAAAACTAGTATGAGGACTCCCTAGCTTTGCTTTTTCTGGTCAAGGAGATGCATTTTTAAAAGGATGTTATTGGATTGAAAATTATTATGAAACCGATAATAGATTAAATCAAAACTTTCCTAGTTTATAGACTTCTAAAAATATTAGAATTTTTAAGACACAGGAAATAATTTTCCTCAATACAGAGATTACATACAAAGATTAAATGAAAGCTTTCCTCGTTTATAGACTTAGAACTGTTAAATGTTAGAATTTTTAAGACGGAGGAAATAATTTTCCTCAATGCAGAGAATACATACAAAGTTGCTGAAATGTCTTAATGATGAAGGTCTTTATTTTAATACAGAGTGGCAGAAATTAAATTGGCAATTATAAGGAGCAAATAAACTTCAAACAATTTTATTTAAGGTGAAAAACAGAGTAAAACAAAGTAGTTGTAGTAAAATTCATACGTGAAATTCTCTTTCACCAGTAAAACAACTATTCTTACTGAGATTTAAATTTGCTCCACGATTTTCTCCTTCTTATCTTTCGATACTTACATTAGCCACATTACATAATAATACTATATCTATGTATATTCAAAACATATATATCGAAGACATTTAATTCATGACAGACAAAATTTAATACACATGATGGGAAACTTGACTTTCTAAACAAACTACATGCATGTATATTCAAAACATATATATCAAAGACATTTAATTCATGACAAACAAAATTTAATACACAGGATGGAAACGTGACTTTCTAAACTTTAGAGAGGTTGTGTGAGTTAATACTTGTGGATTATATGTTTGTTTGCCCATAAGCTTTTAATAACATGCTTTAAATTTATATTTGACTTTAATAGTTTAATCTGTTGTGGAATGGGTAATTGTTTTTGTGTTCAGAATTTCATTTATGTGATGTTTTTCTCTGCAAACTCAATTCGCAACCTGCAAAACATTTACTAAGTATGACTGTTGTCAAAAAAATTTAACACAGTGGTTGAAATTAATTCTCCGACATTAAACAGGTCACAAAATTAACTTTATTACTCGGCAAATACAAGATTTCAAAACATTCTTAAACATGTGGTTACAAGTAAACGTTTCTTTTAGTGACTACGATGCTTTTCCTTTGCATGGCATTTGTTAGATGTGGTTATTGATTATTTTGAATAATGTTGATAGAGCTTTTGGATAGATAATTGTACGGTGTAGGTGACATATCAATAAATCACAGTTTTCACTTAAAAGACCTTAAATCAAATTTCTTTCCGAAATACCTTTTTCTCTTAATTTATTATCCTCGAAAAAGACAAATTCCCATTTTAAAATAAAAGGTGCCGAGGATGAACACATAATTTAACCAGAAGAATGTATATATGCATCTTATGCTTAGTACGATTCTGCATGTGGTTTGTGTGCGTTGTCCATCTATTTAGAAAAGCATAAATCTTCACGTTGCAAATATTATGTGTATGTGTAGACGTATATTCAATTGAAAACAATATGTTACAGTCTTTCTGGGATAGTTTCTTTCTCTCATATTCCTATGTATTGTGGTAAAAATAGACGACAGTGTCATGTCTGTCTTTCTGTCGTAAGTTTCTTTCTCAAACACAATCTTTGCTGGTTTGAATTAGATTGGAGTCCCATTTCACTATACAAAGAACTTGAAACAAAAGGGAAAGGTTACAGATCTACTAGAGAGGAGATTCACATTAAATCCATGAGCTTGCCCTCAGAACATGTATTAATTGAGAATCCACCTTATCATAGATTATACAAGAAAGCAAGGATAATGCATAATTCTGATTGTAATGCCCCCAATTTGGACTTGTCAACATCAAGTACCTCTGATCTGCATCCCATGATGCACGTTGGATCAAAAACTGGTGGCAATGACTGGGATGATGCCTTCAGGTTGTATCCATTTTCCAGAGAACACATTCTTGATATCATGTACATTGTGCAGAATGAATTCAAAAGTTTAACTCCGAATGCTTCTTTAATTAATGCCATGTCTGATTTGCAGTGATGAATCATGCTCATCCAGCATACAAAATATTGCTTGGCCTCAAGATCCTCTTGGTTCGTAATAAAAAGATTCAGTCTTTGTTCTTAAATTCATAAATTTTCTAGACTTGTTGTCTCTCTTCTGTACTAGTTCATAATAATTTCATGCTGTTTGGAGCAGAAAGAAACTGTCAAGCAGTTGAAAACGTGCCAAGTACTGCTGCAAAATTTCTGTCATGTAAAACAAAAAATGACGGTGGCATAAATACTACCAATTTGGAAGTACCAGAGATTTACATCTGCAGAACAATATCGCCAGAATCTCCAAATTTCCATCAACAAAGGCTCGGCAAAATGGGAGGAGCTGTCAATCTTGACGAGCTTGAGATTTGTAATTCCAAGGCTTTGTCAGGAGATTCCCAAACAAGTCCTTATCTTGAAGAGCTTTATCACATGCAAGAAAAACCAGATTTAATGGCTTGCAAATCAAGCATAATTGGAAGTACTTCACAGACCAATACGCAAGCTATTGATTCATTGACTGCACAATTATTTAAGAGTGATAAAAGAGTCCGTGTGTTCAGGAGGAGCTTTGATGCAACTTTCGAACCGAAGTTTTCTACCCCCTTTGAGTCTCGACCCAATTCCAAGTTGAGTGTGTCAGGAGACCTCGAGTCAGAAGACGAAAGCGTGTCTTCTCCCATATCTTATCTTGAAGGGAAGGAAGCGATAAAATATTTGACAATCCCACAGAAATTCACTCTTCAGAACGACTCTATACACAAACAAGACAGTAAGGTCAAACTAAATAGATTCCATAGCAATACTAAAGTAGATCAAGTTTCCAGATCGATGGATCAACTCAAAGTCGTGATCCATGAACATCTAGATGCTCAGAGATCAAGAACACAACGTGATAAACAAAGCTCAGTCGACCCTCCTAAACACCAGACAAGTTTAAAGATTGAATCTTCCTTAATACCAACAAACAATCAAGAGGACATCCAGTTTACAGAATCCCAAAATAATAGACATGATGTACATCATATAGAAACTCAAACGAAAGAATGTTCTTCAAGTTCATATGCAGAAAGACAGGACCACCCTATATCCGATGAAAATAAAGAAGCGGTCACATCTCCTGGAAAGCTCCTCAGCATCAAGCCCGAGGGAAAATCAGATAACGAAGCTGGGTAAGTTCACCCTGCACACTATATAGGGATCAAGGCCCTTATTTTGATGGTAGCACGTTTTTTGTGCACTTTAGTTTTCAATCCTTTTATATAGCAGTTCCAGTATTTTACCTAAATCCGGGATTCAGTTAGATCCATTATTTTAATTGAACTTATGGTTGTTTTTGTTCAAGGAAACTTCATGAACTCGTTAGGCTAATATATATCATTTGTTATTTTGTTTGTTCCCTGTTGCTAGATATTTTACGAGAAACCATCTTCGTAGACCGTCGCTGATTGATCTGTCAGGTTTGTAGCATCCATTCTCTCCACTGAAAATTTTCTGCTATTTCATAGGAGTGTTTACATGAATTATATATATCATACATCGGACACAGCATGGACTGCTCATAAGGTACAATGTTGTCTGCAAAGGATTTGAAGGGACATGCCTGTGGGATGAAAACTAGAAAGATTAATCTTTGTCGTGCACCCGTGTAGGGGTGAATAGAGAAAAGTTTGAAATCGAAGAAAACAAGGGAAAGGCGGATAACAGATCTGATTCGGAGTACCAAGGCATGCTTGAAAGTTACATTTTGCAACTTAGGAGCATGTACAGAGCATTACAGGAAACGCTGGATCAGGAACATATTCAATAAAATCTTCAAGCTGCTTTCTTAGCGATGGTGTTAGTATGATGTGAATCGCATAGGAAGCTATTACAACATTTATATGATATATAACCTAAAAGATTTTGTGGGGATATAGAAACTTCCCTGGTCATTAAGATAAGTGTTTTGTAGACCGCTGATGTGTTTTCCTCGTGAATAATTAAATTTGCAGAACTAATACATAGCATCGTTGGCCCTCTTCAAGTTATAGAATTGCATTATCGTGCCATTATTTCATTTAATATATATAATATCACATTTTTATTTTAAAATATAAAATATTAACTTAAATATATCATTAATTATATTAATTTTTGGTTTCATTTTTCTATAAATCCACTGGAAGGTGAGGTTTGAATTATGCTTTAAAACTGCTTTTGTTTGGTTATGAGCTTGTCTTTCTCACATGTAAGATAAGATAAAATAAATATATTAATTTCCAACGATTGACAACAAAGTAGGTCAAAGAGAGTGTTGAGTACTATGATGTTCATACAAAGTGGGAGAACCAAACGGTCTCCTATAAAAGATACAATGCATGAAGTAAACTAACATCTGGCCCTAGTGGAGAAGATCCAGGAGCTAATAGGTATGAGGATTAGACCCATCTTTCCTAGCATCCAAGGCTTAATGAAGAACACTGAAGAAACTCAACAAAGTTTGTTGGCCTGATGAAGAGCTGGTGGAAAGTGCAGATTGTCCACTAAGTCGTTGTCTAGGTGACTTCGCTCGTTGTTGAGGTCTGGAGGACCTAGTCCGTCTCCCAGGAATGGATATGAGATAGATTTGTTGTTGAGAACTCATGTGGCGAGGTGAGGTCCCATGGATCCTCACTGATCTAGAGTCTGGATGTTTACTGGCATCCATCGGTCTCTTGGTGCCCCTGTCTGAAGGTAGTGCCCTGAAAAATGTTGTGATCCTCTATGTGGGGTCTGGTCTGATGGGAGGTTGAAGAATATGTGCTCGAAACCTGAGAGCCTCTTGCATATATAGGGCCAAACATCTATAATTGATATACTTGAAAAAGTCAGTGAGGGTTTGAGAATCTCTGAACAAGCAATGGAACCTTCCTATGATCTGGTAGTAGACAGGGCATCCAAAAATGAAGTGCACCTAAGCCTCCACTTCTTGTAAATGGCATACCTGACATATTTTGTATGGTCTATCAATCTAGTGGTTCGTCTCTACCCGAAGTCTATGAGAACCTACTCTGAACTGACCTAAAGGAATGCGAAGAGCATGCATCCAGTGGTGAAGCGTATACTGGGATTGAACAATGAGTCTGTCTCTCAACTCCAAGAAGTGCTCAACGTAGAAGGCCATCTTTGGGCGCAACCCTCCCGTAGGATTGACCAAAGTGACCTGAACGAACTACTTGTAGATGTCCTCCCTGATGATCTTGTTCAACTCTTGTCTAGTAGGTAAAAGGTGACCAGGTGCATCTAAGGAATATCGAAAAGGTGGGAGGTGATCCAACTGAATGCACATTGACTCGAAGAGATTTGAAACTCTTGTGAACCAACATCTAGCCCGACTTGAGGGAGTAGAACGGGCAATAGTCTCAGAAGAGAAATATGCCAAGTAAGGATATCGGTCCCTACTCTTTATCAAGTCTACAAAGCTTTGGACACGATGCAAGAATGAAACCAATCTAAACACTGTCTCAAGCCGAAAGGGCTGAGCTCCAAGCTCTGCAAGGATGATGTGTTGAGGTACTGTCTGTTTGCATCTAATGATGCGGCAAAGAAGAAGAATCTGGACTCTTTGGGTTGAAGCCCAATTTGACTCAAGTAAAGACAATCCCCAAATCTCTGAGCCATATAGAATAGTGGGACAGATCAAGGTGTCCATGAGGCTCATCTTAGAAGCAATGTCTTAGAAGTGATGTCGAAGAACTATCTCTCAAGAAAGGCTAAGGAACCATATCCTTTGTTGATCTGAGGCTGAAGGGTTGGTTGCAAACTTTTTGGTGATCTCAACCTCCTCCCCTCTGAATAGGAAGTGATGGTCCGAAGTTTTCTTCACCCCATTGGAGATCATAACCTTGGTTTTACCCAGGTTGACCGTCAATTGTCGAAGATCACAAAACAAAGCTAAGGCATCCAGCTGCCTCTGTAATCCTTCTGGGGATGAGGAGAGGAGGATCGCGTCGTCAACAAAGAGTAGAATAGATATCATAACCTGGTGAAGAAGGAAGCCATCAGTTTCATGGATATGCTCGTGCAGAAATGCCTGCAACTCATCAATATAGATCCCAAATAGGGTAGGGGATAGTGGACAACCATGTTTAACTCCAATGGTGCTTCAGATGAAATTAGACATCCCATGAGCCGCGTGAAGACAACCAAGGACAGACTTATATAGATGAATAATAGATATCAATAGGGTCGCAGAGGTGCCAATATCTTCGAGTCTCTAGAGTAAGGCTTCCCTCAAAACAAGGTCAAAAGCTTTCCGAAAATCTATGAAACAACAGTAGACTTTTGAAGAGCATTGTCATGCCTCCTCAATCATGGTGCATAGGGTGAAGATGTGGTCAATGGTCTGATGAGTCGGTCGAAAACCTACCTATCTCCTAGCTCTAAGTTGTCTCTATGCAAATTCATTGGAGAGATTCTTATGTAGAATAGTAGCATACAACTTCAAGAAAGTGTGGCCCACCATGATCATTCTGTAGTTATTGGGATTTGAGTTGGAACCTGATTTGTGGATCAAATGGATAATGTGGTGTGACCATGCTAGTGGAAACCTATCACGAACTAAATGGTTGAAGAGATCATCCAAGTAGCTAACCAAAGCACATAAATCATGCTTAAAGAACTCTATTTGGTAGCCTTCCTCATCGACTGCTTTGTTGTTGTCCATCACCCAAATGACCTCTCTAATATCTTTGTATGAGAATAGGTAACAAGAAGAGGGTGGGGAGGTAACATGAAATTGGGCTTGCCTAAGAGTATCATAAAGGTTGGAAGTATGAGGGAACATGGATGCAGGGTTGAGGTCAGATGGAAGAGGGGAGCGTCGGGGAAGGATGGTACGCCAAAATAGTTTAGGGAGTGGGCAAGGAGAGCATAAAGTGCATGTCTTCTATGAGAGACCAAGAGTCATTTCTTGTGACGAAGGAGACGAAAATAAGAAAACAGGTTAACGGCCTAAGACCCAAAGGCATTTCGCAAGAGTGAAAACTTGCCCCCCTATGAACCACTAGCGAGGTGGTGTGGTTTTCTTTGAATAAGAATGGTGAGTCAATTTGAATTTGCTAATAGTAGCCAGTAATGGATGTCCCCAATGTTGGTTTGAAAAATAAGTTATAATAGGTTTTCCCACTATAAAGAAATTCACTCGAACCTTAAAACATGGTTATATAAATAGAAAAAATACTATCAATATATTTGAAAGGGAATACACCTATAGCTATATAATAATAACATAGTGAAATAACATTCACATATCTATGGTGATTTAGCAATTTGCTTTTCCTTTCTTTGTTTCTCTATTTTTTTTATTAAATTCAAACACAAACATTATTACCTCGTAATTTATGACTTTTTAGTGTAAGAATTGAAATTTTTCTTTTTAATACAAAACAAAAATGAAAAAGTCCAAAAATATAGTTCAATTAACAATAACCATGTTATAAAATACTATATAAACCATAAAATTTAAACCTTAAATCTTACATTTATCCAACCGTAAAAAATATATTGAAGATTTAATAATATTTTTAAAATTAGTAATAAAATCGTTTTATATAAGCTAGATTATATTTCTAACTTTTAATTATGAATTTGTAACCCATTAAACATTATTATTAGCTCGTTTCATGTGAACTCATGAGAAAGTAGTGTAATGGTTTACATGGATCCTATGCTCATGATTAATAAAGCCAAATTACTAAGCTCATTTTAAATGAGCTTTGATCAATAGAGTTATCTTTACATGATTTGGTTTATAAGATTTAATTTTACATGTGGAAAATTGCCATAATAATGCATGAGAAATTTGGAATAAGCTTTGACGAATAGAGTTATTTTTATATCATTCGGTTAATAAGATTCAATTTTATATATGGAATAATAATGTATGGGAAATTATGATTTCAAGTCACTTTTTTATATGATAGGAGAATTTAACAATTAATAAATAAATTTTGAATATATTATGTATTAAAAATAATTGATTATATATATAAATATAAATAATAGAGAATAGTAATAATTAATTAGTGATTAATATTTTTTTATATTTATAAAAGTAATTATTTAAACATTAAAAAATTAATTGAATATTAATAATATAGTGAATGTTGGTTCACATTCTATAAAGTTAAGTGATTAGAGTAGTTAAAAAGTTTTGAAAAAAAATAACATAAAAAGAAGAAAAAAGGGAGGATAATTTTTAAGTAATATATCTATTGAAGATGTAAGTGTTAATTTTTAAATTCTTTATGTTGTATTAATTACTTTAGTCCAATTAAATATTTTAATTAACAATATTTTCAATATCAATTAATCTTTCTAGTTATTAATAGTAATTGAAGATAGAATAATGAATGAAATGACAAAAAGGACAATTAACACATCAACAAGAGACATTAGATTTGGTCAAAGACAAGGGAAAAACCCCAGTAGGGAGAAAACCCTTTGAAAAGTCTTTTTCTATTAGATTGTCATAAAATGTTCAATAAGGAGTACAATGAGCTCAATACAATATTATCCAACAACCCAATAACATTCAGAAATATGTTCTCAATGTAAATATATATCAAAGACAACTTTTCCTATCTGTGGTCAACTTTGGTCAATGGTCTCAGTCAAACTTCCCAATCTCATGGATGATGAGTTGTGCATACGAATGAAGCCTTCCAGTCACTCCCCTGAGCCTGCAAGCCAGCAACTGTGGTCAAATTTGTCTTGTGACGAGCCAACGAATGTAACCTAAAACCCTAAAATTGATGCGAGTTTTGAACCCTATAATTTCATGCCTTTGCAAACTTCTTTTGTCGTCACATCCCCAAGCATGTGCAAACCAATCAATGAAGAAGAGAAGAAGAAGATGTTTTTTTATTTCCAAATGAGCTTGAGGTCACTTGTATTTATAAGCTTCCAAGGGTGACCAATTTCCTGTTAGGATTAACCTGTTCATATGTGCATATGTGGGATTTTCCTCATAAATTCACTTTCCCTTATCATATTTGAGTGCTTTAATAGTCAAAATTGGTCCTCTCGAAAAGAGGAATCTACTACCATGGTTGGAATTTTTCATTTAGCTTACAAAATTAACACCCTCTTAGCTAGGGAGAAATTCCAACTTTATTCTATCATGTATATCATGTCCCATCTTTGCTCAACTCTATCTACCGAAACATTCTCAAATCTAAAGAAGAAGAATTGAGCATTAGCTTCCACCCTCTATTATATCGTAGAACACATTTCAATTCGAAAAAAAAAATATCAAGGAGCACATCTCAACCTAGATCTACATCGAGGAGCACATTTCAACCCGGAATCTCATGGGGGAGCTAAACATCTACAACCCCATATGGAGCAATAGTTAATATATGGGATCACATCTCAACCCATCCTATTGCCCACTTATATTCCCAACAATGACCCTCAAGATTCATGTGGTAGAACACTTGCATCATAATCAGCTTGGGTTGTACAACTCCAAGTACACTCTCAACACGTTGACCAGACGGGGAGCGATAATCCCAACAAGCCTAGCTTGTGGGTATGATGTCAACTGGGGTATACTATGCAAATACCAAGATAGGGGAGCAACATTTCCAACCTTATGGGTAACAAATAAGGGAGAAACATCTACGACCCTATTGTCCAGACATCCCTCAACCCTAGGAGCCCTCTATCTCAATTCCTCACCCTGGGAGCTCAGACAGGGGGGAAGAGTTGGCTCAGTGCTCTCGATCAGTGATGCCCCTTATCAAAAGGGCTCACGTCTGTCAGTCCAAGTTGTTCTCTATAGAGCAATAACTTCCCTTTTGGAAAAGCCTCGGTAAGAATATATGTTATCTGCTCATATGTCGATATATGATGGAGTCTAACGACTTCTCTCTGCACCATGTCTCGAATCTAATGATATTGAATCTCAATGTGCTTGGACTTTTCATGAAATACATGATTCTATATGTGAAAAATCCCACCGTTGTTGTCGCAATATATCATTAAAGTTTCTAGGACCTACTCAAATAGCTCTCCAAAAAGCATGCTAGCGGAAATATACTCTGCCTCGATAGTACTCAATTCTACGGACTCCTGCTTCTTGCTCATCCAAGATATCATGGCACATCCAAAACTAAAACAACATCCATACGTACTCTTCATGTCGATAATGTTTCCTACCCACTCTACATCAGTATATCTATGAAGTCGAATATCTCTGGTAGTATATCTCAAACCAAGGGTGATTGTTCCATGCAAATATCTCAGAATGTGTTTGAAAGTGACCCAATGTGCATGGAGAGGCTTGTTCATGGATTGACTCAACATATTCACTGCATAGCATATGTTTGGACGAGTGTTCACTAGGAACATCAGAGCCCCAACAACTGTCTATACTCAGGTTAATTCGCCAAATCAGGTCTTGTAGCTTCTACACATAACTTCTTGAAGTTCATTTCCAACGGTGTGGGTAGTGACTTACATTCTGTCATTCCAAATCTTTCTACCAACTTCACGACATATTTTCCTTGTAAAAGGAAAATCTCTTTGGGCCTTTGCCACACCTTAAGGCCTAGAAAGTAGTGCATGAGTCCAAGATCCTTCATCTCGAATTCAAAGGCTAGCTCCCTCTTACACTCGATCATCAAGGACTCGTTACTTGTCAATAATAGATCGTCAACATATAAAGCCAAAATCAACGACATACCTTAGACTACCTTGAAGTAGAGATTGGGATTGGCATTACTTCTTATGAATCCTAGCTTCACCGAATAACTATATATGTGTGCATACCATGTTATGAGGGCTTGCTTCAAACCATACAATGCCTTCTTCAACCTACAAACATGTGTCTTTCAATCCTCTACTTCAAATCCCTGTGGCTGCTCAACATACACTTCTTCCACTAACATACCATAGAGGAATGTTGTCTTTACATCCATCTGATGAAGAGTACATCCTTGACTTGCGGAAAGGGAAACTATCGAACGAATGGTTGTATATCATGCCACAAGTGCAAATATATCGTCATAATCTTCTCCCTCTTTTTGGGAGAATACTCAAGCCACGAACCTTGATTTCTATTTCTCAATGCTACCATCAACTCCATGCTTGATCTTGAATAGCCATTTTGAAGTTACCACATATTTCCCCTTCTCTCACGGCACAACATCCAATACACCATTCTGTGAAATTTTCAAAACATAAACCCTACTACAGCATCTAGATCTACTTCACCTACTTGTTTAATTAACATTAAAAAGTTATTTTACTGAATTATTCAGAAAAACATTAAAGTAGACACCAACTGCAACCTACACATCTACAAATCATTCACTAGACAATACACACATGTGACAAGATTACACATGACTTTTCTAACAAATGTCCCTAGAAAAACCCAATGCAGGAAAACCGGTGCAACAACTCTAGAGGGTTTTATTATTATGAAAAATATGAAGATAACATTCTAGGCACCATAAATGGTTGGCCCTACAGAGAAATTACAAGGCAGTTTGTACCTTTCACTCGGAGACAGAAGATATGGTTGTATCACACCGTCAAATGAGATTTACAAATCACTAGCTCCTTCTGGACCACTGGAATACTCAGTGTTGCCTCTGCAGCCTCTGCGTCAGCCCTCACTAGCCAGTGTCCCCACTGTGTCACCCTGATTGGTGCTGCACTTCCCCAATTGAGCCTGTGTCACCTCTGCTAGTGTTGTGCTGCCCCTCTACTGCGTTGGTTGGTTCTGCATCACCCTAGCTGGGCTTACGCATCCTCTGCGTGGTGCTAGCTGAACTACATCCTCTTGGCTGACTCTGCACTGACTAGTACTCATTTCCCCTCTGCTGTTGTATTCTCAGCCTTGGATCAGATCATCCCTTGTCGATCTTTTCCCCTCACTTCACTGCAAAGTCGCTTCAGATTTATCAACAAACCCTGCCCCTAAAATTCGACTTAGCTTCAGTGCTCTGCCAGTGTGTGTGTGTCTCCAACTAACCCCAAACCTTTCTCTTATAATTTTCTCATTGGAAAACCAACAGTCGTGATATAATCTCTAATCGACGGCTCAGATTAAAATACTACTTGATCCACATCACTTAGAACATTGTGTTTATGTAATTCATTTTAATTTTTCTAATTCCCTAAGTTAGACTTAGGGTCCTCATTAAAAAAAATAATTATTAGAATAACTTCAACACCATATGAAATTTCTCCAAATGCATTCTGGGTTTTGGAGGTCTCATGTGTCTTAGGCCCTCCACAAAATTTCAGGGCTAGAGCACACCCGATGCTACCTCAAAATCGCAACACTCCCTCTTAGCGAGGAGTGTGCTCTAGCAATACAACCACACCAAGTATTTCCTGATCTCAGCATCTGTCTCTATGCTGTTGATGCTTGGCCTATTTCCCTCCATCCACTGCGCTGCTACTTTTTGTACTGATTCCCATGTCACTGCCACTGACACTGCTACATCCGTACTACAGCTCCCTCTCAATTTGTTGCATCGTGTTGCCCATAACACTACCACTGTTAACTGTTGCACTGCAACTCAGTTGCTGAGAAGTAAGAAACTGAAGCACCCCTGTCCAATCACTGGCAGAAAAGTCAGTCGAGTTGCACCTCATCATTGAAGCTCCCTCGGTTGCTGCGTTGCGTTGTCTCCCTGAAGCCACTTCGCTGCTGCAGCTTTGCACTACGTAAGCACTACCCTTTTGCGCTGCTGAATTCCCATCAACCTCTACGCTCATGATTCTACGTTGTTGTTGCCTTTGCACTACGCTACTCCTATCTACAACGTCCCAGCTCTACCCTCTGCTTCACTGTGATCTTCTGCACCCACTCCTCCACTTGTCCTGCTACTGTCTTAAGGCTCCCGTAGCTCGTATGTGATCCAAGAGTTTGGGCACCTCAAGGATCCTGCCTCCCGCCATCTATAGCTCACTCTACATATCTATGCCCCCCCCCCCCCACTTACGTGGCTCATGAGCACTCATGGCTACATCATCACCACTCCCATCGTCCCCTTTTTCTGTTGCTGCCTTGGAATCATAAGATCCCATGTCCTTCTTCTTATGACAATTGCTGGCGAATTATCCAAGTTATCCAAAATTAAAGCACCGAACATTGGATAGGTCCCTCTTCTTCTTCCCTTGCTGCCTCTGTCCCTTTGATGCAAGGGTTGCTTCCTCCTCCTCCTCTTTCTTTACTTTGACTGTGTCGCTACTGCTGCTTTGCCTCTTGGTAAATCTATTTATTTCCTCCTGACGTAGGATTGCCCACATGTCCACCCAGGATGGTAACACTGCCCTGCCCAAGATGCTTTGGACAAATGTTTCCCATTCCTCAGTGACTACATTCAGGGAAGTCCTCGCCAAGAGCCCTTCATCCGGAGTCATACCCATAGCAATAAGTTGGTCTCGGATAGTCTAAATCCTAAAGAGGAAGGGATCTATTTCCTCACCCTTCTGCAGTTGGAACAACATCATTTGATTCTTCAGAAGCATCTTCCTCTGGATGAAGTCTCCTTGATACACCAGGTCCGAATTTGTCCACATTTCATTTGTCGTGTTCTTCCCGGAAATATGTGGAACCACGTGATCTTTGACTCCATCCATGATCAATCGCTTAGCCTACGCCTAATTCTCTTTGAATTTGTTTAGGGGATCTGCATCGGTAGGCACATGTAGGACATTCTCAGCATGGTCCTTGATGTCGTACTCATCAAGGACTGCCAGGATCATGGCCCTCCAGATAACGAAGTTGGACATGTCGTCCAACATGTCTTGGTCTCTCAATCCATGTGAAACCATCTCTACTCAAATCTGTTGGAATAGATACTCCTCTCCCTCTTCCTGCTGCATTAATCAACAAAAAACTGGATATGGGTTTCTTGGCAATAGAAACCCTTTATAGTAGTTGCTCCCTCTCACAACTGATTTCCCTCCCAGGAAATCCTCTACCAAAAACAACTGAATTAGTTCTCTATGATCTCCATCCTGATCGAATCTCGGATTGTTTAGCGCAGGTCTGCTGAGCAACTGTTCTCCTCCCACTCTTTTCACCTTTGTTTGGCACTGTTCTGCAACGACAAAACCTGTGCCACACCAGTAACCTCTGAAGAGGAGAAATTCTACTTAAGACTTCAACAAATCTGCACAACAACCTCAAAACCCAGACTATGTCCTTATCGTTGGCCTCTGCGTGAGAAAACTGGCTCAACGCAGCGCATGCTGCCCCTGCGTCACTCTGGAAGACTTGGTGTTGCCTCTGCATGGCCTCTGCGTCAACCTGGCTGGGCTACGTCCCTCCTGGTGCCGCGCTTCCCTTTTCTGGATCTGCTGCTTCAACTGTCTTCTCTGCTCCAATTTCTTCAATCGCTCTTCTGGTGGATCAACTTGATCTGCAATGCTCTAATACCATTTGAAGGTTTCAAAATAGAAACCCTACTGCAACATCTAGATCTATTTCGCCTACTTGTTTAATTAACATTAACAAGTTATTTTACTGAATTATTCAAAAAAAATTAAAGTAGACACTAACTGCAGCCTACACATCTACAGATCATTTACTGAACAATACACACATGTGACAAGATTACACATGATTTTTTGGACAAATGTCCCCAGAAAAACCCAATGCGGGAAAATCAGTGCAGTAGCTCTAGAGGATTTTATTATTATGCAGAATCTAAATACAATATTCTGGGCACCAGAAATGGTTGGACCTACAGAGAAATTACACAACAGTTTTTATCTTTCACTCGGAGACAAAAGATATGCATGTATCACACCCTCAAACATGATATACAGATCATGAGCCCCTTCTGGCCCACTGGAACCCTCAGCGCTGCCTATGTAGCCTTTGCGTCAACCCTCACTAGACAGTGTCCCCATTGCGTCAACCTGGATGGTGCTGCACTGCCTTTACGTTGCCCCGGTTGGGCCTGCGTCACCTCTGCTAGTGCTGCCCTGCGCTGGCTGGGTCTGCGTCACCCTATCTGGGCTTACGTAGTCTCTGCATGGTGGTGCTAGCTGAACTGCGTCCTCTTGGCTGGCTCTGCGCTAATTGGTACTCACTGCCCCTCTGCTACTGTATTCTAGGCCTTGGATCAAATCATCCATTTTCGATCTCTTCCCCTCACTGCACTGCAAACTCGCTTCGAATTTTTCAACAAACCCAACCCCAAAAATTCGACTTAGCTTCAGTGCTCTGCCAGTGTGTGTGTGTCTCCAAATGACCCCAAGCCTTTCTCTTATACTTTTCTTGTTGGAAATCCAGCGACCGTGATCTAATCTCTAATCGATGACTCAGATTAAAAGACTGCTTGATCCACGTCACTTAGAACATTTCATAACATGTGTTTATTTAATTCACTTTAATTTTTCTAATTCCCCAAGTTAGACTTAGGGTCCTCATTAAAAAAAAAAATTATTAGAATAACTTCAACACTAGATGAAATTTCTCCAAACGCTTTCTGGGTTTTGGAGGTCTGGCGTGTCTTTCCCCCTCCACAAAATTCCAGGGCTAGAGAACATCCAATGCTACCTCAAAATATCAACACATTATTCATAATTGATTCATATTCTTTGGCCATAACATATTTCCAAATTTGTTCTTTTATGACTTCTTCGAATGTGGGAGGTTTGGCTTGAATCATAGTGCTCATGGCTGCAACATATCCTTGGTACATGCATGGCTTCTTCCTTTCTCTAAATGATCTTCGAACGAGAGCTCATCTTTCATCATCCTGTAATGTGTCTCAAAGCCAAAGTGGCCTCTTTCTGGTGGGAGGATCACATGGAGGAGGATCTAAGGGATCCATGGGCTCCATTGGATCATCAACAATATCTGTCTCAAATTTAAGTATGGAAGGACCATTTAAAATATCAATATCATCATCCTTCTTCTCCAAAAGAGGAGGTGGAGGAAGGTTGTTTTCTTTTCCAAGGGAAACATCTTCATTGAATGTTTCATCCCTAATCTAAACCTTCCTTTGACGAGGAATACATATTCTAAAAGCTTTATAATTTTCACAATATCCAACAAACGTACCTTTTTTTCCCATGGATTCCAGCTTGTTTCTTTTGTCCTTTGACACATGAAAGTATACAGGGCAGCCAAATATACGGAGATGGCTAACATTGAGCATCACACTTGTGAACACTTCTTCGGGGGTCTTGTTTTCCAATGTTTGATGAGGAACCCTATTTTGAACATATACGACAACATTTGTTGCTTCTCCCTAAAGGAACTTTGGTAACTTTTGATCATGGAGAATGGCACAAGCGGCTTCTACAATAGACATTTTCTTCCTTTCAGCTACTCCATTTTGTTCGGGATTATAGGGCACACTTGTCTCCTTATTGATACCTTCCTTCTTGCAAAAATCAATGAACACATTTGAAGTGTACTCTCCACCATTTCCAGACCTGAATATCTTGACTTTATTTCCTATTTGATTTTTTATCAAAGTTTTGAACTCCTTGAACATTTCGAAGGCTTCATCCTTGTGCTTCAAATAATATATCCATGTCTTTCTTGAAAATTCATCAATGAAGGTGATGTAATAGAGATGAGCACCAAGAGAATGTACGGGCATCGGACCACCCAAGTCAGAATGAATGAGATGGAGGATGTCATTTGTCTTGTTCTCGTTGGAGGGGAATGGCCCCTTGTCTTCTTCCCACTGGCACAACCTAGACATAATCCATCATGTTGGGCTTGAACATTGGGAATACCAGAGACCATTTTCTTCAATTTTGGAAGAGAATCATAATGTAAGTGGGCTAATCTTCGGTGCCCTGGTTCACTTAGATGAAATGAATCATGGACCAATGCTAGGAGAGGCCTTCTAGTAACCTTGTAGAGTCCTTCAAATATTGATCCCAATGTAAATTCATCTCTCATAGGTGATCCAACAAACCAAGTTGGAACCTTTCCCTTGATGAAGGAAACCCTCATCCCTTTGTCTTCCAAAGCAGATATTGATACCAAATTCTTCTTCAATCCTGGCACATACATCACATCATGGAGCACAACAGATTCCCCATACTCCAAATGAAATTTGACAAACTCAAAGATTTTCACGAGATGAGTGGAGTTGTCTCCAAGAATAATTTTCAAATTTGACTCCCTCTCTACCAAATTAGAGAGGACTTCTTTATACCCAGAGAAATGATGAGCAGCACCACTATCAACCAAACAACTATCCCATGAATCCGGAGGAGAGGAAATAGTAAGGGCTGAAATAATAATATATTTAAAATGTTTGCCAAAATTACTTTCATACCTAGAGTATCTTGACTATCCAGATGACAATATTCTTTATAGCCACTTGGAGCATCTCTTCTTCTTCTTTCATCTCTTCCATTTAGATCATTCCTTCAGTCATCTCTTCTTCTTTGATCATCAAACCTCCTGTTGTTGCCTCTAGAATTGTAGTGTGGACCTTTGTTCTTCTTGAGGCAATCTCGAGCATAATGACCCTTCTTGTGACAATTATAGCATTCAATGTGAGATGATGTTCTATCATTCCTTTTGTTTGTAACTTGAGGTGGAGGCTTTCTTGAATTTGATGGGCCTTATTTTCCTTTATTCTTCTTGTTTTGTGTGACGAATGTAACATGATCTCCCTCTTCATGTTTTTGAATCCTTCCTCTCGATATCATCTTTGATTCTTCTTGAGTGAGCTTTCCAACAATTTCATCAAATGAAGGGAGGAAATTGTTGTTGCTTATGGTAGTGATGAAGGTTTCCCAAACAGGTTGGAGACCTCTTAGAGTTACGATCACCAATTCCTTGTCATCCACAGTTTCCCCAACTCTTTGCAATTGATCTCTAAGGCGAGATATCCTCATGATGTTGGATCACACAAACGATCCCTTTTTCATCTTCGTTTCTTTGAGTTGATATTTCAAGGAGATGATTTCATTTAAATTGTTGACTTCATACATGCCAGCTATATTATCTTACATATCTTTAAACCTTCTCAAATTTCCAACACACACAAGTAGATTATCTTGTGAAACATCAGCTATAATTTGATTTTCTTTTAATTCACCTTTCTTGTGTTTGTTCTTGACAAGAGTAGAAGCATTCTCCGGAGGTTCAAGTACCTTTCCTTGAATGTAATCCAAAACATCATTGTTGTCAGCTATGATCTCCAACCTGACTTTCCATGCAACAAAATTAGATGAGTCGCCCAAATTTTCATTTTCCTTGAAGAAGGAAGACATTTTGACTAGAATAGGTTAGCTTCTTCAACTTTTCCAAAGATGATTGCTTCAATGTTAGTCTCCTTTTTGGATTTTCCTTCACCTTAGCTTTGATACCATGTTAATTTTCAGATTGTTCTATGTTGTATCAATTACTTCAGCCCAATACAATACTTCAATTAGCAATATTTTCAATATCAATTAATCTTTCCAATCATCAATAGTAATTGAAGATATAACAATGAATGAAATGACAGAAGAGACAATCAACACATCAACAAAAGACACCAGATTTGATCAAAGACCAGGGAAAAACCTCACTAGGGGGAAAACCCTTTGAAAAATCTTCTTCTATTAGATTGTCACAAAATTTTTAACAAAGAGTACAATGAGCTCAATACAATATTATCCAACACCCAATAACATTCATAAATATTTTCTCAGCATCAATATATATGAGAGACAATTTTTCATGTTTGCGGTCAACTTTGGTGAATGGTCAAATCTTAGTCAAACTTCTCAGTTGCATGGATGAGGGGTTGTGCGTGTGACTGAAGGCTTCCAGTCACCCCCTTGACCTTGCAAGCCAACGATTGTGGTCCAATTTTTCCTGATGAGCCAACAACTATAACCTAAAACCCTAAAACAAATGTGAGCCTCGAACCCTGTACTTTCAAACCTTTGCGAACTTCTTTTGTCATCCCAACCTCAAACCTATGTGAACCAATCAATGAAGAAGAGAATAAGAAGATGCTTTGTGATGTCCAAATGAGATTGGGGTTACTTGTATTTATAGGCTTCAAAGGGTGACCAATTTCCTATTAGGGTTGACCTGTTCATATGTGCATATGTGGGTTTTTCTTCATAAATTCACTTTCTCTTATCTAATTTGAGTGCTTTAATAGTTAAAATTGGTCCTCTCGAAAAGAGGAATCTAGTCCCATGGGTGGAATTTGTCACTGAGTTCCCAAAATTAATAGTAATGATGTTGTTACTACGTAGTAATTTTATTAAAAATAAGATGTGTTCTTATATGTTATCTTATTCAAAAAATAGTTTTAACACTATATGAAAAAATGGTTTAGAAATATTTCTTTTACATTCAAAGAAAAATATATTTGTGTTTTTGGTTCAAACACTAGATATGTTTCTTTAATGACTCCTTGATTGATGCAATAGTATATAAAGAAAGTCAAAGGATAAGCATGCAATGTGGGCATTAAGAAGAAAGAGAATTAGGAAGGAATATCATAGGTGGAATGAAATGTGTTTCTACAAAAGGGGGTAGAAGTAATGCACAACTTGAGGAGGGGTAGATCTAGTGCACAAATTCCACTTAGAGGAGGAAGGAATACTAGATTTTAAACAAAACAAATTTAGAGGAAAAATGAACAAAATTTTAGTGCACAAGGAGATGAGTTACAATGGACAAGTATAGAAGTCCATTAAGGAGCAAAAAAACACTGTAAATGCATTGCAAATTAGCCCATGAAGAACATTGTGAGAGCCTATAAATCCCACAAAGGGAAAAATACAAATGGAGGATAAATTATTAGATTCAAAATTGAAGTGGTAGGAAGTTGAAGGGATCGATACATCACTAGAGTAATAGAAGATGGAGAGTGGGGAGGTTAAATAGATATAAGAAGAAACAAAAGAGGGAGACAAGGTCAATTCTCTTTCTCTTACACACACACATGTATACAACTCTTGAAAGTTCTAACTTTTATTTTATATACTCCATTGCATGATTATTCGTATAAATATGTTGAACCTATAAGCTGTGTATTTGGTTTTGTGTGTATTTGATTGTTACCTTCTTTTTGTTCTATCTTTATGACATGATTTGTAGATTCTTGTGTGGATAATATGGTCAAATTTGGATCACCATACCTTTATTGTGTCATTTGGTATCAAACCGTCTTCATCTATGGGAGATAATTGAGCCAATAATAGGTGCTTAGATAAGGAAAAAGTGTCAACTTTCGATGTTACTCTATAATTGTTTACATCATGCTTGGGGTGCTGCATGAGATTTCAAATAAGTGGTGTATCTTCATTCCCTATAAAATCTGATGTTGACTGTTAAATGAGAGATAATTATTGATGGATTTGCATAGTTGAGATAGCTTACCCAAGGGATGCTTAACCACATATGGTTGTTGGATTAGCATTTTTCCCTTAGGCATTGGAATTTTCTTAATAATTTGGTTGATGCCCTTTATTGCGGCCCCGTGAAGGATCTAATTGCTTATAGATCAATCTATATGGGATGAGGAGTGTTTTGTAGCTTAGAGGAGAGCGAGGAGTGTTTTGTAGCTTAGAGGAGAGCATTAGGCCCTAGTTGACATGTAGTAACTTAGGTTCATATTCAAAGTATTGGATACGGTTGGGTTACCCTTAGGGCTTTGATAATATTCTTATAGGGGAAACTAACCTAGCAGAGTACATTACTTAGTAGGCTCGATAGATTCCATGGAGGCTTGCAATGCAAGGGTGTGGACTTGTCTTGCTAAACTACATCACCTTGGAGCATTTTTGTGTATAATACGACCTCGAAGCATAACACATGTAGTTTAGAGTGTAGTATATCACTTGTGTTGGCATACAAGTGCTCATTGAAGGTTTTTTGTAAGGACCAAGGCTCACATTGTGTGTTTCCCCCACATCCCCCCTCACTCTACATGGGATGAGGAGTGTTTTGTAGCTTAGAGGAGGGCATGGTTGACATGTAGTAACTTACGTTCATATTCAAAGTATTGGAGATGACTGGGTTACCCTTAGGGCTTTGAAAATATTCTTGTAGGGGCAACTAACCTAGTAGAGTACATTACTTAATAGGCTCGATAGATTCCATGGAGGCTTGCAATGCAAGGATGTGGAGTTGTCTTGCTTAACTACATCACCTTGGAGATTTTTTGTGCATAACATCACCTCAAATCATAACACATGTAGTTCAGAGTGTAGCATCTCATTTGTGTTGCCCTAAAATTGCTCATTAGAGGTTGTTTGTAAGGACCAAGGCTCACATAGTGTGTTGCCCGCCCCCCGCTCTCCAACCCCCCCACACCCCCTCTACCTCTTGTATGAATAGAGAAAGGAAAGAATATTTCAATTCATATTTGTTCATTCCTCACTTGTATTCATGCTTGTGATGAGATGTGACCTAGAGAATAGTGCACATTATTCTCCCTCTCTCTAGAGTCTTCTCATGTGGTTGATCTCTCTCTCTCTCTCCTAAGTTGTTAGAATTTCTAGTATTCTTATAGTATCTTGGAGCATCTTGGAGGCATAGGGTTAGGGTTTATTCCTTGGATATTATAGATTATGGTTTTATGATAAACTCCAAGGATGTAATTGTGAAGAAGAGGAGGATAGGGCATCTTGTATTGGAGGATGTGTTGGACTAAATCTTGCATATGGATCTTCTTGGTTGCTATGGTTTTGTTGATTTGCCTTGCTTTGGGAGGATTTGTATTAATCATGAAATAATGTTATCGTATATACTTGTACTTCATCTTAAGCATATTGATGAAGTTTTCGGCTTTATAAAACGTGTACAGCTCCTAGATTTGATTTTGAGTTATATATGCTCTGATTTTGCATTGTTATTTACAACCATATATATCTTGCTAATTTGATATAAGTAAAAGGAAAATTGTCATATTTTTGTTGTACCACGATCTATATTGGATCGTTATTTTTTTTTGTCATCCATATTGATGCTTTCATAGTGGAAAAAGGGGAGAAATCAACTCATGTTACCATTTTTACTAGTGGGATCTGGTTTGGTAAAGTTGTAGTCTAACGAGGCCATAATTTTTCCCGAAAAAACTTTGGAAATCCCGGTAGGATTTTGAGAAAATTCAACATAAAATTTTGGAAATATGGGTTACAAAGTTCAAGATTCAAAATTTTGGGCGCCCTAGGGGTTCATGTTGGTGTTGAATCCATTTCCACCATCAAGAAAATGATTCAAACACTGATAGGATTAGATTTATTGAATTTTTTTTACTAGATTTCGACGAAAATTTTGTTGTCTAATAAAATTGTGGCCTCAGTAGACAACATTATTTGGAAATTCGAGGTTTGAAACCTTTCAGGATCACATTTTCCTATTCTACACACAAAAATCTTTATAAAGGCATGATAATTTCCTCAACCAGAGTTTGCATGCAAAAGTTGTGCCACTTGAAAGTTGACTTTCCTATTTTGACCACCATAATTTGGGTGGATGCCACATCAACCCCTATTACTTATGGAAAAGGGACTCGCCACATGATCATGATGAAGAAGACTCTATAAGAGTCCATAATCTAACTCTAGTTAAGTGTTTAAGGAGCAAAAATTAACCACTGGGAGGATATCAGGTTATGTTGTAGCCAAGCCACTAGGAGGAAAAGGGGTTCCATTCTTTTTGAGTGTGTTTTTTCCATAGATGAGCAAAGTATCCGAGAGGGATAGGGAGAGAGAACACAAAGATGATTTTGCATTATATTAGTCCATGGGACACTTGCCTTATTTATTTTTACTTACGTCCATTTTTCTATTTAGAGAAAGAGAATAGATAAGCCTCACCTTCCAACTAGGTTTTTTATCGAAAGGGTTTTCCAAGATATATTTTGTGTCTATTGTGGTTTGTGGTTTTTTCGTTTCATTGTTTTCTATTTTTTTGCATAATTATAATTTGATGTATATGCAATAAATAGTAACATATCCAAAAATATAAGGAGAAAGAAACCTACAATTTATAGATCATATTGGTATCAGAACGAGTTTCTTTGGGTATATTGTGGAGATTTGTAGAGGATCCATATCAACTAAGAAAAAAATCATACAACCTAGCCATGGTTGATGAATTTGTCAATAACCCTCAGGTAATATTGTAGAGTAGAGGTTTTCGAGGCTAGAAGCACAAGTTGCAAATATAAACATGTTCACGGTGTTGGAAATTCATCAACTAAGGGGGTATCCTCGATGAAAATTCCCAATCATACTTCGCATCGTTTGGTGTGGGAGGCCTTCCGGAAATAAGTTCCAACTGCCATATGTTCTTAAAAAATTTCCTTGGTTATGATGATCAACACAAGAGAGTAATGTACATGTGCTTTCGAATGAACAAGTGAGTATGCCTTGTGAAATTTTTAGCTGCAGATTGTATCAAGGTTCTTCTATGGGAGGGGAAATAAGAGTGAGCCTTTAAAATAAGAGTAATAGTACTAATCTAGTAAAGACACACAAGCATATACATATGAATGAATCATTGATAAACTAGTGATGTTTAGTTGTAGATTGTATCAAGGTTTTTCTACGGGAGGGGAAATAAGATTGAGCCTTTAAAATAAGAGTAATAGTGCTAATCTAGTAAAGATACACAAGCATATACATATGAATGAATCATTGATAAACTATCGGAGTAGTTCACATAGAAGCAGTGATTGTTAAAATAAATACAACACACCTTCAACAAGATAAGTACCAAAGCCACTGAAATAGTTCAATTTCCTTAGTATAGATGAAAAAAACATACATCACAAACATTCAAAGAGTGGCCTTACAATACGACATACTCATGAAAGTAGGTTGGCTCAACGAGATTCAAGTATTAAGCAAAAGTTCCAAGATACATCAATACAATGAACACCACTAAGTCCAATAATGGAGCATTAGAGCAACCACTTTATCCTCCAAAAGAGTTATCTTCCTCTCTAATGTTTGGTAGGAGGAGCTAAGGTGAAAAGTACTTTGCATGAGCTACGAGGGGGTATATATAACAAATGGGGTAACTCTTCACCTCCCTTCCGACTCTTGGACTACCCTCATGAATCTTTGATTTCCATATGACCTTTTGACTCCTTCATGAATTTTGATATTCTATAGATGACTATTGGAATTCCACTTCACATCACATTTCTCATATGAAAATTACATAAACATTTCCACAAATGATGTGGAAAAGATGACTCATGTAACATCTTGACATGACACCTTGATAAGACATGACATGACATTGGTGACATGGACTACATGATGATATGGCAATCTAAAGCCATTATTTCTTCTGCTATCTATGTGTATTCTTGAAATATGGTGCATGTTCTTATTCTTCCTCCTCCATAAGGCTTGAAAGTAGGGAGTCTTCACTATGATCTTATTCTTTAGTTGTTGTTGTAATTTAGTGCCCTTTCATCTCTTGTTTAATGAACAACTTGTCTTTCAGATGCATGGGTGTGTTCTAGCATGATCTCCTTATTGTTCTCCTTATTCATCATCTTTTCATGACATGATATAATACCTTCAACTGGAAACCACTCATGACAAGACGGCATCAGTCAAATAGACTCCTAATCTAACATGATTCATGAGAACCACTGACTGAGCTGAAAATGGTTGTTGGACTAAGGGATTGGATTAGAGATTACATAGTGCACAATTCCATAGGTATAGGGTTAGGATTGAGGCTTGAGACTTTGCAGTGTGTAGTTCAGGAAGGCCCAAGCAAGGTGACTGTGCAGTTGAGGGGCTCAAGGAGGTAGGTTTGAGGCTTGAGGTTGCCCACTATGTAGTGTTGGAGGGAGAGAAGCCTAGGGCTTGCGAAATTGTGCAGTTCAAGGATTTAGGTTGTAATCTTGAGGCTTGAGACAGTGCAATGTGTAGAAGAAGGTAACTGGGAGGCAAGGCTGCACAATTTTGGAGCTCAAGGCTCAAGACCTAGCATTGAGATTGCGTAGTGTGTAGTTCTAGAAGGCAGGAACTGCGCATTGCACAGTTATAAGAGGCAAGGCTTGATCTTGAGGGTTGAGACTACACAATGCATAGTTCATAGGGGTTGAGTGAAGCCAAGTTGCTCGAGCGAGAAATTTTCACACTAGCACATTTTCCCCAAATGTCGACGGCCAAAATGTCGCTCTTGTGACACATAAGCGTCCCAAGGGAGACATTTTAAGTTGCAACAAAACCTGGTTTCTCCTAACGTCGAACTTCCGACACTTGACTTAAAATTCATTATAGCGATGATATCTTTGATGTTTTATATTGGTGTCGCAATTTCTATGTTTAATGAATCGTCACTTTTTAGACGGGCACAAGTGTCGCTAGTCTGATGCCTCCAAACGTCGCTAGAACGACGGTACTATACGTCGGAATACCGACAGAACAAACATTTAAAATAAAAAAAATAGACGTCGCTAGAGCAACGAAACTACAAGGTCGGAAGACCGACGAAACCAAATTCTTTTTAAAAAATTAAACGTTGCTAGAGCGACAGTTCTAAACGGTCAGAAGACCGATGAAACCCAAAAAAAGAAGAAGCAAACTTTGCTAGAGCAACGGTGTTAAAAGGTTGGAATACTGATGCCACAAACGATTTAAAAAAAAAACTTAACGTCAGAGTACCAACGGAAACAAACCATTTAAAAAAAAAAACTTCGGATAAGCTAATGTCGGAAGACCGACACTAACAATATAATATTTAAAAAAAAACGTCAGAAGAATTGACTGTATCAACGACCAAGGTGAACGCGCCCTCTGTGTGCAACACCTTTTTGCAGACCACATTTGGAGGCCTTCCCTGTGTCCAAATTAGGCCCAAGATAGCTCGTTGGAAATATTATCCTATCTAATTTCCAAATAAACATTTGGTTTTTTTCATTGGAGTTGATTTTATTTGTTAAAGCTTAATTCTCCCAAGACTGGTCAAAAATTGCAAAATGAGGGTGCAAAAATGCATAGTGATATTGCAGGAAACTTTTGGAGGCCTTCCTCAACTCCAAATTGAACTCAAGATAGCTCATTGGAAAGATCTATCAGTATAGTTTTCAGTGGACTTATCAAGAGAGTATGTTGGACACTCCAACTATGAGAAAACGTGATTTTCCCAAGGTCACTCTAGAAGTGCAGCAACTCTCTCATGGCACATGTATTTTTGAAACTTTTCTAAAACCATGACACTTGTGTAAAATATGAAGGACATTTTTATTCCTTGACCTATGATGGACAAAAACCTCTCTCACTTTTGTTAAATTCATCTCTGTTTCATCAGAAACATATTTTGAAGTAAAATTGGCCCTATAAGTGGCAAATAACTTGACCCTAGGAATGATTTCTTAAAAAATGATGGAGACATGATCTTTATGAGCTGAAATGACCTCATAATTTCTTAAATGACCTCCCTTATACCTCCTCTGCTCATATGTCTCATTTCCATAGCAAACCGTAACTCAATGGGAGAGGAAATTAGGGTTTAGTGCTTGTGAACAATGATGACTTGGGCAACCTTGGGAAAAATGGTTAAGAAAATGAAGCGAGGTCAAAGATAATGACAAAGATGAGGTGAAAACAGAGTAAAATAAGGTAGGATGGGTGGGATGCAAATACCAGTGCTAACATCGGCTCCAGTTGAGGAAGATAGCTCCGAAGGAGGTGTCTAGAACCGCAGACCTCTGGGAACTTGTTGATCAGTGCCTTATCCATTGGGAAATGGAGTCCAATTTGTAAAATTCAACCCACACTAACATATCATCAAGACATTAGGGCCTTCACCTCGGGCTTCAAACCTCGATGAATTCTGTCAACACTTGTTGAAAATAAAATAAAATCAAACTAAAATGATACCAACCTACTCTAATCTGTTGCACAATTGCTAAATAGGTGAAATGATCCTTCTGTAACCAATTCAGGAGATGGCTACTTATTGAAGTTCTTCTCTCACTTTCCTCGAGCAGGCAAAATGATGTACATGTAGGCAACTCACAATAGAAACTGAAACCAAGGATTATGCTGACAAACAAGACAACATTCATCTTCTCCAATGATTGCAAAATATTGTTGAAGGGATCTTGAAAATCCTAAAGCATTACCTTGTCTTGAGATCCAGCAGCAAAAATACAAGTACTCCCTTCATTCAGATATGAAAGAACACTTAGTTGTTGATCGATAGGAAGGCATAGGGAAGTATAATCTTATGTTATCTGAGTGTTGGCTGAAAATTCCTTAACCATGAGAAATTCTGACTCAATCTCTAGCATTTTGTTTCTCTCAAGTTCATACTCCTCAAATTCATAGTCTAAGTCATCCTTAAACAAGAAACATTCTTCAAGGTTAACAAACATGAAAACCCTATCATCTTCATGAAAGACAACAATATCTTCTAGCTAATCTCCTTGCGGGGAATCATCATCATAAATTGGTTTACTCACAACAATTTCCTGTATAGTTTCATCAAGCTCCTCATCGAAATTATCTTCAGATTTATCGTACTTAGGCAAATCAGGTTTAGGAGAAACTTCATCAAACATGAACATTGAAAAAGGAGATTGTGTTTCTTCATGATGATCTATAAATCTAGTTTCAGGATTGTCCTCATTTAAACTTAGATTTTCATTTTAAAAAATGGAGGAAGTTTTACCAACACTTTCTTGACTATGTGAACACTGCCAACCCGCTTTAGCTTGGACTGTAATATGACTTTTCAGGAGTTGATCTATCTCATCTTTAGACAGCGGAGAAAGTACTTTATGTTTTCTATTGATAACACAGTAATTGTATTCTTTCTCTCCTAAAGATTCACAAGGATGTTGAATATCTTCTTTAACCTTTGGTTGATCAACTTGTTGTACTGCTACAAGAATTGTCTCCCGTGGGTAGTCTTTGTGAACATCAAGAAAATATACATCATCTTTTTCTTCCATGAGAGAAAACACTTGCTCTTTTTGGTTATGAAAAGGATTTTCATGCAAATCCTCCAAGATCTCTTCATCCATGAACTCATTATCATCATAAGAATCCTCTATGTTTTGAATGAAAACCCTCAAATTAATCACAACAATTATTAACCAAAGACAAAGAAGGGTAGGACTCTTTGTATTCTTCATAAAATATTGAATGGAAAACTCTAAGAGAAAAAATATTGGCAGGTGGCAAACCTTCATACCAAGATCGTGTTTTTCCTTCAAGAGAAACCATGAACATCTTTAAGAGACAATCTTTAGGAAATTCAATCTTTAGTCTATGAATATGCAAATGAAATGTGGCCAAATTCAAACTAGCATCTTCATTGCCTTGACCCTTAAACTTTGATAGTCCTGATTGCCAATCTATATGAGGGATATGGTTCGGAAAACCAGGAATATGAGCTCGATTCATAGGATCATACCTTTGAGAAATCAAATCCATTTTGAAAACAGTGAGTGACCAAGAAGTTCTTCAGGCTACCAATTCTTGAAGATTGGAGTCGCCATGAGAATTCTGAATCTTGGGATTTTTCGACACTAGAGTCGCAAGGTGAATGATGCACAACATTCTTGTGCCTGATCGTTGTTCACCATCAACAATTAGATATTATCTTTGTCGTAAAACTAGGGAAAATTTTGTCTCTTCGTTCCTCGACGACGGTGCCAGTATGTTATCACTCCACCATATTCCCAAGGCTGAGGAATGAATCCCAACAGAGGTAACCACAAACCAAGCTTTTGACTTGATAGCTAGCTCTATCAAGCCAAATTGGGCTCTCTCCAAAAGGGTCACAACTAGGAGAGCTGGAGAAATTAGGGTTTTAGGCTAGATAATGAGTGCAAGGGGTTGTTTTGATTTGGTTTTGGTTGGGTGAATAAGTGGATAATGGAATTAGGTCAAGGGAAATCTAGATTAGGGCAATAGATTTAGGGTTGCAGGGATCAATGGGGAAAGGTAGGTACAATTCCAATCACTTGAAGATAATGGTTGTGGAATGATTTTGAAACTATAAGGAGGAGGAGAGAAGCATAAGAGATGTATTTATCTCAGACAGAAGATAATGAAACAAAATATGATCAGTTACCCAAAACAGAGCATGTGCACATATGTATTACGAATTTCAAACTTATAAAAGATCATAACATAGAAATGAAAGTGAAGATGAACAATACATTCAAACATATGTGAATAAAGAAGAAACAATGAAGGACATTCAATACCACATGTATCCTGTAAATGTAGCTGCAACTCCTCTTTATTAGCTTGGCCAAAACTGAGTACAAGTTCCCTTGAACAACTAGCAAAATGAAAATGATTCCAACTTTTCCAACCCTTAAAAATGAGTCAAACATGACATGATATAGGCCTCAAACAACCTATACCAACCTCAGGGGTCGAATCCCTGAGAGGAGGAGCTGATCCACTAAAGTCTGAACTGAAACCTAGAGTGTAGGGTGGTCAAAGTGACTCAACCCTAACTTTTTGCAACTGATTCATTACACCTCATTTGCTTGATTTACCTAGTGTATTTACCCTAGTAAATAGTAAAAACATGATAATTACATTTAAATCATCAATTACATGAGGTAAAAGCATGATTCCCCAAGATAAATATAAAAACTGGAGTGAAACTCAGAAAATTTCTAAAGACTACCAAATGCACTGTTTCTTGTTAAACACGCAACGAATAGGAAGAAAACATCCTCTTTGTTAAAGGCTGAATTTGATTGCCTTCCCGATGTCAAAATTTGATCCATGATGGCTCGTTGGAAATCCCTTCAAGTCTAATTTTCAGAACTACCTCCAGTTTGCAAAATGAAGCCCATTTTCCTTGTCAAAAATCACTTCTCCCAACACTGGTAAACGCGCAACGACCAAGGTGAACGCGCCCTCTGTGTGCAACACCTTTTTGCAGACCACATTTGGAGGCCTTACCGATGTCCAAATTAGGCCCAATATAGCTCGTTGGAAATATTATCCTATATATTTTCCAAATAAACCTTTGGTTTTTTTATTGGAGTTGATTTGCTTTGTCAAAGCTTAATTCTCCCAATACTGGTCAAAAAGTGCATAATGAGGGTGCATAAATGAAGAGTGATGTTGCGGGCAACTTTTGGAGGCCTTTCTCAACTCCAAATTGAGCTCAAGATATCTCATTGGAAATCTCTCTTAGTCAAGTTGTGATTTGACTTATTAAGAAAGTCAGTTGGACACTCCAGTATGAGAAAATGTGATTTTCTCAAGGTCACTCTAGAAGTGCAACAACTCTCCTATGGCACCTGTGTTTTTGAATTTTCTCTAAAACCATGACACCTGTGTAAAATATGAAGGAGGTTTTTCTTCCTTGACCTATGATCGACAAAAACCTCTCTCACTTTTGTTAAATTCATCTCTGTTTGGTCAGAAACATATTTTAAAGTAAAAATGTCCCTATAAGTGGAAAATAACTTGACCCTAGGAATGATTTCTTAAAAATTATGGAGACATGATCTTTATGAGCTAAAGTGACCTCATAATTTCTTAAATGACCTCCCTTATACCTCCTCTACTCAGATGTCTCGTTTCCATAGCAAAACATAGCTCATTGGGAGATGAAATTAGGGTTTAGTGCTTGTGAACAATGATGACTTGGGCACCCTTGGGAAAAATGGTTAAGAAAACGAAGCGAGGTCAAAGATAAAGACAGAGATGAGGTGAAATCAGAGTAAAATAAGGTGGGGTGGGTGGGATTCAAATACCAGTGCTAACACACCATATTAATGTTTATCACATAATTCATAAAAGATGTAAGGTGTTGCCAACCATATATTTTCATTGAACTTTGGAATGTTTGTAATGCTTGTATCAATACGGAAATCATGGGACATACTTGAGAAATCCAAAGGAGAAATTTTTTTTCCCAAAAATATTCTCTTATTAGAAGCCATAAATATAAATACCAAAGATGTGGAGTCGCCAATATACCTTACCCCTTTTTTCTTTAAGGGTAGTTACCTTTTGCACAATACCATTTTTCTATTATGTTTAAGTGGAGTTTTCAGGAAAGACATTCTAGATTAGTTGGTAAAAATATCACCTAAATAAAAATACAAATGGAAAACCTACCCAACCTTGGAGAAAATATGATAATGATATGTCATTATAACACTAGATTAAACAACTTGTCTTGGAAATGGTGCCAAAGAATGTTAGTTGTGGATTAGAACAATCAAAAACTTGAATATATGTCTTTAAAATGTTGTTGGAACATTGGATTGAAAAACATTCTCCCCTAGCAAGGTTTGACCAAGAATTCTATGTGGTAATTATTATTATGAATACACCCATTGTCACCTCATCGTATTCCTCTCATTTTAGGCCAACTCCTACAAAATGCCACGAGTGGTATCCCTACACACAACAACTCAACCAAAGAAGTAATATACCAGTGCCTAAATGAAATGTATGGAAGAGGTAGGATTTAATATGATAATAAAATAATGATCTTATTAATAATATAAAAACATACTTATATTGTAGACCAACAAAGGAAAATACTCAAAATGCCAAGGAAATAAGCCTAAAAGGTATACGAACTTCTTATTGCAATAGAATATGAATTGGAGATGTTATACCTATTCTATATGGTTGTAAGTAAAACATAAATTTGTTGTTCGAACCTATAAATGTTGTAATTCTGAATATTGCAAGAGGACAAGAAGTAGAATGCCACTTCAGACGCTGGAAATTGACTTTTGGTAGACCTAAAACTCAATGGACTTGATTGGAGATGTTATTACTATAAATTACATTTCCAATGAGTACAAGAACACCAAACTTGGATAAGTATTTGGAGATATACTCAATTTGCAAATCAACTACACAAAAAATAACCCACAATTGTGAGGGTTGAAAATTGACTTAGCCCAAAAAGATAATCCAACCTGCAATTTATTTTGGACAAAAAATATATGATATGAAAGTAATAAATAATCAATTGAACCTATTTAGATCAATTATGATGGATACAAGAGAATTTATCTTGATTTCATGTGTCCCAAGGCAGGGATTTTCCTCTAATCACTTCTAATTGATGTAGATTATTTCTTGAACTTGTAATAATTCTTTAAAACACTTGAAAACAACGTTAGCACAACAATTTAGAGAAAAAATAAATGGTTTCATAAAACCTTAGGGCTTTAGGGTATTCCCAAAATGAATTTTGTGGTGATTTGGCCATTGGAATATTCAATAAATCCAAATTAAACCACAAGTTAGTGAAGAAATTCACTACTATAATAATTTTTGGATTTTTCATAACCTGTAATCTAGATTTTTTTGAGATATGTATTTTTTAGGGTTTTTATATTTAAATGTTAAATACAAATTTATAAAAAATACAAAAAAAAATTGAAAAATATATTTGTAGAGAAATTGATTGCAAATTGTTGGAACAAGGATATGATCCTTTTTTTAGAAGAGTAAAAGATAGGAAATTATGTCCTCTCTTCATTTCGTATCTCAATTATTGAGGTTTTGGAATGCTAGGTATAACACCAAGGATACAACCCTAGCATCAAACAAGAAAGTTAATAGAACCAAAATCCTATTAGGAGGGCCTTCCAAGAAGCGAATCCTCCAACCAGGAAACCAACAGATATATAAGATAAGGTTATTTATCTCTAGAGTGGAGAGAAAATCATGTCCCAAGAAAGAATAAAAATACATTGTATGAATTAAGAGAAAGTGTGAGATCAACATTGTGACCTCATTTTCCAAGTCTTCTTGGATCGATTAGTTTATCCTTGTAGAAACGTTATGTCGCTCCAAAAATTGCCTTTGAAATTTTTTTTGATCATCTAAACACAAGAACATAATTCATATGTATTTACCCTTTTGTCTCGTGAAAAAATTCACATTGTATTATATAACTTAACAAATTCACAATGATTTTCCAAGGAGGATAAGGCTTATATTTATAGATGAGGCTCTTCAAAATTTCCTCCTTGGTCTCCCACAAAATTAGTAACTTGGCATCTACAAAATTCTTGGAGGGTAAGTTATGATTTTTTTTTTTTTTTTTGGTTTACATTGAGTAAACCCCAAGTAGAGGGAAAATGCTACATAGGTATGTCCAAGAGGGGTTTCTTTGACTATTATAAAGAGTGTATGAAGGACACATGTTCTTAAGGCTTGGTGTCTAGCCTACAAAAAAGTGTCCAGCATGACCCCCTTGATATAACTTTATAAGAAGTTAATGTGACTTTATGAGATATAAAATCATAAAGTGACTTTTTGTAAATTAAATGAAAATATGACTCAGAGAATAAAGTGATTTAAGTGGGTCAATGAGAGATTAGATCCCTCTCGGCGCAACCAGCCTAGATCCATCTTAACTCTGGATCTATCAAGCACTGAGAGGGATCAAATCTCTCGAGGTGCAAACCTCTTTTTTGAGTGCAAAACTTGAGGAAAGGTTTGCACCTCAAGAGATTTGATCCCTCTCTGCGCTTGATAGATCCGGAGTTAAGATGGATCTAGGCTTGTTTCAGTAGTGTGTGGCCAAGGAAAATATATCGATAATATGAGCAACATATGATTAATTTTATCAATAATATGTAAATACATCTAATATTAATATAGCCATTTTAAATAGGCTAAATATGTGCGAGTCATTTTAATTTTAAATTTTCTTAATTACCTCAGTTTGTTGAGATGATAAATATTGTAAAATAACTTTAATGATGAAAAATAATGACTTTTTTTTTAAATGAAAAGTGACAATGTAATAATATTGAATGATAGAAAATGTGAATAATAAGAATGTACTCAATTACAAATAGTCTTCAATGTGATCAATCTCAAACTATTTTTTTTCTGTTGTTCTTATTGTCACCCTTGTTAGTTTTGTCATCTTTTCATATCGATTATATGAAAATGGCAGTTGGAATCATAAACTATTTAAATTTTTAGCTCGAGTTGCTGTGGTAAACATCACACCTTGTCTCTCTTTCTCTCCAATATTAATAGGTTTAATTAATATAACAAAAAAAATCAACATACATTGTCAATAATTTTTTGTGCTTACACTGAAATCAATGCACACTATTAATCCAATGACTTTAAAATTAATGCACCATCATGCATCCAATTACATCAAATCAGAAATCAACATATACATTGAAATCAATGCATCTAATGCAAGAAATCAAATAAGATTAGAAACAAACATCTACACTGAAATTAATGCATCTAATTCAAGTAATCAAATATGATTAGAAATCAACATCTACACTCAAATTATTTCATCTAGTGCAAGTAAGCAAATAGGATTAGATACCAACATCCACACTGAAATCAATGCATCTAGTGCAAGCAATCAAATAGGATTAGAAATCACCATCTATGTTGAAATCAATGCATTTAGTGCAAGAAATCAAATAGAATTATAAATAATCTATATTAAAATCAATGCATCTAGTGCAAGCAATAAAATATAATTAGAAATCAACATCAACATTGAAATTAATGCATCTAGTGGAAGAAATCAAATAGGATTAGAAATCACCATCTACACTTAAATCAATGCATTTAGTGCAAAAATTAAAATAGGATTAGAAATCATCTACATTGAAATCAATGCATCTAGTCCAAGTAACCAAATATCATTAGAAATCAACATCTACACTAAAATCAATGCATCTAGTGCAAGCAATCAAATAGGATTAGAAATCACCATTTATGCTGAAATCAATGCATCTAGTGCAAGAAGTATACTTCCCTCTCTCCCCCCTCCATATATATCTATATCTCACTCCATATCTCCTTATTTGTCTCTTTATCTCACCCTGCCAAATACGCACGCTCTTTCACTCCATATATATTAATCTCTTTGTCCCTCCCTCCTTGTCTCCATCTATCTCTTCTTTCAATTCACCTTCCATCTATATCTCTATCTCCCTCTGTCTCTCTATATCAACCCCAAAACATACAGTCTATTTCTCCAATCTATCTATCACTCCCTCCTCCTCTCCCCCTCTCTATCTCTTCCCCTTCCCTCCCTCCCCTGCTTCTATCTCTCTTCCCTCCTGCTATCCTCTCTCCCTCTATCTCCATCTTCCTTATCAATCCCTCTCTCTCTCTCTCTCCACCTTTCACTCTATGTCTTTATTCTTACCTCCCTCTCTATCCATATTCCTTATCACTCCCTCTCTATGTCTCTCTCCACCTTTCATTCTCTATCTTTATTCTTACCTCCCTCTCTCTCCCCCTCCATATCCATCTCTCTTTCCTTACCTCTCTTCACTCTCTCTCTTCCTTTCTGTCCCACCTCTCTCTCTCTATCTTCAACTTCCAACTTTGTTACTATATGCCTATCTCTCTCCTTCTCTCCCTCCTTCTCTCTATCTCTCCTTGCTTGTCTCTTATCTCACCCCCAAACATACACACACTCTCTCCTTCTCTACCTTGCCACTCTCTCTTTATCTCTCTCCACTACTCACTTTCTGTCTTTCTTCTTCCCTCCATCTCTTCCCATCCAACTCCATCTCTACATCCCTACCTATCTCTCCCTCCCTCTCTCCTCCTCTCTTTTAATTCCCCTGTGTTTTCCTTCGTCTCTCTCACTTTCTCTCCTACCACCCTCTCTCTTCCCCCATCACACACACACACTCTCTCTCTCTCTCCCTATAATCCTTTCTCTTTCCCCATCACTCTCTTCCTCTCTCTCAAGTCCTCTCTCTCGTCCTTCATCTCTCCCCCTTTCTCTCATGCCTCCCTCTATCTCCCCCATCCTCTCTCTCTCTCTCTCTCTGCCCTCCAATCCTCTCTCTTCCCCCATCACTCTATCTCTCTCTCCAACTATGTTACTATATCCCTCCCTTTCTCCTTCTCTTCCCCCTCGTCTCCATCACTCCTTCTATGTCTCTTTATCTCACCCCTAAAAATACACACATTTTATCCATACCTCCCTCGTCACTCCCTCTCTCTCCACTTCTCACTCTCTATTTATTTCTTCTTCCTTCCCTCTCTCCCCTTCCAACTCCATCTCTCTATCCCTCCTTCTCTCCTCCTCCTCTCATCCTTTCTCTCTCTCCCCTTATCTCCTAACTCCCCATCTCCTCCTCCTCTCATCCTTCCTCTCTCTCCCTTTATCTCCTACCTCCCTCTCCCTTCCCCCTTCTCTCTCTCTACCCTCCAATCCTCTCTCTCTCTACCCTCTAATCCTCTCTCCTTCTCTCTCTCCCACCTCCATCTTTATGTCTCCCTCTCTTACCCTCCTCTACCTTTCTCACTTCTCTCGTTCTCTCTCTCTTGAATTTACTGCAAGAAATCAAATGGGATTAGAAATCATCTACATTGAAATCAATGCATCTAGTCGAAGTCAGGGAAAATTTTAGGGGTGAATTTTAAGGGATTTTCAATTTTAATAGGGCGAATTTTTTACATAAAACCCATTTTCTATAGTTTAATAAAGTTAGCCCAATAAATATTTTAAAAATAAATAATTATTAAGTATTAGCCCACCAAAATAAGGGCGCATAAAACTGGAAAAATGAAATTTGCCCCGATTTTTTTTGGTTGGAGCATATTTCCATGGCATTCGCCTGGATTTACAGGGTCGAAAGGAGGGGTTATAGTGGTTCGCCCCAATTTTTTCAATGGTTAAGAGAGGTGGCTGGCCGTTGGACACCGATCTTCTTGCTGGCTGAGATGTTATGATATCCTCGCTGTGTACTCCGCTCTTCATATAAAAGCAGGATATATATAACTTCAATGGTTTGCATTGGATTAGTTTTGACTAACTTTCTATGGTTCAATGGCTCGCTCACAGCATTCTGAGACTAAGTTTTCATAATCTATATGCTGTTGCTGTTGCTTTCAGTCATGAAACCTGGGCTGGTGTGGGATTCTTATTTTTGAATGCTTTAGCTCAGCTTTTGGGCTTACAGAGTAGACATTGACCACTGGCATGGTTTTAGCTTCTGTAAGATTTTTCACTAGGTCTATTTCTGCATCCTAAACTGGTCTTTGTACAACTTGGGCTTTACTGTTTAATGGCGCAAGCGTCGTTTCCTGTTTTTTGCCACTCATGTATCTACACTGTAAATAGACATTCTCAGTCCTATATTCTGAAACTGCTTGTGGGTTTCTTTTGTCACAGCCCATGGACACGTCTAGCTGCTAGTCACGGGTTTCAAACCCTGTATCACGTGCCCGGTTGCAGTTGGAATGTGGGAATACTCTGAGCCTATTCAACAGCGACCGCTGCAAATCCTGACGGTGATTATTAAATTTGCATTTATCATGTTCCGGTGGCTGAATTGCATTTGTACTATTTTTTTGATATTTTTTGTGGCATTGAATTGGATTTGGTGTAGAGAACTTTAACATGTTGTGCTTATTCGATTTGGGTATTGTTTTACTTGAAAATAGGTAAATGGGTTCATGTCAGTTTGGGTATATAGATGTCGTTCATGGAATTGGGAGGACACTGGATGGTTTGGATTGTGTCGGGGAATTGGTCTGTGCACAAGCCAAGTAGCTGTTCTGCTGTGCCAATGTACTTTGTTAGGCCGTCTGCATTATTTGTTTTTACAGTACCAGTGCTATTTTTTTACAGTTAGATATGCTCACAATTCCCAAACTCTATGGAGGATGGGGGCTACTTGATATTCGATCCTTCACCCAAGTGCCCTTTATTGAGTCTCTATGGCGAGCACTAATAGGTACTGGCCTCTAGCCAATTCTCTTTCGATCCAAATACCTCAAATGCATGGAATTACAACATCTACTCATGTTACAATCCTTTCCAAAGAACCAGGGCTCATACATTTGGATGGGATTCAGGCACGTTGTGGCTCTCATAACAAGCAAGCTTATTTGGGATTTTTGGAATGGACAGATAATACTATTGGGTGTTGACTACATCTGTGGCTCTCCTCCGGGTTTAAATCTAGAGATCCATCTTCTGCATACACTATCCATTATAGGTATTTTTTTCCTCTATCAGGTCATTTCTCATTGGCAGTAGGGCTGCCCAATCTGGAAAACATCAGCTTAATTAGGACTATAGGGTCAGGATGTGGTGGATTGGAATTTTTTTTGAATCAAATAAAAGCGAGTGGACTCTATTTACATCCCTTGAGTGATAGAATTATGTGGCCTGGAAAAATGAAGGGTGCGTCAATATTGGTTTCAGATATATATGGAAATATCATCACTCAGAGCATACAAAACCTCCAACCATCATGCATCAGACATTATTTGAAGAGATCAATAACAAATAAGTTCATATTGTTTGCCTCGCTTGTTTGGAGGAACAAAATCCTCACCTAGAATAACTTTGCAAAGCATGGCTATATGGGCCCGGGGAACTGCCCTTTCTGCAAAATAGATTCTGAATTTGTGACACGCCTTTTTTTAATTTGTGTTGCAGTTCTTAAATTTTGGAATTTTTTCTCTCAATATTTGCAAGTTCCTTATTGGAAGCCTCTTAGCATCAAACAATTCTTAGAGTCCTGGGAGCGGACGGATCCGAAATACCACTCCCTACCTTTTTTCTTTTTTTGGGAAATTTGGTTGGCTAAAAACCATAATATCTTTGAAGGCAAGGCAATTGTTCATTCTCATATTTATAGTGAAATATTGACATGGCTTGATAGAAAACCAATAACTACTCCTCCTGCAAATGATTTATCCCACTGCCTTCGACCTTCTTCGATGGTCCTGCCAGTAGGATATTTTGATGGGGCTAAACAACAAGATATTTGTGGATGTTGGGCTTGGATAAATATTGATCACAAGGAGCAATATGACATATTTTGGAATGGATGTCCCCCGACACGAACACAAAGGTTGAATTACTTGCCCTATGGAGTTTTCTTTGGGTGGCCTACAATTTGTAGATTGGGACTCTTCACATTTACGAGGACGCCAAAACTGTCATAGATGGTGTGAATAGCCTCACACAATTTCAACCCCCCACCCTTCAATGATGGATTAATCACATCAAGTATCTGCTTCAACACCTACAAGTTCCACATATTCCACATTTTTAGAGAGGCCAATGCAAGGGCTGACTCAGTATCTTAGTCAGGTTTAGTTGACCCTTTTGGGCACATACAGGTCCAACACTACATGGATAGACAACTGATGGAGGCAAACACCTTTCATCTTCCATAACCAAGCTAAATCTGGGATCATATTATCACAGTCATATTTTTCTTTCCCTTCTTTTTGTTTACATTTTTGTCTTAATCCATATTCGACATATTTCTAGCATCCATGTAAGTATTCATATTTTATGAAATGGTTGTGGAATTTATTGGATAGATCTTGCTAACTATCTTGGAGTAACTGTTGCAACATTAGTAATCCAGTTGTATATCTATGTTTGATATTTTTCCTACATGACTCTTCTGGCAATTGTAGAACATTAGTGGATAAATTTTGACAACATGTATTGTTTTGTAAAGAATATTAATAAAAAAACATTGTTTCTTCTTATCTAAAAAAAAATTTCATAAGCATGTGATTGGCCTAGAGTTCCTGCTTGAATCTGTTGTTCTTTGTATCTTTCAACTTACCTACTTTTCCACTGTGTTCCTGCTACGAAAGTGTGCCTGGTGTGAAGCCAAGTTTTGGGCAAGGTCAAAATTTTCCCATGAATTGATAGTTCTTATTTCCAAAATCAAATTCAGTCTACCTAGCATTTATGAGGTAATGTGAACATGTAATTCACCAGTTTGGGATCCCTTGAAATCATATGCATGCATTCCCCTTTTTGGGGGAAACCTAGAACATAGCTTGCCTTTCATTCTATTATAATGTTGTACCAGGATAATTGGATTTGTGAATCTTTGAAGTTTGAGTTATGTGAATTGGTTCATTTGATTGAAAACTATTTGAATGTCAGTTTTTCGCAACATTTATACATGCTTTTCCTTCTCTGTATAAGTCAAGTGGACATTCTGCCTTAATGCTCCTTTCAAAGCTTGCAAATGTGGCAGTCATTTTAAAACCAGTATAGTTCTCTCAGCTATCATCCCTGTTACTTGACTACCCACTTGTTAGTTTTTCTTTCTAAAGCAGATGCTAATGAGTGCTATTGTGATTGATTGCCATGCTTACGATTGTAGACAGGGCAGTGTACTATGTAGTATTGTTGGCTCTTCGCTCACAACTATTTCTTTGTTGCACTGAATGTTCCTTGTTGATTAGAAGGACTTATGTGTTCTGTGTCTATCTCAAGAATGCCACTTTTGTTTCAGTTTTAAACATTCCAAATTCTGTGCATATAATGATGAGGTAATTGAATATTATTTGATTACTTTCCATGTAAGCATGTAATATCAAAGAATGATTTTCTGAGCCCAACTTTTGGTTACTGATGTCTCTTCTTTGATGCATATAGAAGTCAGAACTGGGTAATCTCCATGGGTCAAGGACTTACCTTCTAGAGGGTCTGTCTCCTCTGTTTGGCACTTGCATTCATAGGGGTAGTGTAATCCAGTTAAGGTGATAACGGTTGAATTTCAAGATCTCAAGATGAAGGAAGAGCTGGGTGACACTAAGCCAAGGGAAAATTCAAAATTGTCAGACCAAAACCATGCTACAAGGTTTGGATGTAGGAATGGTAGCACTGCTCTGAAACCAAGGGAAAATGGAGTACTAGTGTCTCAAACTACCTGTGGATCAACAAAACATAAGAAAAGCAGACTAAAACCAAATGAAATGAACAAGAAAGGTGATCATACTTCATTGGTGTTTGGCAAAGTGGAAGCTACTATTGGTGTCCAGAATGGGCCTCCAGTTCCCTATCTGGACATCCCCGAGGAAACCCAAGGTTTATAAATTTGAGAACTATTGTGATAGACAGGTTTCGATTTTATTTTTTTGAGAACTTTCTCCAAAATCACCTGATGGGTTTCCACATACCTAGTTCGAATTTATTTTTTGAGAACTACTCAAAATTCCTACATTCCAATAATATTTAATATATATAACAATGAACAAAACTGTAAATTGGAAATTGTTAGAGGATATGGTCCAGACAGAGCCTACTCTGTAAGGGTAGAATGTTATATGTATCAATACTACACCTAGATTTTGTGCATGAAACAGGGGCAACAATTATGACAATGAAGTGTATACAACAAACTTGATTGGAAGTGACCCTCAACAATAGTTTTAAGTACAATTAAGTACAAGGACATAGCGTGAGTAGTTGCACTGTGTATTGGCAGTCAGTCATTTACAATTGCAAGTTTTCAATTTTCATTTCTGACAGCACCCATAATGAGTTTAGGGCTTTTCAGTGAGAAACCATGGAGGAAAAATGGCAGCAGGTTAGTTTTCTCTCTCCAACAGAGAATACAATGTCTTTGGTGCTCCGAATGCTTGTTCAGATGCCTCTGTTTCCTCTGCCTGCCATTGCTAAAGCTAATACTGATACCAACGATTCTTCTCCAACAGTTGAAACCCAAGAAGTCGATATGACATCGCATATCCTCCAAAACCCTCCACCCCCTCCTCATACTCCGACTTCCTCCTCTTCTGGTGTAATGCAAGGCGATTTTTCTATATCTTCAATTGCTGCTAACGATAATACTGTTGCCGATGATGATCAACTTCAACCTCCAGGGGATACATTCCTCATCTTCCGTTTTGAGGGGATACATTCCTCATCTTGATTTCCATGCTAATGAGTGCTATTGTGATTGATTTCCGTTTTGATTCGTTAAGCGTAGAAAAATGCCCAAGTCAAAATGGATCCATTCTATTTTTTTCATATTATTTACCATTTTAGTTTGTTAGCATTACATATGAGTCAAACCTCTCTTCTATCCCTGAATTCTCGATGACATTCCTTTGTCTAGGGTTCTTTGAATATTTTGCAGAGAAACTCATTTGAACAATTTTGTTGTGCAGGTCTCTTTGTCATATGTAAATTTATATCGACGACATTTTGCATAGGGATTAGCTTGAACAAATCTTGCTTGACTGATGCTACTTTTTGGTTGGCCATATTTCTAATATGATGAAAGATCCATTTCTGGACATGTGCTCGGTTGTGGAAGAGTCTGAATTGGATATACTAGAAAAAAGAGAACTGGTCACCAAAAACACAAACATCAGACCAAGGGTTTAAGAAAATTGGTTGTGAAAATGTGAAGGGAATGATGTTCAGAGCGATAGGTGCAAGTCAAATTGAAGAGTTTTGTATATCTTAATTCTCATGACTGATTCAATTGATTTAATAATTGGCATGGGGACCATTCAAGGGATCAAAGGAATCTGGTTAAGTGAAAATAACGATCCATTATATATATCCATGAAAATTATTCATTGAGAATTCTTGCACTTGGAAATCTGACAAAAGTGGAGGGAACATGTAATAGACATATTGAAGAAGTTTTTATTCCATAAGGGCAGTGCCCCTATTCTCCCTTATGGCTAAGGAGTTGAGATACTTGAGTTTAATGTGTCCAGGTCAAAGGACTTTGAATACTTGACATAAAAGTCATGAATTAGCAGACTTCGTTATAATTTTGTTATCCCTTCATCAATTCATTGTACGAACCTATGAAAATATAGTTAAGAAGCAAGCCTCTTTTGCATATGTGGTCCTTTGTTCTTAAGCTGAATGTTTCCAGAAATTTGCTTCCGGTATGTTAATGTTTGATTAGTTTTATTGATTTGATTATAATTTTTACTTGTAAATTGCATAATTTGCAGATGCTTTCTAATCTGTAAGACATAGAATTAGATTAGATGAAAAATTACTCTTCCATGTCTTTAAAATCTCTTCCAATGAGCTTAAGCTGCGTCAGAATTTACTTATTTGTTAGTAATGAGAATGATCCACTTTGTGGAATAAAATGTCTGTTTGAAGAACTCTTTTATATATACATCAGTGTTTTGGTTGAGTCAATCTACAATGCAATTGATTCCGTGAACTATCAAGTTCAATTTTAAAGCTTTAGTTTTTATGAGTATTGAAAATGAATAACTGTTTGAGTTTGAGGTAATTGTCAAAGATATTGAATCATTGAGATCTTTGCAAGAATGCATTTTTTAATAGAGAAAACTACCAGGATCGATTTCAAAGTTCACATCTTATAATAATAAGAATTGATCACTATTCCAATTTGAGTTTGGGGCAGTTATCAAAAGATTTCAATTCACATTATTCTTTTCTTAAGTTGGATTCCTGGGTCTTGATCTACATTCAAGTGTAATGTCAAATGCTGTCATATATCAATCCACTGGTTAGTGGTGCGCCATCTAACAGTTGGTTGGACATACCTTTGTATTTTCTCTTGAATTGGGTACCATTGGTTGGACATGTCTTTCTCCAGCGTTTCTAGATGCCTCCCCGTCACCGAGTTAGCAGATATTTTTGTATTAACTGCAACAGAGGATTTGGGCTTTTGTACAATGAGAATATTAGTGCCTCTTTCTCGAGTTCAGGTGCAGAAATTCTAGTACAAATCTTTGTATACGAATACTTGATTAATATTACCAAATGGTTATCATTAATAAATTACTCCAAAGAGATCCCCATTCACACATAAAAGTTCATTGGGTCTTAACACGACAATGAATCCAAATATCACCATCCACGTATAAAAGCTCTGGAGGTATTTACAATGTACATATTGAATTAAAAAAAATCAATGAAATTATTTATAAGAACACAAAATGATTAATGATGTGGATCTTTTGCATCTGGTTTAAGGCCTGGTTTAAGGTTTTTTTATTATAGGTTAAAAATTTTTCTTATTTTTTATAACTTGAGTGGGTCTAATATACAGTTTGAATGGGTCTAATGGTTAAGAACATGTGTTTCCTTTGAATGAGTCTAATGGTTAAGAACATGTGTTTCCTTTTATGAGGTTACAAGTTTAAAACTAGAGAGGTAGAGTATGTATGTCTTCTTAGACTTAGCAGTCAAATTGCTGCACGGAAATGGATCTCTTATCCCACAAACAAAAAAGTCTCATACACTAATTTAGTGTCTGACTTAACCATAATCTTAAAATTAAATATAATATATAATAATAAATACAAAATATTTAATAGTGAGTTATCTTGCATATAATTTAAGTTGAACCTTTCTGAACATTTTGTTTCTTTATAATACAATGCATGATTTTGGATTTACATATATTAGGTTTTGAGGTCACAACTCTTTAAACCGGATTAAAAATGACATTTTAAATATATTATATTTTGAGATCTCAACTTAACCAGGATTGAAAATGAGAGTTTACATGATTAGGTTTTCAATTCTTTAATCAAGGATTAAAAATGAAAAATAAAAAAATAAAAAATGATTTATCAAATTAATAATATGATATTTATGATATCTTATATTAGTTTATGTATTTGCACTAACAATCAATTATATATATTCTGAAAAACATAATAATTTTACTAAGAAAACAAAATTATATTTTATATATTTTAAATTATATTTAAAATACTTTATTAAGAATTTATAGTTGTTTTACCTTTATATAAGAGTAAAATTAATCACATTGATTGAAAAATTCAAATTACATAAGCTTTTTGAAAGTAAACGAAAAAAAGACATATATGTTTGATGCAAGTTTACAACAAAATCCATTGATAATAGAAAAGTCACATAAATGAAGACATATATGTTTGATGCACGTTGACAACAAAATCCATTGACAATAGAAAAGTCCACTATTAGTGTCTTCCTAATTTAATCAAAGTAAACAAATATTGTAGTGTGCATACGATCAACTTAATAGAAATGCAAATGCATTGAATGAAAGGAGAATACTATAGTGTGCAGACTATCAACTTAATAGAAATGGACTGAATGAAAGGAGGATGCACATGCTTGTGAATAACACAATTCCTATGTATCTATAAGAAATCCTCTTTAAATAATCCATTTGCAATCAATTTTTTCCCTATATACATGGTGAAGAGATCTGATAAAAAATTTCAGACAAATTTAGAATTTCATCTAACACATACTATAAGATGGAATTTCTCATAGTGAACTATTTCACCGATTTAATGACTAGAAGTTAGTCTCCAAATGCTTGCAATATGTTCACCTTTTTCAACAACTAACAAAAGTGTAAACCTCAAAGTGATTCATTTAGCAAAATTGTTACTTCCAGGGCCCAACCTTATTTCATGTAGAAAAAATAAAATAGAATAAAAATATCATCGATTCATTTAGAAAGATTGTTACTTGTAGTTCCCAACCCTATTTCAGGGGAAACAAAATAGAAGAAAAATATCCTCTCTTAGGTATCACTGATCAACTGCACAAAATCATTAGTACTCTTGTGATGCACCATAAAAATAGGACTAGGCATGAGATTCATCAATTTTCTGCTGGACAATTTGCCTTTTAGCTTTATCCTCCCTTTATCCTTAAGCTACTGCTTTAAAGAAGGTTAAAAGATGAAACCTGGAGTAGCATAATGAAGCAAAAATTGAATTTATTTTGAAAAAGGTTAATTTATGTTTTTTAAACTCCCCATGAAATTATTTCAAGAACTGCTTTAAACTTCACAGCAACGACAATAACAACTGAAGCTCCTTCTAAGAGCAAGGTATCATCCCTGAATTGTGAATGATTGATGTTCTTTGTTCCTCTAACGAATCTTACTGCTAGAAGATACTCTCTTTTCATAATCTAGTGTTTCGTTGAATGAATTTGTTCAATCAATGTTCCACCAAGTTTCTAGGACAAGGGGATGTAGGAATAGGGAGACATAGAAGAGGGACGTGTGGGAACAATCCCACATTTTAAGAAAATTCAGGAGGGGTACAGGGTATATATATATATATATATATATATATAAAAGACATTGATTCATACCTCATAAATATTGTATACATTGATTTAAATTCATGTTTCATTAATATAGAATCTCACTAGTACTAAGCAGGGAAAATTTTAGGGGCGAATTTTAGCCCAAAGGCGAATTTTAAGTGATTCGCCATGATTTTACAAGATAATATAATCTCGTGAGAGATTTGCCAAAAAATTATATATACATATTATATTATTAATAAGATCGCCTTCCATTTTCCCTATGTATCATGGGGATTCACCTATTTATTATATATATAAATTTAGGGGGGTTCTTAAAATTTTCCCTGGTCGAAGTAATCAAATATCATTAGAAATCAACATCTACACTAAAATCAATGCACCTAGTGCAGACAATCAAATAGGATTAGGAATCACCATTTACATTGAAATCAATGCATCTAGTGCAAGAAATATTCTTCCCTCTCTCCCCCCTCCATCTATATCTATATCTCCCTCAATCTCTCCTTCTTTGTCCCTTTATCTCACCCCACCAAACACACACACTCTCTCACTCCATATCTATCAATATCTTTGTCCATCCCTCCCTGTCTCCATCTATATCTTCTTTCTCTTCACCTTCTAGTATCTCTATCTCCCTCTGTCTCTCTATATCAATCCCAAAACATACACCATATTTCTCCAATATATCTATCTATCACTAAGTCCTCCTCTCTCTCTCTCTTCCCCCATCACTCTCTCCCTCTCTCTCGAACTATGTTACTATATCCCTCCCTTTCTCCTTCTCTCCCCCCTTATCTCCATCACTCCTTCTATGTCTCTTTATCTCACCCCTATACATACACAGTCTCTCCATCTCTCCCTCGTCACTCCCTCTCTCTCCACTTCTCACTCTCTATGTTTTTCTTCTTACCTGCCTCTCTCCCCCTCCAAGTCCATCTCTCTATCCCTCCCTCTCTCCTCCTCCTCTCATCCTTCCTCTCCCTCCCTTTCTCTCCTACCTCCCTCTCCCTTCCTCCTTCTCTCTCTCTCTCTCTCTCCTCCAATCCTCTCTCTCTCCCACCTCCATATTTACGTCTCCCTCTCCCTCTCTTACCCTTATCTACCTTTCTCACTTCTCTCCTTCTCTCTCTCTTCATTCCTCCTCTCCTTTCTCCTTCAGTTTATCTCCATCTCTCCCTTGGCACCCTCCTATTTCTCCACCTCTATCATATGTCTTTGTTATTCCCTCCCATATATATCTAGAGTTAATATATATATATATATATATATATATTATAACATAACAAATTTAATATTGTATTAATCCAAAGTTCTAATAATAATATTTTAATATTAATGTTAAGGTTAATTATGTGTTTTTGCATGGTATTAATAATTCTTTGGTCGATGGTATTTGGCCCATAGTATTGGTATATAATTAGATGTTGATTTCTAATCCTATTAGATATATTTTTACTTATTTACCTTACCTCTTTATACCTATTTTATATTTATTTATTTACCATACCTCTTTTAAAAATATAGTATTTGGCCTATGGTATTTGGCCCATGGTATTAATAACACTTTGTCCCATGCTACTTGGTCCATAGGCTTCACCTAAATAAAACCTCTTTTTTTGAGTTTATTGCAAATATAAAAAGGTTTATGGAGTAAATATAAAAAAAGTTTTTATTTATTTACCATACCTCTAGTTTATTTAGATTTTTATTTATTTACCATACTTAGTGAGTAAGAATAAAAAGAGGTTTTATTTATTTACCATATCTCTCGTTTACTTATATTTTTATTTATAAACCATATCTCATTTTTGAGTGTTAGTAAACTTCTTCATATTTTACATTATTTATATTTTATTTTTTAAAATTTTCTACTCTGGCTTTTGACATACTTGCACATAAAAGTCATATTGAGTGTAAAATACGCCTCTGGACGCAATAAAAAACCATAAATTCATACCTTGAGTTGTTACAGATTAAGCTGGGTTAAGACCCTATGTTTTATCTTTATTTTACAACTTTATTAAAATCTTTAATATTATCCAATGGTGAAGTCTATCCAATGGTAGCCTTCAGGTCACGGGTTCTACTGGACGTCGATGTCATGGACGCAGTAGCTCCACAATCTCTCTTCCATGGCTATAAAATACCGTAACTTCATCTATGATCTTCTGCTTTTCGAGTCTCTTTCAGCGATTCGATTAATTTTTATTGTGGATGTTATGTATAGTTTCAAACCCTACGGGCTCGCCTTATCAACTGCGCCGGCCTAATATGGAAGTCCGTGCACTTAATATTTTTTTAAGCCCTCGGACCATTATTCACTGGGGTTTTTAATCTTTTTATTGTTACTCAGATGTTTTCTAGGAGTTTTATATTGTTGTTCGTAATGTTTAAATTGTAAAGTTAAACTGGATATGATATTCATCGCCGAGTGTTTGGGATTTTATTATTGTTTATTGTATATTTGGAATAAAATCACTCCACGGTAAAGCACCAGTTTTTTTTTTTTAATCAGAAATAACGGTTTAGTGTTTGGTTTTTTATTATTGTTTATTGTATATTTATAAATAATGGTTTAGTGTTCAGTTTTTATTATTGTTTATGGTATATTTGGAATAAAAGTAGAACATTTTGAGTGGACATATTTCATCCATATCTTGAATTCGTGTTTTTTATTTCTAAAATTTTATAAACCATTTAAATATAAAAGTTTTTGTTTTCTTTAATATTTAAAAATAATCCAAATTAATAATTAAGCTGTGACTAAATTAATAGTTAAGTTGTGATTTTTATTTAGTTAAAAAAAACTATTAATTTATTAAAAATAATTTTAAATATTAAAATAAATAAATTATTTATTTTAAATTAAAAAGCAGTAGTCTATTTGAAGGCTTTTACGGTAGTTTTTTCCGGTTTAATTTTTTTAAATTTCGGCAGGAATTTAGTGAAAATAGAAATTTGATGGGTAATCTTGCACAATCGAAGTGCCCTAGGAGTTTTTTAGGGTGCTAAATCCATATATACAGTCAAAAAATCAGTTTAAATAACATAAATCAAGATTTTACCTCAATTTATTTCACCGGATTCCGGCACCTGAAACTCCAAAAAGTAGCACTAAAGACAACTCTAATTAAAAATAATTTTAATATTAAAATAAATAAATTATTTATTTTAAATAAAATAAAATAATAATAATAATTAATTATTTTGATCGAAAGATTGGACATATTCCATCTATCATCCGGAATATGTGTTTTTTTGGTTCTAAAATTTTATAAACAATTTCAATATAAAAGTTTTTTTTTTAATATTTAAAAGTAATCTGAACTAATAGTTAAAAATTGTGATGTTTATTTAGTTAAAAAAGAAATTACTGATTTATTAAAAATAATTTTAAATATTAAAATAAATAAATAAATTATCTATTTTAATTAAAATAATAATAATAATAATTAATTATTTTGATGTATAATTTATACAATTATATTTAGAAAAAATCAAACCTAAATTAAATATTTATAACTTATAAATATTAATTTCAATTAAAAACAAAAAATAATTAGTTTTTCTTCCCTCCTTCTAGAATAACTTTTCAAGTTCTCACTCTACATACAATTATACCATATACACTAAAAATAAATAAAAAATAAATTAAATATTTATAACTTATAAATATTAATTTCAATTAAAAGCGAGAAGTAATTAGTCTACCTTTCCCTCCCCTTCTAAATAACTCCTCAAGTTGCCACTCTACATACAATTATATCATATAAAGTAGAAAAAAATAAAATATTTATAGTTTATAAATATTTATTTCAATTAAAAACCAAATATCATATAAACTAGAAAGAAATAAAACATAAATTAAATATTTATAACTTATAAATATTAATTTCAATTAAAAGCCAAAAATAATTAGTCTGCCTTCCCCTCTCTTTCTAGAATAACTTCTCAAGTTGCCACTCTACATAAAATTATATCATATAAACTAGAAAGAATTAAAAAATAAATTAAATATTTATAACTTATAAATATTAATTTCAATTAAAAACCAAAAGTAATTAGTCTACCTTCGCCTCCCCTTCCCCTCCCCTTCTAGAATAACTCCTGTCCCCTCCTAGAATAACTCCTCAAGTTGCCACCAGTCTTCAATGTCAGATCAAATGCTAGATGATCTAGTAATTGTGGTTTAGGTTGTAGAAAATTTTACTTCTGTAATATGGCTTGTTTGCATAAAATGTTGATTGTTTTAAGTTTAAATTTTCATATATTCTAAATATTTATTTTTTACATTAGGATGATTTCTATGCTACTGTTTTATGCCATTTCCTTTGCAACATTTAGTGCAATTGCTAGTTATAAATATTATGTTATCATTATTATTTATTTATTTATTTTTAACATAGTGAATGAGTAACTAGTTAGAGTAATTTGAGCGAGGCACCACATCAAACCTAACCAATATCACATAACTCCAACAACTTGTCACATGACTTAGCAAAGGGTCAAAGATATCCTCTAGATTTAAAGTTATTCTTGAGATTTATAACTAGGTAAAAAAAATCACACCTCATTATACCAACCACTCAATAATTTAAAAAAATATAAATATTATATTACTATTCATTTTCCAAATAAAATTTATAATAAAGTAAGAAAAGTCCGTGACCGGCCACAAAAATATTTTAGAGAACTTGGCTTTGTTGACATAAAGGTGTCACAGAAATTGATGCTGATTTTACATATAAAATCAATTAATATTTTAGAGAACTTGGCTATGTGAGATAAAGGTGTCACAGAAATTGATGTTTATTTTACACATTAAATCAAATAACATCTATTAATATATTTTATAAAGATTACGACGAAGGTTCGAACCGATTCACAAATTATTATTTTAGTAGAAAACTTGGGTAGGTTGACAGGAGTTCCGGAGCTCACTGAAATAAAAATAAAATCTCTTAGCGTGTGTTAGAATTCTTTTACTTCCAAACCAGCGTGAAGAAGCTTCCCAGCAATATGTAACCACGAGCTGATTGAGACCTTGGATGTGGACCGAATTAACTGGAATGGTAATTGCCGTCAGCAAACGGTAGACGCGTAACAGAAACGCGTGAGCGTGAATGTTACGCCGTTGACCGGACCTTGTGCCTTCCCCTTACCCCTCTATATCTACTCCTCATGCCTGCTCATTGTGTATCAGTTCAGTTCAGCAATGGCGCGCTGTTTCTTAATTTTGTTGCTTCCCATTCTTCTCTCCCTCTCCCTCTCCCTGTTGGCCGACGCCAGCAGCAGTCTTCTTCTTCCTCTCCACAATTCAGAAGACAATGAGGTGGATGATTCTGTGGTTCTCCAAGAAGACAATAAGGTGGACGATTCTGTGATTCTCCAAGATGCTTCCAAGCAAAACTCCATTCTCCGTCTACCCAGCGAGAAGGAGAATGAGATGGAGATCGAGGTTCCCCAACTGGTCCACAGGCCATGGGGTGGGCTTGGGCTTCAAATCCCCAAAGAAACCCACGACCAGATCAGCGTGGCCCCCCGGTTGAGACAAGAAGAAAGTGATTTCGTTTCCCGCCCTACAGAAAGAGAAGTTGAATCCAATTCGCCTCTGAAAGAAACAGAGAGTGATTCCATTTTCCTGAGAGGAGGAAGAAAAGGTTGGAGGTTCGGCCACCGTGGGGCCGGATGCCATCATCATCATGGAGGCGAAATGAAATTCGGGCACCGCAGGGGATATGGAAACCATTTCCGTTTCCGTTCGCAGTTCCCACTCTCTTTCTTCTATACAGTTCACGGAGATGCTCGACCCCATGGGGCAGAGGCTGTTTCTTCCTCTCTCAGAAAGTTCCCTGGGGAATTCCAGCCCCGAGACCAGAACGAGGAACCCGAGTTCAAACCGCGAGAGAGGGCATTCGATCGTATCGGTGAAGGGTTTCCAGAAAGAGTACATAGCCGTCCCTGGGGGCACCATCTCCGTTTCCGTCCTCAATTTCCACGCTCTTCCTCCTTCCCCTCTTATGGAGGTCATGGAAAAGAGGCAGTTTCTTCTTCTTTCAGAAGTTTCTCTGCGGAATCCCTTCCTGGAGCCGAGAACGAGGAATTGGGGAAGAGGGTATTCGAACTTACTGGTGAAATCTTTCCGGAAAGAGAGGATAGCCATGGCCAGTGGAAGTGGGACTTCCCAAACGGAGAAGAACAAAAAGACGGGAGGCATGAATATCCCGCAGCACCATGGACTGACTGGTTGAGAAGCCTCTTTATACGCCACTAAAAGGTGCCTTAGTTTTATAAGTTCAGTATCTTTTCCCGTTACGAACTGTGTTATGTTCGCCATAGGATGGGATAGGCTTTCTATAGTCTAGAGAATGCTTTCTTTTAATGTAAAGTTTTAGTAAGCTAGAATATAAAGTTTTAGTAAGTGAAAATATAAATATGCATATTTTTTTTTGATCATGTCCCATGTAGGTAGTATATTTTTGGTTCTGCTTTTATGTTTCATGGGCTGAATTTTACATTAAAAAGCGGTATCGTAAAACAAATTTAAATGATTGATGCGTTCATCCCTTCATTACGTGAAGGGAGCGGGGTTAGTTTACTAAGAGGTCGTTGGGTAACGAGGTTACAAATTTTTCATCAGAATTTTGGTAAATTTTTCATTAGAATTTGACAATTATTTTTTTAATATTTATTTATTTATTTTTATAGAAATAGATTCAATTTCATAAATTTCTCTATATTCTCTCAAATTTATGTTGGTATCTTAATTTTGGATTTTATAAAGCATCTAGAACTATTAAAATTTTCAAGATGTAAATCTCTTTTTAGTACGAAATTTAAGGAAAGGTTTGCATATCTAGAGATTTCATTCTTCTAGAGCTTGATAGATCTAGAGTTAAAATTTTCAAGGTACAACCCTCATTTTAGTGCAAAATTTGAGGAAAAGTTTGCACATCTAGATATTTCATTCCTCTAAGGCTTGATAGATCTAATGTTAAGATGGATCTAAACTAGTTTAATTATTAATAATTAATAATTTATTTTATGTTTATCTAGATATATATATCATTTTGTTTTTATTTGATCTAGTCAAAATGTTTACATAACAATACAACATCTCTTATATACTAGATTGATGAAAGTGGTTTGGAAAATTTTAATAATAATAACATAAAGTTTAAATAATTTATGTGTTGGTTAAGTTTTTAGGAAGTTATTTGAATATTCTATTATTTAGATTTATATAGATGATCAAAATTTAGCTTTTTTTAAGGAAATAAATTAGCTTCCTCTCAGCCAAAGGTAAGAGTGAGGTTGTTGGTACCTGGTCATATTACAATTATACTCACTTAAGAGTGCTTAGACTTTTGTCATTACCACAATATTCTTCAAGGCATCAAAGCTCAATATCGTTGGCAGGGAATCGAATCTTGGTGGGCAAGACAACAATATATAACACCAATTAAGATATGGTCAAAACTAATTATATTAAAAATATAAAAATTGAATATATAATTGAAATAGGTTTAAATGTTAAAACATTTAAAACATTTATTATTATTATTATTATAAATAATTTATTATTATTATTATTATTATTATTTTAATTAGAATAAGAATATGTATACATTCAAGTTCACATCTCGCAGAAAATACTTCAAGTAGTACATGGCAATATAATCAAAATATCATCTTGTTCCCTCTTATCCACAAAGACTACAAGATTTTCCTGAGGGACATTATACTGAGTAACGAAAAGGGGGGTTTGTAGGTATATACTTGACAAAATTGCCTCACCAAGAAATAAAATTTACATATCATAACACCACTAATTGATGATATAATTTTCTTCCTAATAATGAACATGTTCATATCCTAAGCACATTCATTCAAGTCTTACATTTCACTTGATTGTTTGAACTCATTGTATCATTTAGGTTGATAGTCACATTGTTAAGATATGCTTTGAGCTCCTCAATATGCCTTCTAAATGTGTCCATTTCATGTTCACGCTTCTCATATTTTACTTCTACCTTCTGCACTTGCTCCGTTACATATGAAGTAATGGCTATGTGTTCATTATTTTTTAATCTTAGAGAACAGTTGCAGAGAGTCCAGTCTCTTTGCTAGTTGGGAAAATAGAGCTTTGTGTTTACACCCCATTATATCAATCTTGCAATGACAAACCACTTGAAACTATCGTAGTACCCACAAAGAAAAATGATAATTACTCACACAGAGCCCATGGGAGGACCACTGAACTAGACTAGATGCCAAAATTCCCTTCACCACGACGACCTAATTAACACCCTCGCCAAGTTGTGGAGAGTTACATTGTGATGATATGCCAGTACCCCGCTGGTGGCCTTGATATATCCTAGGATTGTATGAAAACTACCCTCCTTGCCTCCCAAAAGCATCTCCTATGGAGGAAATTTTTTGAAACCAACAGTACAACTATCATTCATGCTTCATCCTTCGCATAACTAACCCACGACACTCATGCTCAAGGTTGAATGGTGGCGAGGTTAGCTCAAGCCTTCCCATCATCACAATCCCCCACTCATTATAAAATCATTCTCTTTTACACTTAATTATGAATCCACCTTGCCACATTACTCCAACCCACGAAAGCATGATCCTAAATATATGGAACCTTATACTTTGATGTTTGTGAAAGACAACCTTCCTATGCGCCATAATTTGTGACTTGATTTGGAAACATTATTTAATTTGCTTGCATGCTTAATCCTTTGAGGGGATGCCACAATGATCTATGTGCCCCCCATGATTTTATTACCAAAATCCCTTTTTTTAATCATTTCATAAAGTGTTTTACTATAAATTTACAATGCCTTCTCATCCAAACTAAGGAATAGTAGAGGGCATGATGTGGCCATTTAATTTTCAATTCTCCCAACCACAAATTATACTCTTCGTTAGCACAGAAGTCTGCCTCTTTGTTAAGTTATCTAAGGACATGGAAGTAAGCAAATGTAAGGATTCCCTCTACTACTTTTCTATTTTTTTTCATAAGGTTTTTTAATGTGTAATCTCTCAGAGAGGAGCCTTTCACCAAATGTTGAATAATTAGTAGAGAGTCTCCCAAAATAATGAGTGAAGTTACCTAATTTTCTTTAGCTAATTAAAGACTCTTGTAAAGACCATAAGCTTTAGCTTGGTTGTACATCATATGTTCCAAAACCCATGAAAACTTCAATACCGTGTCTTCCTCCGAGTCATTAAAAAGAAAAACAAACTAAATTTATACAAAATTCTATGAAAAGTTTCAAAAAAATCAAATTTATTTGAAATTCTCTCAATAGTTTTGAAAAATCTTATAAAAGAAATTCTCTCAATATTTACTAAATATTTGATTTTTATTCATAATTAAGAAACAATTTCAACTAATTATTAATATACATAATATCTTCTTCTTATTATTTTGTGTCTAGACACCCATTGAGAAGTTTAATTCCTCCAAAGTAATTTCCATTCTCAACTCCCCCCATAAGATTTAAATACATGACTTAGTAAAAACTAAACCCCATACAAACCAATTGAGTTACACATCATGAATAAATGATATCTTATTATTAGTAAAATCATATAACATCTTAAAAAACCAGTTAATCTTTAACTCTATTTGTTTTAACCTTACAAATCAAAATAAGCATTGAATATATTTATATCACCATGTAAAATTTAAAAGTACCTAACCTTTAACATTATACCATTTAAATTTATACTCAAAATATGCATTATATATATATATATATGTTATCACATAAAATATCAAGGTCACCACATTTAAAAAGCATGACATGGTAAAACTTGTTCATACTTTTGACATCCACGCATCTCTTGGACTTGCAAATCAAAATAAGCATTGAATATATTTGTATCACCATGTAAAATTTAGGAGTACCTAAACTTTAACCTTATACCATTTAAATTTATACTCAAAATATGCATTAAATATATTTGTGCGAGTGTTATCACATAAAATATCAAGGTTACCACATTTAAAAGACAAGGTTACCACATTTAAAAGACATGACATGGTAAAACTTGTTCATACTTTTGTCATCCACTTATCTTTTCGGACTTGCAAATCAAAATAAGCATTGAATATATTTGTAAAATTTAGGAGTACCTAACTTTCAACCTTATACCATTTAAATTTATACTCAAAATATGCATTAAATATTGTGTGTGTGTGTTATCACATAAAATATCAAGGTCACCATATTTAAAAAGCATGACATGGTAAAATTGGTTCATACTTTTGTCATCCACTTATCTCTACGGATTCATGGACCCATATCTTCGGATTTACCGTTAAAATATCGGTCAACATCAATACAACGATGTTTATGTTATCGAGTAACTCCTCTATATGAGCGTGGAAAAATCACAAATCCTCATGCTAGTATGAGGGGTACACCTACCCCGACCTCCATTGGGGACACTGCATATTGCAAGAAAAAAACCATTTAAACTTCAATTGTGCCGCATGTTCTTTGATTCCTTCTGATGTTCGATATATGAACGTTTATGATGGATTTTTGTTAATATTATCAATTTCAAACATTTAATTATCAATATTAAAATAATTATTAATTTTTATTAAATTTTTGTGTATATCCATAACTATAAAGAGGAATATTAATATTTCTTGATGAGTGGGAGGTTAAGTGTTGGAAGAGTTCAGGGAACCACAACTCCACCAACTATGCATGCTATTAAAGTGGGGTAGTGTGGTGTGCCCCCAGTGGAAAGTGTGTGAAACTCCTTTGTCATGTTCAGGAGCGGTGCACCATGGTTACACAAGCATGTGTTGAGTATAGGGCATATGAAGTATGAGAGTAGTAATTCCCTGGTGTGGGTGAGAATATATGGCCCTTGCAAGAATTAGTTAGGAGAGATTTGTAGTCATGGTCAGTTAGATTTTCGGGTAGGGTATATGTTCCTGAATTGGAAGGGCGAAGGTGGTGAGAAGGCTAAGTACCACAGTGATTATCTATCCTTGGTTTTATGCACGAGTCTGGAAGCTATTAGCTATAGTGAAGGTTGTTATGCAAGCGTAAACTTGACAAAATTTGCTCCTACTAGTAGTATGGATTGGAAGTGAAGTTGACCCATTTGCAAGCCTGGCTCGACATGTCATAGAAACATTGTATTGGTGCATCTATTTTTCCCTCTTCCTTTTATTTCTAATCTTGTTGGTCTAGTTGTTCATATGTTTGGTGTTGCCAGTTTTTTTGGGTTTGGTTGGAATTTTGCTATTGTTCTAAGTTATGCGAGATGGAATGGTTGAGATTTGGGACATAGAATTTGTAATTATGGATCTTTTGATTCTTTGTGGAAGTATTTATGGAACTCTTTTCTTGGTGTTGGTTCTAGGTTTCATGGCGAGTTTTGTGTATGTCAAAATTGGGTGTTTTAGACTAGTTTGTGTTGGCAAGGATGGGGATATTTGTAGTGGCAAGGGAAGTTCTGGGTGTGGCTCTAGATTCCGTGTTTGCCACAAGAGAGGGTTTGATGGGGTGTCCTTTTGATAACTGAAGGCGTCTCTTGCTAGGAATCTAGGTGGATATTCTTTTGGGGGGGAGAATTATGCCTTGACAAAATATGTGAGGTTGTCGTGGGGATGTTATGAATAAAATTTCATAAACAAACATTAATTAAATAAATAATATTAAAATAATAATATTAATAATAAATTAAATAATTGAATTAATTAATGAACCATTAATTATGAAGGGAAAAGTTCAAGAGTTGAGACCATTCACCTTCGTGACCAGTGAATGCCTATATAGGCACACTGCAACGAAGGATTGTAACCACCATTCAATTTTTAATACAAAAATTACTTATTTATACTTACACACATATAATCTACACAAATATTTTGCGTACTGAAGTTTTCATTGCAACAAAGGTATCAGAGAATCGATCCTCTTCCCTGTGTTGATTATTACATTATGGTGACCATAACTGGTTCGTTATTTCACTGTATATTCGTTAATTTTTTTTCTAGTCCACCGTGAGCATTGCTTCTGCTACAATCGTTGTCGACTGTTGTGACTTATTGTGTCTGCACTACTTTTTCCCTGTAATCTAATCATACCAACTCTTGCTCACAACCGTAGTGATTAATCATTCTTGCACCTTGTTTTCGTTGCTGTCACTGTTCCTTACCACGTTTATCGTGCTCCATTTTCCACGTCCCAGAGTCCTTTCAACTCCCGTCTGGTCTGTTGTCTCCCTGTAGACGTTCCTTCCACCCTACAATGGTCCATTGTACCTTTTCCCATTGTTGACACAGTGATTCGCTCTCACCGGTTCCCAACCAGTTGCAAAATTGACCGTCTGTCAACATCCATTCCTTCTGGTGTTTACTTAAACCCCATCCGATGTTTTTTCCTCTGCCAACCATAGTGTCATTTCAATTCATTCGAATTAAGTCAATCAATTAAATAGTGGTGTATATATATATATATATATATATATATCCTTATTATATAGTTATATTATAGCCCTTATTATATAGTCAATTATGGAGCCGAAATTAGTAAATATCGATAAGAACTTGATAAGGTATGTCATCGCCTTAGCAATTTCAAAAAAAGGAAAACAAAGTTAGGAGAAGGACAGAAGAAGATGATTGAAATTCAAGAGGAGTTAGCAAGTGATATAAAAAATATAGAAAACTTTGAAAAAATGTTGCAAGGAATGCAAAATCAAGAAAAAAGGGATTTTGATTATCATTGGCAAGCCTTTTTATAATTGAGGCATGAAGACAAGTGTGAACTAGCCCATAAGGTTATAGAAAAATAAGAAAGAATGGATCAATTAATAGAAAGGGTGAATTCATTTTTTTATTCCTTAAACGCTTAAGAACCAACACAAATCCCCAAAACTCCAGATAGCGAAGATCCCCCAATTCATGAAATTTTGTAAATTCCTCAAATACACTTCCTAGGTAGCCAATACTATACAAAATATTCAGAAAAAAGACTATCAACTAATTAAGAAGGATCTACTCGAGTACGATGGTAAAGACCATAAAGTTGTTATTGTTTGGGTTAATAAAACAGAAGCCATTTTTTAATCTAACTCACCATTGGGTGAACGTGAAAAAATCATGATGACTTCCAACAATTTAGAAGTAGAGGCATAATGATTGGTTCCTATGATGGTCTGACAAATGTGACGTCTATTCCTTCCATTGGAATACTTTTAGGGATATCTTACTAAAAATAATTTTCGACGAAGAAGAAGATAATGTCTACGAAAAAATTGTTCATCTCAAGAAAAAATGGGTCTATAAGTGAATATACCCACGAATGGGAAGTATTGGCTACAAGACAAAGAGGATTTACGGATGAAAAACTACTCGAAATGTATAGATGTGGAGTTAAAGACTATATTCACGTAGAAATGAAATTGTACAAACGAAAAACTATCAAAGAAGTTAGACATGTGGCAAGGCTTATTGAACAAAGACATAAGTTCAACATGCCATCATTCAAGGAAGACGAAAACCAACAATAATACTCAGGTTAAAAAGAGACAAGCAAATGTAAATATTGTGGTGACAAATGGACGTCAGGACACAAATGTCTTAATAGGAAATTATATAATTATGAAGTGGAGACAAAGTCAGATACTTCAAGTAATGTGTGAGAAAAATGGATAAAGAAGAAAACTCATTGTTGCAAGTGTGGAGAAAATTGGACACCAGGACGAATGTGAAGACATTTCCTTACATTAGTATAAGATAGTAGATGGAAGACAAGTTGAAGTACAAGAACCTGAAGAAAAATTCACTATAATCCACAATGCAAATTGAGATTATGAAGAACCATCACAAGAAGCATCATTAGTTGCAATCTCATGTGTGTGTCCAACAAAATCATGATGAAGGAAGAAATTTTTCAAAATACCAAATCAACAAGTGATTGTGAAATATGTTCCACCACACCTTCGAAAGCAGAGGAACCAATCTCCAAAAAAGAAGAACACTATGCTTACAACGCCACCAACAATCATAACGAGGAGATTACGCCCTAAAACCATGAAGCTCAAAGGGATCGTAAGAGGCAAAAATGTCAATATACTTGTGGATTCTGGTAGTACTCATAATTGTATAAACATTGATATTGTTAAACAACTTGATCTTTGTGTATGCCCAATCAAGGACCTAACCATGATTTTTGCTACTAGGCAAAAGTTCGAAGAGATAGGAGAATGTCATAAGGTGCCAATCTGGATACAAGAACTAGAACTACATACATAATTCTTTTCCTTGCCACTTAAAGAAATGGATATAGTGCTAGGTGCAGAATGGTTAATACAATTAGGAAGCTATACTAAAAACCTTGAAGAACGATTCATGGAGATTAATTGGAAAGGATGACACTGTAAATAATATGGATTTAATGCTCCCAAATTCAAGGAAGGTGCATACTCATATGTGAACTTCACCAACTTACAAGGACACAAACAAAGTCAAGGTTAATAGTGTTGAAGTCCAACAATAAATTGCAGCACCTACACTGATGTGGGACCAATAGGTCTTAGCAGCACCTACACTAGTGTGAGCTAAATTTGGTGTAGTGTCTAATTTATTTTTCCCTGAATTAAATTGGACAATAAAATGTAATCTTATCTCATGATCACTTGTAACAGTTAACTGAGTGTGATAGACTCAGTTAGCTCATGTATTTCGAGTTGAGGGTGGTTGGTGAGGCATGTAGAGTAATTCTATTAGTTATGGAGTTCAAATTGCAATTGGTGCATTAGTTTAATGCATGAGTAATCAGTTAACTTAGTTAGGTGAGTTAGAGTTAGTTGAACTAGTTGTAACTGTTTTTTGCACTAGTGAGATATCAAGTGAATTAAATATTATTTAATTCACAATCAGTGATCTGCCATGCAACTGATGATTTACTATTAATAGATGCATGCATGTCAGTTCCAGTGGAGACGCAGTTGAGACAAAGGTTAAAGGGATGTTAATTATTAGTTGTGTGATTAGTAGGTTGACCACATGCAACCAAACAACCTGCCCATGATCCTTGCATAATTTAGGAAGGAAAAAATTCCTAAAGAATAGGGATTGCATTCATCGGGAATTGAACAAGCAAGGCAGGTTGTTTAGAGGCTAAGAATTGGCTAAGTGTTGGTTAGTTTTGTCCAAGACAGTGTGAGACAGTTAGCAGAGTTCAAGAGACTCTTGTGAGAAGAGTGAATTGTAATTGTTTCATGATTCCATGGTTAATATACAATAGAAGATAGAGGGGTTTTGAGCAGCGAGCTTTCCCCGAGAAATTATCTGTGTTGTGGTTTGATTTGTTTATTTCTTTGCTTCATGTGATTAGCGATTGTGTTTAATTTCCACAATTGATCTGTAAAAGCGATTCGATATCTAGCTTTAGTACATTGTTAGATTGGATTGAATCCATTGATATACATATGTTTCTATAATTTCTACTGAATAGAATTCGAATTTGTAGAAGACATTCTTGGTGCTACATGTGATTCAGGATCGAAATGGCTTTCAATGGCTTGAGATTGGAGTATGCACTCGAGGGAAGCTCTAACTATATTTCTTGGAAAAAAAGGATGGACGCAGTACTGGAGGACAATGGGTTGAAAGAATTCATTGACAATGATGTTCCCAAACCCGCTGTAACAGATGTTGCAAATCTTGATGCTTGGCAAAAGAAAGTTGCAAAGGCAAGGAGGATCTTATTGGAGGGAGTACGAGACCACATTGTCTCAAGTCTCCATGGAAAAGTGACACCATATGCAATGTGGAAAGCTTTGACAGATCTATTTCAGAGCAACAATGATTATAGAAAATTGGCACTAAAGGATAAACTCAGGAAGATCAAAATGGAGAAAGACAACTCCATGCCGAAATATTTAACAAAGTTTGTCCAATGTCAGGTTGAGCTTGGGAGCATTGGCATTAATGTCGCTGATGATGATTTGATGAGCCTAGCTCTTCTAGGACTTCCCAAGAGTTGGCATAGTTATAAGGACTCTATCAGTGGAAAGGAAAAGCTGCTAGATTGGGAACGACTTTGGTCAGATTTGGTGCAAGAAGAATTCAGGCGGAATACCAGAGATGGATCTTCTTCTAAGAATGAAGATGAAGAATATTGTGAATTGGTTGCCAAGGCGAAGAATGGGAAATGAAAGAAATTCCATTCCAAATCTAAGTCCGGTAAAGATGGAAAGAAGCACGACATGTCCAAAGTGAAGTGTTTTCATTGTCACGAGCATGGACATTATGCCACTAATTGTCCACAAAAGAAGAAGAACAAGAAGGCTTCAAGATCTGTAGCTAGTGAGGCTTTGGCCTCAAAATTTGAGCTTGACTTCTCGCTCATTGCATGCATAGTGTCAAGTGCAATGGGATCGGTGTGGTACTTGGATAGTGGTGCATCCTTTCACATGATGAGAGACAAAGAAATTTTCAGTAGCTTGGAGGAGAAGGACCTCCAGATGCATATCGAAATGGGTGATGACGGGCGATACAGTGCTACCGGGATTGGTACCATTACCTTCCAGAGACAGTCAGGTAAATCCTTTCAACTAAAAGATGTAATGCATGTACTAGGCTAGAGGAAAAATTTAGTCTCAGTTTCAATGTTGGAGGATAGAGGCTATGATGTTTTTTCAGTGAAGGAAAAGCTTTCCTGCGACACAAAACAATAGGACAAGCCAAGAAGATTGGGATTTGAGTTAAGAATTTCTATAAACTTGATGTAGATGGCTACGCAGTAGTGATGGGTAAGGCAGACAAAGTGGTGAGCCGGGATGAGGGTGAGTTATGGCACATGAGATTGGGCCATATTCACCACGGAGCCTTGAAGGTCATGCAATAGATTTCTACGGGTCTTCCTAAGGGTACACTTGCGCAGTCAGACACATGCAAGGGATGTACTATGGGGAAGTATGCAAAGGCCACTTTTCGCGAGAAGGAGAATTGAGATTTGGAAATCCTTGAGAGAGTTCACTCAGACGTGTGTGGACTATTCTCTACTGCTTCGACAACAAATCATAAGTACTATATGATATTTGTTGATGAATTTTCTCGAAAGTGTTCGATCTACTTCATGTAGAAGAAAGATCAGGCATTCTTAAAGTTTCTTGAGTTCAAAGCACTGGTGGAGAAAGACACGGGAAGCAATTGAAGGATCTTAGGAGCGACAATGGTGGTGAGTACATATCCAATGAATTCAAGAACTTCTGCAACAAAGAAGGAATTCAGAGAGAACTAATTGGACCTCATAACCCACAACAGAATAGGGTCGCTAAAAGAAAAAATAGAACAATTGTGGGTGCATCACGAGCGATGTTGCATGATCAGGGCCTACCGTTGCATCTGTGGGTGGAGGTATGCAACACAATAGTATTTTTGCAAAACGGTTGTCCTCATAGGATACTTGGCATGAGTACACTAGAAGAGGCTTTTACTGGTAAGAAACCCGATGTTTCAAATTTTAATATTTTTGGCTCATCTGTTTATGTGCATGTGACCAAAGATGCTAGGAAGAAGATTGAACCAACAACTGAGATTGGGGTATTTGTGGGGTACACTGAAACTCCCCACAACTATCGGGTGTATTTTCCAAACAACAGAATGACTGTTGTATGACGGGATATAAAATTTGATGAGAAGAAAGCCATGCAATTGTCCCTTGAGAACGAGTTGGATTTGCATGCAGAGGATGAAATCTTGGTTCCAAAGGATGAGCCTCAAGATGTGGAGAAACCACATGCGGAGGATCATGGAGTGGCAGAAAACACTCATGCATAGCCATCCACCAAAAATGGTAGAAGGCGAACCATAGAAGCTGATAGATTGATACTTGATGCAACAGAGAATGTAGGAGCCCCTACTTCACTGCGCAGACAGAGATAGTCTCTAGACAGGTTTACTGGATACATAGCTATTATGAGCAAGTGTATTGTGACAGAACCATCTTCCTTTCAGGAAGCAGTGCAACAACCAATTTGGGTTGATGCTATGGTAGAGGAGTATGACTTCATCGTCAAGAACAGTGCATGGGATGCAGTCCCAAGACCGGTCAGAAAATCAGTGGTTAGATCTAGATGGATCTATAATGTGAAGCAAGATGCTGATGGGAGTGTGGAGAAGTAGAAGGCCAAATTTGTGGCCCGGGGATTCTCACAAGTTGAGGGGATCGACTATGATGAGACTTTCGCACCAGTCATGGGGTACTCTTCCATTAGATTTATCCTTGCACTATGAGCGCAGATGGGGTGGCGCATTCATCATATGGATGTGAAAAATGTGTTTCTCAATGGAGTTATTGAGGAGGAAGTCTACATAGAGAAACCATAAGGTTTCAAGATCTTTGACAATGAGTCGCATGTGTGTCGACTCAAGAGAGCATTGTATGGGCTAAAGCAAGCACCTCGTTTCATGGTACACTTGGATTGACAACTATTTCACTGGGTTGGGCTTCACCAAAAATGAAGCTGATGCAAACCTGTACCTGATTGTGGTTGATGGTAAGCTCTTGATTATCGTAATTTATGTTGATGATATAATTTTGACAGGTGATGAGCAGCTGATAAACTCGTGCAAGGAGGATCTTGCAAGAGAGTTCGAAATGAAGGACATGGGACTCCTTCACTATTTCCTTGGTTTGGAAATATGGCAGCGGGATGGTGAATTTTTTGTTTCTCAAGGCAAGCATGCCAAAGAGATATTGGGTAAGTTTCACATGGAGAGCTGTAAACCCATTGACACTCCTCTTCTAGGAAATTGGAGGAAAGAGGATGCTACTTTTGGAGAAGTAGTGGATACTACTGTCTACAAGAAGTTAGTGGGTTCACTAATGTACTTGGTGAACACTAGACCAGACATTTACTACGCAGTTAACCAACTGAGTCAAGCTATGGTTACGCTGACAAAGCTCTTTTGGAAGGCGGGGAAGCATGTCTTGAGATATCTCAGGGGCACTACAGAGTATGTACTATGGTATAGATGGACAGAGGGAGTGAAGCTTCAAGGCTTCACGGATGCAGATTGGGCAGGCAGTCCATCAGACAGAAAGAGCACATTAGGAGGGATCTTCAGCATAGGATCGACAACAATTTCTTGGTACAGTAGCAAGCAACGATCTATGGTACTCAGTTCAGTAGGGGCAAAGTACATGGTAGCAAGTCAAGCTGCATGTGAGGCCATCTAGATGAGAAAGATCTTGGTTGGTTTGTTTGGTTCTTAGATGGATCCGACAATGATACATAGTGATAACCAGAGTTGCATAAAACTATTGGTTAATCTGGTGTTTCATGATAGGTCCAAGCACATAGACATCCGGTACCACATATCATAGATTGTGTTCAGAGGCGCATAATGTTACTTCAGTACATTCCCAAGGAAGATCAGGATTTAGATATTATTATGAAGGCACTTACCATGAGAAAATTCGAATACCATAGAGGCAGGGTCGGGGTGGCAAATAATCCGTTTCTTGTTGAGAGGGAGTGTTGAAGTCCAACAAGAAATTGCAGCACCTACACTAGTGTGGGACCAATAGGTCCTAACAGCACCTACACTAGTGTGAGCTAAATTTGGTGCAGTGTCTAATCTAAATTTCCCTTAATTAAATTGGACAATAAAATGTAATCTTATCTCATGATCACTTGTAACAGTTAACTGAGTGTGATAAACTCAGTTAACTCATGCATTTCAAATTGATGGTGGTTGGTAAAGCATGCAGAGTAATTTTATTAGTTTTGGAGTTCGAATTGAAGTTGGTGCATTAGTTTAATGCATGAGTAATCAATTAACTCAGTTAGCTGAGTTAGTGTCAATTGAACTAGTTGTAACTGTTTGTTGCACTAGTGAGAGATCAAGTGAATTAAATATTATTTAATTCACAATCAGTGATCTTCCATGCAACTGATGATTTACTATTAATAGCTGCATGCATGTCAATTCCAGTGGAGACCCAGTTGAGACAAAGGTTAAAGGGATGTTAACTATCAGTTGTGTGATTAGTAGGTTGACCACATGCAACCAAAAAACCATTGGAGTTCACATGATCCTTGCACAGTTTAGGAATGAAAAAATTCCTAAAGAACAGGGATTTAATTCATCAAGAATTTTGCAAGCAAGGTAGGCTGTTTAGAGGCTGATAATTGTCTAAGTGTTGGTCAGTTTTGTTCAGGACAGTGTGAGACAGTTAGCAGAGTGCAGGAGACCCTTGTGAGAAGAGTGCATTGTAATTGTTTCATGTTAGGTCCCTATATTACTAGTATAGTCCCTTATTGTTGTTAGTGTAATCCCCTTATTATTATTATTGTACCCCTGTAACCCCCATATTGTTATTATTGTGCCCTTAAATTATTATTGTTAGGTCTGCTAGGATTACATTGTGGCCCCACTAGGATTACATTGTGGCCCCATGGATTCCTATATATAGAAAGGAGGTTTTGTAATTTGTATCATCCAAGAATTGTTCATTCATGTAATGCATTGGAGGTTTCTCCCTCGAAGTGGCTTATTTTTAAGGCGTTGATATCTCTTTTCTTCTATTTTTGGAGTTGGTTTCACAACATTTGGTATCAGAGCTTTGGATTCTAGGGTTTCGCTGCTCCAAACAGGTCATCATGAAATTTTAGCTATAACTTTTTTTCTACGAAGGGTCAGAAGTTGAAATTTTTAGAGTGGGAAACCGAAATCCTAAGGAACATCATTGCAAATGTTCAGAGTTTGGTTCACAATATTGTCGGAGATATGATCTGTGGAAGTTAGGTCTTTTAGCAGGCTCCTGAATTTAACCTAAACAAGTCGTCATGGCATTTTCACTATAATGTTTTTTTACGAAGGTTTAGAAGATGAAATTTTTAGAGTGCGAAGTTGAAATCCTGAGGAACATCGTCGCAAAATTTCAGAGCTTGGTTCACAATATTTTTGGAGATATGGTCTGTGGAAGTTAGGGCTTTTTCAGGCTCCTGAATTTCATCTCAAAGAGGTGATTGTGGGAAAATCTTCATAGCTCTCCCTATAAGCATCGGATTGGAATGCTGTAAAAAGTGGCCGCAAGTACATGGACTGTAGTTTGCTGTCTATCAATTTCAGATCCAAAGGAGAAAACATTGACATGTGGCAAGTCGTACAAGTTAGCTCTACTGAACCAGTCCATAATTGGGTCATTGTGGGAGATTGGACATAAATTTGCCTTGAAGAATCCAAATTAGGTTAGACCTGTGGCATTTGAAAGAAGCTTCAGAGGGCTACTACAGGACCGAATTTTAGATATTGTAGATCTGCAATTATAGAGATAATTCAATTTCAATATCGAAATCTTCAAAAGCAAGTAAAAGCTCTGTATTTTTCTTTTCCAAATTGCATAAGTCTTGTTTGAAGAATCAAGTTGAATTGATTCCAAGGGCATATTGTAGAATAGATATCAGTATTGGATTCTAAAATGCTCCCTAAAAAGAATTCAACACCCATTAAGCCTTTGGAAGGCTCTACTATGACTCATGAAGACGAAGATTGGAAACATATGACATATCAAAATTACAAGAGAAAGTGCAACAAATTTCGCTCTCGCAAAGAGCAACAAAAAATGACATGGAAGTTTTGAAGAAAGACGTGGAAACTAAGATGGATGGTTTGAAGAAAGGCGTGGAATCTAAGATGGATGGTTTAAAGAATGGCATGGAAGCTAAGATGGATGGCATGAAAGTTGGCATGGAATCTAAGATGGAAAACATGAAGAACGATCTAAAAGCAGACATGGAAGGTTTGACAAAGTTGATACAAGAAATGTTTCCTAATGGTGAAAAGATAGTAGAGGAAACTCATGATGAGAACAAAATAAATGTTAATCGTGATTTCATAAACTCTAATGTTGGTGGGAAGAACCACCATATTCCAAAAATGGATATGAGGAAGTTTCATGGAAAGGATCCTGTAACATGGATACTACATATGGAGCAATATTTTGATCTCCATAATGTGCAAAACACACAAAAGGTACGCATTGCAACTTTACATTTAGAACAAAATATATTTGTATGGTATCGATGGCTTTGCTCCCGTAAAAAAATTGTCACTTGGTCAATTTTTACGGAGGAAATGATAGCACATTATGAGGATACAAAGAGCAACACCTTCTTTATCCAATTGATAAATCTCAAACAAAAGGGTTCAGTGGGGGAGCACATTGAGGACTTCCAAAAATTGAATATAAGGGCAACTGACATTTCAAAGGAACACATGATTGATCTCTTAATAGGTACTTTAAAGGATAACATCCAACATGAAGTTCGTGTTTTGGAACCTGATTCATTGGAGAAGGCATTCAGGTTGGCCAGAAAAATTGAATGTAAAATTATGGCGATAAGGAAGCCTACCACTCACTTCTATAAAGAGGGAAGTGTTGCTACTCCTAGATTTGCACAACCTACAAGGTTGACACCACAAAAATTGGAAGAAAAAAGAGCAAAAGGGCTTTGCTACAGTTGTGATAGCAAATACACTAAAGGTCATAAGTGTGCTGAGAAGAAATTATCTTACATAGATTGTGAAGAGGAAGAAGAAAATGAACAAGAATCTTCAAAAGAAGAGGGTATACACCACGAACCAACCGTAGAAGAGGAAGAAATGAGTCCGACCATATCGTGTAATGCATTGGCAGGAATTACCACTCCTCAAACTCTCAAGATAGAAGGACACATCAAGAAGAAAAAGGTAATAGTGTTGATTGATTCAGGTAATACCCATAATTTTATTCATTGTAAGGTAACCAGGGAATTCAATTGTTTCCTATACCTAGCACCAGAATTTCAAGTGATGGTTGCAAATGGAGGAACTATAAATTTCTTTGGAAAATGCCATAATATCAAGTTAACCATGGGGGAATATGTATTGAATAGTCCAATGCTTTCCATTCCTATGGGAGGTGCTAATGTTGTACTAGGAGTACAATGGTTACAATCTTTGGGGACGATAGCATGGAAAATTTTAGGGGCTAATATTCATAGGTGGGCTAATTTTCCATGATTTTTCCAAAAAAAAGATTCGCTAATTTCCATTTTTTATAAAAATGATTCGCCCAAATTTTACAATATAAAATTATTTTACGTTAAAAATCGCCAACATTATATAGAGAGTATATATAGAATCATTATAAATTTCAATAATTTTGCAAATACATCAACAATCATATTATAGTTTTCATATTAGGTACTAGTGAGATTCGCCAATTTTTGAAAGTTCAAAATAATTTTCCATCCTTAAAATTTCCCCTAGACGATAACTTTTAATTTTCAAGAACTTTTCTTGAATTTTTTTCAGAAGGAAAGGAAGTCGAATTACGGGGTATTGCAGGGAAATCGGGAAATATTATAAGCTCTAATGTCATGAAAAAACTTCTAAAGAAAGAACAACGAGGCGTAATTGTACAATTATGCTCACTAGAAGTTCCAACATCAAAATTATCTATTTCTTCAGATCTCCAAAAAGTCTTAGACAATCATTCCAAGGTGTTTGAAACTCCCAAAGGACTCCCACCTATTCATGATCATGATCATTCTATTCATTTGATTCCAGGAAGTGTTCCTCCAAATATTAGGCCTTATAGATATCTTTATGTCCAAAAGAGCGAAATTGAACGTATGATTGCAAAAGTGTTAGAGGTTGGTATAATTCAACCTAGTCAAAGTTCTTTCTCTGCTCATGTAGTATTGGTACACAAGAAGGATGGATCATGGCGCATGTGTCCAGATTATAGGGAGCTCAATAAGCTCACCATTAAAGATAAATTTCCCATTCCTATGATTGATGAATTATTGGATGAATTATATGGAGCAATTTATTTTACCAAGTTGGATCTTCGTTCAGGATATCATCAAATTAGAATGAAGACTGAAGATATTCCAAAAACAACATTTCGAACTCATGAGGGTCATTATGAATTTTTGGTCATGCCTTTTAGCCTTACCAATGCACCTTCTACATTTCAAGGGTTAATGAATTCCATTTTCAAACCCTTCCTTAGAAAATTTGTGCTAGTATTTTTTGATGATATACTAATCTACAACAGGTCTTGGAAGGATCATGTTCAACATGTTGACAGCGTGCTCAAACTATTGCAGGAGAAACAATTATATGCAAAAACATCCAATGTTTCCTCAGAGTACAAGAGGTGGAATATCTGGGTCATAATGTATCTCATGAGGGTGTTAAGGTAGACCCTAATAAAATTAAAGCCATTAAGGAATGGAAAGTCCCCACAACCATAAAGTAGTTGCGAGGATTTCTCGGGTTAAAAGGGTATTATCGCAAGTTTGTTAAGAATTATGGGAGAATAGCAGCACCTAACAACAGTTTCATGGACTCCCGAAGCAACTAAGGCTTTTGAACATCTTAAAGAAGCAATGTGCCTAGCACCGGTCTTAGCTACGCCAGATTTCACAAAAACCTTTATTGTGGAATGTGATGTCTCAGGAAATGGAATTGGTGTTGTTTTAATGCAAGAAGGAAGACCCATTGCTTTTGAAAGTCGTCCAATCAAAGGAAAGTATTTGCAGAAAGCTATTTACGAGAAGGAAATGTTAGCAATACTGCATGCACTAAATAAATGGCAAACTTACATAATGGAAAGACACTTCAAGGTAAAGAATGATCATGATAGTCTTAAACACTTTTTGGAACAAAGACTATCTTCAGAAGAGCAGCAAAAATGGGTCACAAAGATGTTGGGTTATGACTTTGAAATAATATACAAAAAAGGGAAGCTAAATGTTGTTGCAGATGCACTCTCAAGAATTAATGAAGAGGTGGAAGCATTGCTTTGTGCCATATCTATTATCCAACCAGATTGGATAACCGAAGCAAGGGATGAATGGAAGAAGGACGAAGAAGTGTGGAAACTCATTCAAAAGTTGCAGCAAGATCCTAGTACATCTGATACATTTAGTTGGAAAAATGATTCCTTATGGTACAAAGATCGCTTATATCTTTGTAAGAATTCCCAACTAAAGCAAAAGATTCTTCTGGAATTGCACACTTCTCCTTTAGGAGGACACTCAGGATTTTTAAAAACTTACCACAGGGTGAAGAAAGAATTTTTTTGGGATGGCCTTAAATCTGATATTCAAAAGTTTGTGGCGGAATGTTTGGTTTTCCAGCAGAATAAAGTTGAGACAATTAAGACCCCAAGTCTTCTACAACCTTTATCCATTCCAAGTCAATGTTGGGAGGAGATTTCAATGGATTTTATCACAGGTTTACCTAAGTCCGAAGGAAAGAGTGTCATCATGGTGGTAGTTGATAGACTTACCAAGTATGCACACTTTTGTGCATTATCTCATCCATTTAAAGCAAGTACAGTTGCTACTACATTTATGAACACAATTCAAAAGCTACATGGAAACCCAAGGGTTATTGTGAGCGACAAAGATCCCATTTTTGCTGGAAATTTTTGGACGAAGTTATTTTCTTGTTTGGGTACTCAATTAGCTCATAGCTCATCTTATCATCCTCAATTCGATGGTCAAACTGAGATAGTAAATAAATGTTTGAAAGGATATATTCCTTGTTTTGTATCCGATAAACAAACACAATGGGTCAAGTGGTTACCTCTCGCTGAATGGAGGTATAACACTTCCTTCCATACTGCAGCAAAAATGACCCCATTTATGGCACTTAATGGATATCATCCACCGTCCATCACATCATATTTAGGAGAAAATTTGAAGGTTCAAGCAGTGGAAGATCACATCGAGCATCAACAAGAAGTTCTCCAACTCTTAAAGGATAACCTGAATTTCGCACAAAATCGAATGAAACAACAGGCAGATCAACAACGCAGTGAGAGAAGTTTTGATGTGGGAGACTGGGTATTTTTACGGATACAACCATATAAACAAATGTCCCTCAAGCAAGCTAAGAAGGATAATAAATTATCGCCAAAGTACTATGGTCCTTACAAGGTGTTGCAAAATATTGGTACTATGGCATGCAAATTGGTGCTTCCTGCTTCTTCATGAGTGCATCCAGTTTTCCATGTTTCATGCTTAAAGAAGGTTATAGGTGAAAATCTTCCAGTTCAAACCATATTGCTAGAACTTGATGAGGAAGGAAAAATCATATTGGAACCTGAAGCAGTAACAGAAACAAGAACTTGACAGCTACGAAATCAATCAATTTCAGAGTATCTCATCAAGTGGAAGAACTTACCCACTGAATATTCTACATGGGAGGATGAGAATTTTATACAGAAGCACCCAGAGCTACTGAAGCATTGAGGACAACACTTTTTTGAAGGAGAGGGAAATGTTAGGTCCCTATATTACTAGTATAGTCCCTTATTGTTGTTAGCGTAACCTCCTTATTGTTATTATTGTACCCCTGTAACCCCCATATTGCTATTATTGTGCCCTTAAATTATTATTGTTAGGTCGGCGATGATTACATTGTGGCCCCATGGAATCCTATATATAGAAAGGAGGTTTTGTAATTGGTATCATCCAAGAATTTTTCATTCATGTAATGTATTGGAGGTTGCCCCCTCGAAGTGGCTTATTTCTAAGGCGTTGATATCTCTTTTCTTCTATTTTTGGAGTTGGTTTCACAACATTTCATGATTCCATGTTTAATATACAATAGAAGATAGATGGGTTTTGAGCAGGAAGCTTTCCCTAGGAAATTATCTGTGTTGTGGTTTGATTTGTTTCTTTCTTTGCTTCATGTGATTGGTGATTGTGTTTAATTTCCACAATCGATTTGTAGAAGTGATTCAATATCTAGCTTTAGTACATTGTTTGATCGTATTGAATCCATTGATATACACATGTTTGTATAATTTCTACAAACAGATGTCATTCCATAACAATGTATTCAACAAGAGAAAACCCTTCTTGTTATGCTTTGATGAAAAACCATCTCTAAAGGGAGTGGCAATGTTATGAATACAAATTCATAAAAAAAACATTAATTAAATAAATAATATTAAAATAATAATAATAATAAATTAATTAAGGAACCATTAATTATGAAGGGAAAATGTCAAGAGTTGTGGCCATTCAATGCCTATATAGGCACACCGTCACGAAGGATTGTAACAACCATTCAATTTTTAATACAAAAAATACTTATTTATACTTACGTACATAGAATCTACACACAAATATTTTGTGTACTGGCGTTTTCATTCCAACATGGGAAATTCGCTAGGGGGAAGGTGGAAGGGGTCATCCCACTCGGACTCGTGCCCAATCACAAGAGGCTGTGATCAATTATTGCTCGATAACCTCCTATAGCACCCAAATAGAGATTCAAAGATTGGAGGCTTAGGCTATACATGAGTGGCATCCTTATTCATATTTGGAGTTGTTGGAGGAGGTGTTCTAATGGCTTCCTGACCCTAGTCATATTGAGGGACGAAGGAATAAGTATTTGGAGAATATCACACTTCAATGGCAATTAAAGACCTTGCTTGGGAGAGTATTAAAGGAGAAGCTTGAGGACAATAACAAAAATATCTCCTTCCTTAATGCCATTCAATGTAATGAGTGGATGTAATAGGATAATCTGGACATATTGGAAGCGTGCTTCACTCACATTGAGAGACACATCCAATGTGAGTTTAAGTCCTCTATGTAGTCTGTTTCAAGTATGAAGGATTTGTCTCTTCTATCATAATATGATGCCTCATTTGGTTTTAAGGCCCAATTATGCTTCATTAGGTTACAATACCTTGGTTTCTTATTTAGTTGCTAGTTTTGATCATCTATGTAGATATTTTGTGACTTTGTTACTAGCTTATAACTCTGGTTTCAAAATAATAAAAATGAGTAATTTTCATGATAGGCTCAATACTGAAGTAAATTGAATTTATATATATATATATATATACTCTAACTTTGATACTAGCTTATAACTTTGATTTCCAAAATGATGAAAGTGAGTAATTTTGATGATAAGCTCAATACTGATGTAAATTGATTTTGAATATATATATATATATATATATATATATATATATATATATATATAAACATTAATAATTTATTAAAAAAAACAAAAAATATTAGAAAAATATTTTTTATTAAAGTATTAATAAAAATTATTTATTAATATTATATATGGGTAGAATTTACATTTAAAACAAGACTGTAAATTTGCAATTACTTGACATCGGTCTATTTCTTTCCTTACTACTATAATCTCTAAACATACCTACAATGCTACACATATGATACAAAGAATTAATCACGAGAAATGTGATCATAATACATTATATCTCCAATCGATTTACAACAACCAAAAACATTTATCTATATATTATTTTACTTATATAAATTTTAAAATTTATCATTTTTTTATTACATATGATTTTCACATTTATTTAAACTAGTGTTACATAGTAGTCTAGTACATGATGCTTAGCTTAAATATAAGTAAATTAAAATAAATATACTTAATTCAAGTTAGTATTAAAATTTAGAATCTAGTTAATTTAAGTTTTACTTATTAGTAAATTAAGATATTTTGTTAATTGTGATAATGGAAAATCTAATCCTAATGTGTTATAATAATAATGTCTTATTGTAATGATAATGCTTTTATTGAAAGTTAATTTAAAAGATTCACAAAAATCTCATTAAATTAAAATTCATATTAATCAAGTAAAATAATAAAGTCTAAAAAACATCTTATTAAATTGAGAAAAAAATATTTACATGATTAAAGATTGTTTGATAAAATTAGAATTAGTCAAAATGATTACTCTTACTTAATCTTTTTTATTATTTAAATTTGTTGAAATAAATATTATTTAATAATCTCACTTAATTATATAATAAAATGTTAATACAAAATGATAATCACAATCTGGCTCACAATTATATAGTCAAATTAAAAAAAAATTAAAAAAATCTAAAATCTAAAATAATTATACTACCTCTTCTTTTGATATTAGTAATATATGCATAGATACATACCGTTGAAAATCTATATAATTGCTAAATTTTTGAAGGGATTATGTTTATAAAAATTTAATTTTTAAATTTATTTATTTATTTTCAAAAATTGTAATATTTTAATTATAATTTAAAATTGCAATATTTTGATTTTTCTTAAAGTAAAATACTTTATTTTATAATATTAGTACATGCTTAGATTAGATTAGTATGGTTGAATATCACATATTTGTTTGATTTTTTTATGGGATTATGTTTATAAAAGGTAAAATTTAATTAATTAATTTATTTTTAAATTGTATATTTAAAGTAATAAAATTTTCCAAACAAATTTATATAATTAAATTTTTTATTTTAAATGAATAATATATTTTTTAAAATTTTGAGTTTCAAATAATTTTTGATAATTTAATTTAATTTAATTATTTATTATTATTATTTTTAATTTCAATTTTTAAACTTCAAATTAATTTTACATTCCAAATTAATTACGCTGTAAAGTGTCTTTATTTGAAAACAACTCCCCCAACTGCCATTTGTACCATTATGCATCATTGATTTTGATGTTAGACGATTGAAATATTGTCTACCTTCAGATTAAATATTGTTATTAAACAGTTACAAAAATAATAGAATAAATAAAACCGTTTTACAAATAATCTAGAATCCTATGCCATACTTACATTATCTCTTCCTTTTGCCAATCCATCCTTTTTGCGGTATGTTGGCTCTCAATCATTAGATGAATAAAAGGTATGCTTTGATTATTATAATATTATAGAGCCCTGTTCCTATTTTCTTCGTCGTCCAAAGCAAAGATGATATGCGAAAGACAGTGATTATTATAATATTACAGAGCCCTGTTCCTATTTTCTTCTTTGTCCAAAGTAAGGATGATCTGCGAAAGATTGTAAAAATTGCAGCTTAATTGTTATTATTTCTGTTGATTATCATGGGTATACATGTTTTTTTTTTCTACTACCGACTCTGTAATTTGATTATAAGTTTATGCAAAGCAAAGAAAAGGCTAGATTTGCCTTCTTTTCCTTTCTCGTGATTTGTTTTGTGTAAATCCAGATTGGAAATAGTTTTATGCTCTCTTTTGGTGCATCCTAGTCATGGAATGTGAGGGAATAGGATGGGAGATGAGTCGTATTCAAATGTGGAGATAAAATCAAAGAGAAAAAAAGTTTGTTGGCCATCTAATCGCTTTAATTCTGGTTATCAAGAATTGTAAAAAAACTACTGTTATCAGGAACTATAAAAAAATTACATTGGCCATCCAATCTCTTTAATCCTTGCTATCAGTAACTATGTAATGTTTATCATCCATTGGCGTGCTTCGTGATATTTCTAAATTTGAATATTAAATACTTCATTGTCTGAGTTTTGGTTTCTTAATGCGGTCCCCTCTTTTAGGTTGTGTGTGTTACTGTCAGGCGTGTTTAAGTTATTTTTATAGGATTTGGGAAAAATCATTCCTCTGATGGAAATAATGACAAGGCGGTTTCACAGAGTTTTGCGGTTTTTATTGCTATTGTAAGAAATATTAAAATAGTGGTTTGATGTTTCAGCTAAGAAGACCAAGTGTCCGACATCGTCTGTTGAAGTTTTAATTTTTTCATTGCAGAAATTGGGTTAGAATAAGCTATGTGTTTGAGAAATTACACATGAAAACGCTTCAGTTTCAATATTTGTGTCAGAATCCGGGAATAAGGTGACATAGTTCCGATTGATTCAGTTGATTTTTTAGTATTTTCGAAGTTTTTTTTGTTGATGTTGAAAAGGGGTAAAACCCTCCGGGCGTGTTTTTATTATGAAAAGCACTCTGATTATGAAACCTCACAAGTTTCAGACACAATCACATATTAGATGAAAATGAGCCACACATCAGCTCCCAATTATTCATAACTTTTGGTGTAAAATATGCAACTTTGATGGGAAACTCTAGTGCATTGTAGTTGATGATGTTCAATATCTCCATTGTTTCCTCTAAGAATATCATCTTTAAAATTGAAAAGAAACATTTTGAATTGCGATGACAGTAGAAACAAACTATTTTAGTATTTTGCATTGCCCCCTCAGTAGTACAGGGTTGCTAAAATTCAAATATGTATTATAACATTTTGTATATATCATCGATTTATATTGACAATTGCAACAGACCATCTACCTATAAATTGACATTTATTTCAAATTTATATTAACTCCTCAAAAAAATGATATCCGTTATTTCAAAATTATCTTAACTCCTCAGCAAAATGATATAAAACATAAAAACCTGGAAGCCATCTAATGGGTAAGGCATGTGGGGAGATTTGAGCAAATTTAAAAATTTGTAAATTCAATTATATATTTAGTGAGTTCAAAGAACCTCCAACTAATGTTGAATATTTTTTAGCGTTTTGGGGCCTCTAATAATGGTTTTGCCTCCAATAATGGTTTTCTATTGTCAGCTGCAAATTGAGGACAATAATCTATGTGCTTTCAGATCATGTTTAAAGGAGTATTTATAGTATGGAGTCAAGTTCTGAACCCAAATCATTTCATTTTTTAGGAAATTTAACTTAAAATCATAAAATCTTTTAGTTTGCCTTTTTATTCTATAACTTTTAAAACGTGAAACTATTATAAAAAAATATAAAAATTAAAACAAAAAATATACCTTATAAATCTAGTTAAAAATGATACAAAGCCTCTTTCCTTTTTTTATGGTCTTTATCAATAAAAAAAAAGGACTTACAATTTGATTGTACAACATTTCATAAATTAATATATGTTAAGGGCCTACATGGTTAAGAGTCTTGTTATATTCTTATGGGCTTACACTGTATATTACATCATTATGCATTTTTATTTGTAACACATATTCCTTTGATAAATGTGATAATATATTTTTTTAAATTGAAAGGGTTATCGAGTGCTTGTCTAACTTGTAAAAGTAGTTCATTTTTTTTAGGGATACGACGTAAAAATTTTGAGTAGCCATTGAGGATGTTCTTGTCTTTTTAATGCTATGATGTAAATTAATGTTCATTTATTTTCAATGATATGAGGTAAATATTATAATTACACATTGAAGTTTATGTTGGATTATTTAAATGATGCAATTAGTTTTTTTGGTTAAAATTTATGAAAAATGAAAAATTTATGATTACTCAAGAGGAAAAATGATCGAATTATTTATGTGTTTATCAAGAGATTTTGTAAGTTATATCATTAAATACCTAAGTTATACTGTAGATGACTTGTTATTCTTTGAGGTTTTGATCTAATCTCTTTTTTCCCATTGAAAATTTGTTTTTTGGTACTTCGATACTTATGGTTCTTAGAGAAGAAATAGTTATACTAATCAAACACCTCATTTTTTAAACTTCTTGAAGGATGATATTTCATCTCAGGACCATTGTTGGAGTAGGGAGTACTTCAACCAAGTACCTCACCTTATGGGTCACCTTTACCATAGTGCCTAGGAAGGAAGATACTTATAGTATGTGCATATAGACTATAGAGATTTGAATAAAAGCACTGCCAATAATTGGTACACTCTATCATGTATTTCATAGACTATAGAGATTTGAATAAAAAGCACTGTCAAGAATTGGTACACTCTATCATGTACTTCGATCCATATCCTTTGAATATTGGGGTTTAACCATGACAAATACATGGTCACCTTTACCATAGTGCCTAGGAAGGAAGAGACTTAGGGTATGTGTATATAAACTATAGAGATTTGAAGGTACACTCTATCATGTACTTCGATCCATCTCCTTTGAATATTGGGGTATAACCATGACACATACATTAATGACATGGACTCAACCATTATTAAGAATGTCTCGATTTACTTGATTTACTGTCTCTAGCACCAAAAAATTAATAAATACATAAACAAAAAAACCTAACTGAATAGCACCGTAACATTAATAAATAAAATAATCTATGTGCTTTTAGGTCATGTTCAAAGGAGAATTTATAGTATGGAGTCAAGTTCTTTACCCAAATCATTTCATTTTTTATGAACTTTAACTTAAAATAATAAACTCTTTTAGTTTGCCATTTTATTCTATAAATTTCAAAACATAAAACTATTATAAAAAAATATAAAAATTAAAACAAAAAATATATTCCTTTTTTTAATGGTCTTTATCAATAAAAGTATAAAAAAAAGACTTACAATTTGATTGTACAACATTTCATAAATTTATATATGTTAAGAGCCTACATGGTTAAGAGTCTTGTTATATTTTTATGGGCTTATACTGTATATTACATCGTTATGCATTTTTATTTGTAACACATTTTCCTTTGATAAATGTGATACTGTATTTTTTAAATTGAAAGAGTTATTGAGTGCTTGTCTAACTTGTAAAACTAGTTCATTTTTTTTTAGGGATATGACGTAAACATTTTGAGTAGCCATGGATGATGTTCTTGTCTTTTTAATGCTATGATGTAAATTAATGTTCATTTATTTTCAATGATATGAGGTAAAGATTATAATTACACATTGAGGTTTATGTTGGATTATTTAAATGATGTAATTAGTATTTTTTGGTTGAAATTTATGAAAAATGAAAAAAAATATGATTACTCAAGAAGAAAAATGATCAAATTATTCATGTCTTTATCAAGAGGTTTTGTAAGTTATATCATTAAATACCTAAGTTATACCATAGATGACTTGTTATTCTTTGTGGTTTTGATCTAATCTTTTTTTTCCCATTGAAATTTTGTTTTTTGGTACTTCAATTCTTATGGTTCTTAGAGAAGAAATGGTTATAATAATCAAACACCTCATTTTTTAAACTTCTTGAAGGATGATATTTCATCTTAGGACCAATGTTGTAGTAGAGAGTACTTCAACCAAGTACCTCACCTTATGGGTCACCTTTACCATAGTGCCTAGGAAGGAAGAGACTTACAGTATGTGTATATAGACTATAGAGATTTGAATAAAAGCACTATCAAGAATTGGTACACTCTATCATGTACTTCATAGACTATAGATATTTGAATAAAAGCACTGTCAAGAATTGGCGCAGTCTATCATGTAATTCGATCCATCTCCTTTGAATATTGGGGTTTAACCATGACAAATACATGGTCACCTTTACCCTATTGCCTAGGAAGGAAGAGACTTAGGGTATGTGTATATAGACTATAGATATTTTAAGGCACACTCTATCATGTAATTTGATCCATCTCCATTGAATATTGGGGTATAACCTTGACAAATACATTAATGACATGGACTCAATCATTATTAAGAATGTCTGGATTTACTTGATTTATTGTCTCTAGCACCAAAACATTAATAAATACATAAACCAAAAAAACGTAACTGAATAGCCCAATCCTGTTGTTCACTCTCTGTAGTTGTAGCTATCCTGCATGATTCATGTGAGATAATTTCTTCTATACTACTCTTTGCATGATTCATGTGAGAGAATTTCCTCTATACTACTCTTTACTCTTTACATGAGTCATCTGAGATCATTTCCTCTATACTACTCTTTCCTATGTTATCGCTTTACAATGTTTCCTTTGCAACATATGGTGCAATTGTTAGTTGTAATGGTTACTAATCCAAAAAAATCCTAATTGAGAGTAATGCTTTATCAACATTTTTAAAATCATATACAAATGACACCACCTCAGAGATAACATATATCTGGGAAATATCAATAATACTAAAGGAAAATCCTAAGGAGCGAATGATTTTTGTTGAAATTTGAAAAAGAAGTGTGGAGGGCAGTATTTCCACGTCTTTGATAAGACAACCTATAAAATCTATTTGTATATAGAAATAGTGGGTTCACAAATCATGAAAACTAGGTTGTTGGGCCAGACGTATCAATGTCATAAGAATGCATGCAATATTGCCTATGCAGACTGAGGTACACAACCATATAAAAAATAAATATATTAGTTATTTACAACTGCTAGTTGGAGCGTCTCTTTATCTATTTAAACTGGTCTTAGATCTGATTTCTCATCTTGTCCAGATGACGAACCACACTAGCTGGTTCGAAACACGTCGACAAATTATACTCATATGTGATTATCACCTAAAGATTTTATATACATGTTATGGATCACAAAAGCCAAAATCCTAACATAATATTTAATCAATAAAAATTAAAATTAAAAAAGTAATAAAAATATTAAATCGATGTAATTTAATTTTATTGTAATTTTGCTTTTATTAATAAAATTATAAATAATTAAAAAAAATCATAATATACATATCCATGGAAAATTTTAGGGGCTAATATTCGTAGGTGGGCTAATTTTCCATGATTTTTCCAAAAAAAAAGATTCGCTAATTTCCATTTTTTTATAAAAAAAATTCGCCCAAATTTTACAATATAAAATTATTTTACGTTAAAAATTGCCAACATTATATAGAGAGTATATATAGAATCATTATAAATTTCAATAATTTTGCAAATACATCAACAATCATATTATAGTTTGCATATTAGGTACTAGTGAGATTCGCCAATTTTTTAAAGTTCAAAATAATTTTCCATCCTTAAAATTTCCCCTATACATATCACATTAATATAAATTTAAATAATAATGATTTATATTCATAATCATGATATTTTAGAACATATCATTAGAAATAAGATATTTCTAGCTATAGATGTGTGAAACATAATAAAAATATATAATTAATAGATATAAATTAAGATCCATTTTCATATAGACTAAAATAATTCATAACACTTATATTTTAGAATTTCATATCTAAAATTAATTAATAAGCATATAAAAATTTAATATTTACAATTAAAAAATTTCCTAAACTTACACACACATTATAAAAAATTTATAAAACATGTCAAAAAAAATTCCAACCACATATATAAAACTATATGTATTACAAGATTTTAATAAAAAAAATAAAAAATAATAATTATATATATATATATATATATATATATATATATAGAGAGAGAGAGAGAGAGAGAGAGAGAGAGAGAGAGAGAGAGAGATGTGAAATCTATATACATATAAATAATATTATTAAGAACCAAAATCAATCCATTTTAACTCTAAATCTATTGAGGACCCAAATGAATCAATTTTTTTAAGTTGCAATTTTTTTTTTTTTTTTAAATTTAAACTCAAAAGAGATTTGTATCCTAAGAAAATTAATCCTTTTGAGAACTTGGTAAATTCTCTTGAAGATGAATCTTTTTTTAATCCATGTTGGGTATGTGTTATATTCTTTCCTCGAATAGCACAAGGTGGCAGGGTTGCAAGGGGTGCAGTAGCCCCCTTGCACAAGGTTGGGAAAATTTTTTTTATGCGGGTCCAAGGAATATTTGGGCATACCAAAGGATGGTGGGCGGACCTACCCATGATTTTGCACATGTTTTTCACACATGGTTTTTGGCATAATGGTTTTTACCCATGCTATTTTGTATATCTGGTCAAGGAAACTACGATTATGCTCTAATCTAGGGTTAATGGATTGGGGTTTAAAAATGCTTCAACATGTATATAATGTAATGTAATATTGAAAGGAAAATAATAAAAATTAATCTGGTTTTCCCAGTTTGGGTTCGAGGAGAAAACCTCTATGTATATTTTATGTTCTCTTCATTGTATATTTTTATGCTTTAATAATTTTTTTGCAGGTAATTTCTCTAAGGGGTTAAAACCTAAATTTGGTATTAGAGTTGTTTTAGCTTCAAGGGGACACATTTTTTTTTAGGGGTTTTTCTCAGGCATGTGGTAGACCTTGTTATAGTGGGAGATCTGCGGGATCGATTCTTGTGGTGACAGAAGATGGTGAACATTGGAAAGATAGAGATTCATAAATTCAATAGACATAGTTTTAATTTGTGGAAGCTTAAGATGGATGTTTTGTTGGTGGACATAGATTAGTGGATCGTTGTAAATATAGGTGTGACACTAATAGGATTGTCAGTAGAAGGCTAGGAAAAGTTAGGTCGAAAGGTGAATAGCACAATACGATTGTGTCTCTCAGATTTAGTATTACTGAATTGATTATGGCAAGCTACGATAAAGGATTTGTGGGAAATGTTAGGGACTTTGTATTAATCTAAGTCTCTAGTGAACAAATTGTTCCTACAGAAAAATATATATATAATTATGATGAAGTATGAAGACTCAGTGACAAAGCATCTGAATGCATTTAATATTGTGGTAATTCAATTATCATCTCTTGATATTAAAATTTCATATGAGGATAAGTGCATCATTATGTTGTGTTCTCTACCAAAATTTTTGGATAGTCTAGTTGTCTCTATAGGTAGCAATACAACTACATTGAACTTCGATGAAATACTTGTCGTCAAAGGAGATGAGACGAAAAAATATGGAGAGCCAGAATGGAGAGTTCATGTCTGTAAGACAATGGTCCCAAAACATAAACAAAAATAATTACTCAATTGGGATATCTAAATCTAGAGGGAGATATAAATCTCTAGGAAAAGTTGTAAGGGTATCTTGGAAATGGAGAAAATAAGTTCACTACAAAAAGTACTATAGATATAAAACTCCTCAGAAAGGAAAGGGATTTGATGGTGTTCCTTCTGCAGAGGCGAAAACCACCTCAGATGAAGGTGGGGATGTGTACTTAGCTTCTTCTTCAAGTACACACGTAGATCATGAGGCATGGTTCATTGACTCAGATGCATCCTTTCACTTCACTCCCCATAGGGAGTGCTTCTGTGAGTATGAGAAATATAATGGTGGTGATGTCTTCCTAGGGGATGATAGGAAGGTCAAAATAACAGGACGTTGAATATTCAATATGAAGTTACAATTTGGAAGGATTAGAACACTTCCCGGTGTTCTGCACGTTCTTGTATTGGTTAGAAATTTATTTTTTGTAAGCAAGATGGATGATTCGGGTGTAGAACCAATGTTTGAGAAAGATACTTACAAGATGGTACAAAGAGTACTAGTATTGATGTGCGAAGTTTGTATTGGAACTATGTACAAGCATCTGGGTAGCACTATTTTTGAGGGTGTAATAGTTTTGTGGTTCTTGAAAGTGGATCGGAAAATCTAATGGTCTCTAGAGAAAAGACTATGTTGTGGCATCAAAGACTTAGACATATTAGACAAGAGGGCCTTCAAATAATGCATGATAATGGTGTGGTAGAGGGTATGTCTAATTTCTCTATGGATTTTCATTTTTTTAACATTGTGTATATGGGAATCAAAATTGGGTGAGTTTCCCCTCTGGTGCTAAGAGGGCGAAAGAGATATTAGAGCTTTTGCACAGTGATGTGTTTGGACCTTTGTCGATTCCATAACTGGGTAATTTTTTGTACTGTGTCTCATTTATAAATGAATTCTCGAGGAATACATGGATATATTTCCTCAGGAATAAATCTGAATTCTTTGACGTGTTTAAAAGAATTTAAGGCTCTGGTGGAAAATGAGATAGAGAAGAAGATTAAGGTGTTAAGGACAAATAATGGTGGAGAGATCTACAAGAAAGAATTTGAAGAGTTATTTAAGAAGTGTGGTATAGCATGGAAGAAGGTTACTCCATACACACTTCAGAAAAATGGAGCTACAGAAAGAATGAATAGGACATTGATGGAAAAGACAAGAAGCATGCTTAGTGGTATCGATTTAGGATAGGAATTCTAGGCAGAGGCAATGGATGTTGCATGTTACCTATTTAACATATCGCCTTCATCAACGTTGGAGTATAATACTTCACATGAGGTATGGACTAGTAAGAAACCCTCTGTCTCACATATTAGGGTATTTGGTTGTGATTCATATGTACTTGTTCCAAAAGAGAAAAGAACCAAGTTGGATAATCAATTTGAAAGGTGCATATTTATTGGGTATAAGGATGGTTTAAAATGTTATGAGCTTTGGAAAAAGAACATAAGGAAGGTTGTTTACAACCAAGATGTAGTGTTTAGAGAGGTGAAATACGTTATTAAACATGAAGTCCTACCAAAGGAACTTGAGAAGATAGAATTTGAACTGAAGGAGGAAGGACCAGACTCTATAACAAAACAGGAATCAAAAGAGGAAGAGCCACACACTCTAATTTTGAGGAGATAAATTTGAGAGAGAATGAAACTAGATAGGGATAGTCCATCTTCTTTCTATTCAAATTTTTCTTTATCTATTACTAATAATGATCCAAAAACTATCTGGGAGGCAGTGGATTCAGAGGATGACAAAATATGGAAGGAGGCCATGGTTGAATAAATGAAATATTTAAAATAAAATGAGTCTTGGGATTTGGTGGAGCTGTTGGCTAGAAGGAAACCCATTGGAAAAAAAATGGGTGTTTAAGAAGGAGATGAATGTAGAAGGAAAGGTGGAGAATTACAAAAAAGGGTTGGCAGAAAAACGTTATTCCTAGGTGTTGGGAATTGATTTGGGTGATATTTTTTCTCTTGTTGCCAAGTTAGATTCTATTAAATTACTTTTATATATTGTTGTTTCTTTTGATTTTGAGGTAAAACATATGGATGTGAAGGAAACATTTCTTCACGAGGATCTAAAAGAAGATATCTACATGAAGTAACCAGTAGGATTTATGTGAAAGGTAGGAAATAATTGGTATGTATGTTAAAAATGACTGTGTATGTCTTAAAGCAATCACCAAGGACGTGGTATCAAAAAATTGACACACACACACACACACAAATATATATGGGGACTTGGATTCACAAGGAGAAAAGCGAATCACTGTGTGTATTTAAAATGAATTGTTGATTATGTTATTTATTTGATCTTGTATCTGGATGATATGTTGTTGATTGGAAATGACAAAGAAACTATCCAGGATTTGAAGAACTAATATATATATATATATATATATATATATATATATATATATATATATATATATATATATATATATATGGGGACTTGGATTCACAAGGAGAAAAGTGAATCACTGTGTGTATTTAAAATTAATTGTTGATTATGTTATTTTTTTGATGTTGTATCTGGATGATATGTTGTTGATTGGAAATGACAAAGAAATTATCCAGGATTTGAAGAACTAATTGTCCTCCAAATTCGACATGAAGGATCTTGGTCTTGCAAACTATATTTTTGGCATGGAAATCAAATGATATTGGGAAAAGATGAATCTCTAGTTAAACTAGAAGAAGCATGTTGAGACAACATTGCAAAGGTTTAATATGTAGGGTAGTAAATCGGTGAAGGTTCCTATTCCTGTAGGTGTAAATTTATCTATTGAATGATGTCCCAAGACACATGAAGAGGAAGAGGACATGTCCCATGTTCCATATGCAAGTGCAATTGGTATCTTGATGTATGCAATGGTTTTACTAGACAAAACATTGCACAAGCAAAGGGAATATTGAGCAAGTTTATGTCAACACTAGGGAAGGAGAATTGGACAATGGTGAAGCAGGTTTTCAGGTATTTCCGTGGCACAAGTGATTATATCATGTGCCACCAAGTAAGACCAAGATTGGACATGGATTTGGACATACGTGCTTTTTTTTTTAATGCAGACTAGGCTAGAGATCTAGATTTGAGAAGATCTACAAGTGGGTATGTGTTTAAATTATTTGGAGTAGTCAATTGGATGAGAGACAGTATGTAGTGGCACTTTCAATTGCAGAGGTTGAATACATGGTATCCACTAATGCAATCAAGGATGCAGTTTGGTTGCAGAGATTTTGTTTAAGTATGGGGTTGGTATAATGAGCTATAAGGATAGACCGTAATAGCCATAGTGTCATTTCTTGGAAAAGAACTTTGCTTATTATTCGAAGATAAAGCACATTAATGTTCAGTATCACTTTGTGAGGGATATGATTGAAGAAAAAAAGTGTTCCTGGTAAAGGTGGACACATTGAATAATGTTGCAGATGCATTGATAAAGTTTGTGAGCGCTGAATATTTTCTCAGTGTAGAGAAACAATGGGCGTTATAGCCCAGAACCAATGACGTGTGCACTCTTGCAACCCCTTGTGTGAAAAAAAAAAGTGGGAGATGTTGGGAATGTGTTATATTCTTTCCACGACTATAACCAGGCCCCCGTGCATGGGGTTTGAGATTTTTTTTTTTATGTGGACCCAAGGATGGTGGGAAGACCTACCCATGGCTTTGCGCATGGTTTTCATGCATGGTTTTGGGCATGATTGTAATTTCCCATGGTATGTTGTAGATCAGGTCAAGGGAACTATGGCTATGTTCAAGTCCAAGGTTAATGGATTGGGTTTTATGAGTGCTTCAACATGTATATAATTTAATCTAACATTGAAAGGAAAATAATGAAAAATCAATTTGGCTTTCCCAGTTTGGGTTCTAGGAGAAACTCTCGGTGTATATTTTATGTTCTTGCCATTACATATTTTTCTGTTTTAATAATATGTTTTCTATTTTAATAATATGTTTGTAGGTGATTTGTGTACAGGGTTAGAAGCTACCATTGATTCCTCACCATTCTTGTAATAATTAGATAAAATTTTATTGGTTGATTTCCATTTTATGCAACTCATTACTTTAAATAAAACAACATTAAATATTATCAATTAGAGATGAAATCTATAAAATTAATTCTTCTTCTTCGTATTTTTTTAAATTTTATTCTCCCCCGTTTTTATCTTAACAGTGCTTTACTCACACACACACACACACACACACACACACACATATATATATATTAAAATTAAGACTTAAATGTGTACATTTTAACTAAATATTTAATATTATTGTTTCATTTTTATTTTACTTTAATTTTTAAAGTTTTAATTAACTACTCAATTTTTAATTAGTTACTCCAAAGGAAACTAAAACCATGAATTAAAAAAAAGAGTGTTCTAAGTATATTTTTAGCTCTTCTAGGTCTATACTATAGAACTAAAGCCTTAATAAAGATCTATATCTTCCTAGTTTTAAACCAATCCAAATTGGTATAAGGAAATTTTTTTTTTTTTAACAAAACCTAGAATGAGGTAAGCTAGTCTTTAGCAACCAAGGTAGTGCATCTTCCTTTGTCATAGCATTTTGTAGGGAATATGACCTGTAAAGAAATTTGAAATGGAAGCTATGCCCAAGAGATAAAAATATAGATGATGGAACTTCATATCTTTATTAATACCAAACCCATGAGGTAGGGCAACACCATACAATTACTTCTTAAGGAAGGAGATCACTCCACAAGCCATATGCCTGTAAATACCATAATCATTGACATGTCTCAATGGAAAATATCTAGCCTCTATATAGGCTTCATACATAGAATACCATGGGAAATTACCATGGGTCTCTCAATACCATACATCCAATACAATTCCCTGGCTACTTGTGGTCCCTTGCGTAATGTGGGTTAACCATTTTATTTATTAACAATGGACCCTTTATTTATCATTCTTAAATTATTACACCATATTATTCCCTTGGGTACCTCCCTCTGTACCCTATAATATCCCCCCTAGGTAGTGCCTCTTCCTTTGTCATAGAATTTCCCCTTCCTCCTCTTGCCAATTGATTCCTACTTCTAATCCTCATATTGCATTTATTAGGTTCTCATTCTTCTTTCCCACTTCATCCAATTCGATGAGAAATTTAGATTGTCAAGTGTCCACAACATTTAATTTACTGATAATTTGATGAAAACAAGTGCCTGTAGCTTTAATAACCATGGAAATAAAAATATTCATGTGCCAGTATAAGTCAACATCTTCTATAAAATCATTATCTTTGCTCTTGGAAAAACCTGTGTTAGGTACCCACTAAAAGAATTCTTCATGCATCCTATAGTTGGAGTTCATACCCATGCACTCTTTAATCTTTGCTCTGATTTCTTCGACTTCCTTCTTAGCCTCTACCAAGAACCTATTATGGTAAGCCTCTACTACTCCATAGCCAATAGTTGAAACTTATTCATCAACTATTTTGGCCTAGGATTATAGACGGCCTTACCTCTTTTAGGCATACCTTTACATAACTAGTGGCTAGGTTCCCCTTACTCTCCCTCTTTGTTGTATAATGTTCTTCTATTGAAACGTGGAGTCCTTATAAACCTCCAAAGCAAGCTCCCACTCCATATATTATAGTTTAAAGCCTAATTATAACCCATAAGATCCTAGTTCTCTTGGTCAAACAATTTCTAACATGTTGCATTTTATTGCAAGCCCTTAGGTGGTATAATAGTTCAGTATGAAAGTAGTTATGGTGACAACACATGGTGGTGGTTAGCCCCGATACTACTAGTTCTTTGGGTAATTATGTTGTGAAACCAGCTCCAAAAAGAGAAGAAAAGAGATATCAACGCCTTAGAAATAAGCCACTTCGAGGGGGCAACCTCCAATACATTACATAAATGAACAATTCTTGGATAATTCAAATTACAAAACCTCCTTTCTATATATAGGAGTCCATGGGGCCACAATGTAATCCTAGTGGGGCCACAATGTAATCCTACCCGAACTAACAATAATAATTTAAGGGCACAATAATAACAATATGGGGGTTACAAGGGTACAATAATAACAATAAGGGGGTTACCCTAACAACAATAAGGGACTATACTAGTAATATAGGGACCTAACATGCCCCTCTCCTTCAAAAAAGTGTTGTCCTTGACGCTTGAGTAGCTCTGGGTGCTTTTGTATAAAATTCTCATCCTGCCATGTAGAATCTTCAATGGGTAAGTTCTTCCACTTGATGATATACTCTGAAATTGATTGATTCCGTAGCTGTCGAGTTATTGTTTCCGTGACCGCTTCAGGTTCTAATATGATTTTACCTTCCTCATCAAGTTTTGGCAATATTGTTTGAACTGGAATATTTTCACCTATAACCTTATTTAAGCATGAAACATGGAAAATTGGATGCACTCGTGAAGAAGCAGGAAGCTCCAATTTGTATGCCCTAGTACCAATATTTTGCAACACCTTGTAAGGACCATAGTACTTTGGCGATAATTTATTATCCTTCTTAGCTTGCTTGAGGGACATTTGTTTGTATGGTTGTAGCCGTAAAAATACCCAATCTCCTACATCAAAACTTCTCTCGCCACGATGTTGATCTGCCTGTTGTTTCATTCGATTTTGTGCCAAATTCAGGTTATCCTTTAAGAGTTGGAGAACTTCTTGCTGATGCTCGATGTGATCTTCCACTGCTTGAACCTTCGAATTTTCCCTTAAAGATGATGTGATGGATGGTGGATGATATCCATAAAGTGCCATAAATGGGGTCCTTTTTGCTGCAGTATGGAAGGAAGTGTTATACCACCATTCAGCAAGAGGTAACCACTTGACCCATTGTGTTTGTTTATCAGATACAAAACAACGAAGATATCCTTCCAAACATTTATTTACTATCTCAGTTTGACCATCGGATTGAGGATGATAAGATGAGCTATGAGCTAATTGAGTACCTAAACAAGAAAATAACTCCGTCCAAAAATTTCTAGTAAAAATGGGATCTCTGTTGCTCACAATAACCCTCGGTTTTCCATGTAGCTTTTGAATTGTGTCCATAAATGTAGTAGCAAATTTACTTGCTTTAAATGGATGAGATAATGCACAAAAGTGTGCATACTTGGTAAGTCTATCAACTACCACCATGATGACACTCTTTCCTTCGGACTTAGGTAAACCTGTGATAAAATCCATTGAAATCTCCTCCCAACGTTGACTTGGAATCGATAAAGGTTGTAGAAGACCCAAGGTCTTAATTGTCTCAACTTTATTCTGCTGGCAAACCAAACATTCTGCCACAAACTTTTGAATATCAGATTTAAGGCCATCGCAAAAAAAATTCTTTCTTCACCCTGTGGTAAGTTTTTAAAAATCCTGAGTGTCCTCCTAAAAGAGAAGTGTGCAATTCCAAAATAATATTTTGTTTTAGTTGGGAATTCTTACAAAGATATAAGCGATCTTTGTACCATAAGGAATCATTTTTCCAACTAAATGTATCAAATGTACTAGGATCTTTCTGCAACTTTTGAATGAGTGTCCACACTTCTTTGTCGTTCTTCCATTCATCTCTTGCTTCGGTTATCCAATCTCGTTGGATAATAGAAATGGCACAAAGCAATGCTTGCACCTCTTCATTATTTCTTGAGAGTGCATCTACAACAACATTTAGCTTCCCTTTTTTGTATATTATTTCAAAGTCATAACCCAACATCTTTGTGACCCATTTTTGCTGCTCTTCTGAAGATAGTCTTTGTTCCAAAAAGTGTTTAAGACTATCATGATCAGTTTTTACCTTGAAGTGTCTTCCCATTAGGTAAGCTCTCCATTTCTTTAGTGCATGCAATATTGCTAACATTTCCTTCTCATAAATAGGTTTCTGTAAATACTTTCCTTTGATTGGACGACTTTCAAAAGCAATGGGTCTTCCTTCTTGCATTAAAACAACACCAATTCCATTTCCTGAGGCATCACATTCCACAATAAAGGTTTTTGTGAAGTCCGGCGTAGCTAAGACTGGTGCTAGGCACATTGCCTCTTTAAGATGTTCAAAGGCCTTAGTTGCTTCAGGAGTCCATGAAAATGCATCTTTCTTCAATAATGTTGTTAGAGGTGCTGCTATTCTCCCATAATTCTTAACAAACTTGCGATAATACCCTGTTAACCCGAGAAATCCCCGCAACTGCTTTATGGTTGTGGGGACTTTCCATTCCTTAATGGCTTTAATTTTGTTAGGGTCTACCTTAACACCCTCGTGAGATACAATATGACCCAGATATTCCACCTCTTGTACTCCAAAGAAACATTTGAATGTTTTTGCATATAATTGTTTCTCCTGGAATAGTTTGAGCACCCTGTCAACATGCTGAACATGATCCTTCCAAGACCTATTGTAGATTAGTATATCATTAAAAAAATACTAGCACAAATTTTCTAAGGAAGGGTTTGAAAATGGAATTCATCAACCCTTGAAATGTAGAAGGTGCATTGGTAAGGCCAAAAGGCATGACCAAAAATTCATAATGACCCTCATGAGTTCGAAATGCTGTTTTCAGAATATCTTCAGTCTTCATTCTAATTTGATGATACCTTGAACGAAGATCCAATTTGGTAAAATAAATTGCTCCATGTAATTCATCCAATAATTCATCAATCACAGGAATGGAAAATCTATCTTTAATGGTGAGCTTATTGAGCTCCCTATAATCCGGACACATGCGCCATGATCCATCCTTCTTGTGTACCAATACTACAGGAGTAGAGAAAGAACTTTGACTAGGTTGAATTATACACGTCTCTAACATTTCTGCAATCATACGTTCAATTTCGCTCTTTTGGACATAAGGATATATATAAGGCCTGATGTTTGGAGGAACACTTCCTGGAATAAAATTAATAGCATGATCATGATCACGAATAGGTGGGAGTCCTTTTGGAGTTTCAAAAACCTTGGAATGATTGTCCAAGACTTTTTGGAGATCTGCAGAAATAGATGATTTTGATGTTGGAACTTCTAGTGAGCATAATTGTACAATTATGCCTTGTTATTCTTTCTTTAGAAGCTTTGTCATGACATTAGAGATTATTATCTTTCCCGACTTCCCTGCAATACCCCGTAATTCAACTTCCTTTCCTTCTGAAAATTTTTTCAAGAAAAGTTCTTGAAAATTAAAAGCTACCATCCCCAAAGATTGTAACCATTGTACTCCTAGTACAACATCAACACCTCCCATAGGAATGGAAAGCATTGGACTATTCAATACATATTCCCCCATGGTTAGCTTGATATTATGGCATTATCCAGAGAAATTTATAGTTCCTCCATTTGCAACCATCACTTGACATTCTGGTGTTGGGTATAGGAAACAATTCAATTTCTTGGCTACCTTACAATGAATAAAATTATGGTTACTACCTGAATCAATCAACACTATTACCTTTTTCTTCTTGATATGTCCTTCTATCTTGAGAGTTTGAGGAGTGGTAATTCCTGCCAATGCATTACACGATATGGTTGGACTCATTTCTTCTTCTTCTTGGGTTGGTTCCTGGTGTATATCCTCTTCTTGTTCATTTTCTTCTTCCTCTTCACAATCTATGTAAAATAATTTCTTCTCAACACACTTATGACCTTTAGTGTATTTTCTATCACAAATGTAGCAAAGCCCTTTTGCTCTTTTTTCTTCCAATTGTTGTGGTGTCAACCTTGTAGGTTGTGGAAATCTAGGCGTAGCAACACTTCCTTCTTTATAGAATTGAGTGGTAGGCTTCCTTGCCGCCATAATTTTACATTCAACTTTTCTTGCCAACCTGAATGCCTTCTCCAATGAATCAGGTTCCAAAACGCGAACTTCATGTTGGATGTTATCCTTTAAAGTGCCTATGAAGAGATCAATCCTTTGTTCCTCTGGAATATCAGTTACCCTTATATTCAATTTTTGGAAGTCCTCAATGTGCTGCCCCACTAAACCCTTTTGTTTGAGATTTATCAATTGGCTAAAGAAGGTGTTGCTCTTTGTATCCTCATATTGTGCTATCATTTCCTCCGTAAAAATTGACCAAGTGACAATTTTTTTACGGGAGCAAAGCCATCGATACCATACAAATGTATTTTGTTCTAAATGTAAAGTTGCAATGCGTACCTTTTGTGTGTTTTGCACATTATGGAGATCAAAATATTGCTCCATCCGTAGTATCCATGTTACAGGATCCTTTCCATCAAACTTCCTCATATCCATTTTTGGAATATGGTGGTTCTTCCCTCCAACATTAGAGTTTATGAAATCACGATTAACATTTATTTTGTTCTCATCATGAGTTTCCTCTACTATCTTTTCACCGTTAGGAAACATTTCTTGTATCAACTTTGTCAAACCTTCCATGTCTGCTTTTAGATCATTCTTCATGTTTTCCATTTTCTCATCGATCTTAGCTTCCATGTCATCCATCTTAGATTCCATGCCAGCTTCCATGCCATCTATCTTAGATTCCATGCCATTCTTCAAACCATCCACGCCTTTCTTCAAACCATCCATATTAGTTTCCACGCCTTTCTTCAAAACTTCCATGTCATTTTTTTTTGCTCTTTGCGAGAGCGAAATTTGTTGCACTTGCTCTTGTAATTTTGATATGTCATGTTTCCATTCTTCGTCTTCATGAGTCATAGTAGAGATTTCTAAAGGCTTAATGGTGTTGAATTCTTTTTAGGGGGCATTTTAGAATCCAATACTGATATCTATTCTATAATATGCGCTTGGAATCAATTCAAATTTATTCTTCAAACAAGACTTATACAATTCAGGAAAAAAAAATAAATAAATAAATAAATAAATAAATAAAAAAAAAATTAAAAAAAATAAAAAAAATAAAAAAAATAAATAAATAAATAAATAAATAAATAAATAAAATAAAAATAAATAAATAAATAAATAAATAAAAATAAAAATAAAATACACACCTTTTACTTGCTTTTGAGGAGCTCGATATTGAAATTGAATTATCTATATAATTGCAGATCCTCAATATAAAAAATTCAGCCCTATAGTAGCCCTCTGAAGCTTCTTTCAAATTCCATAGGTCTGATCAGATTTGGATTCTTCAAGGAAAAGTTATGTCCAATCTCCCACAATGACCCAATTTTGGACTGGTTCAATAGAGCGAACTTGTACGACTTACCACGTGTCACTGTTTCCTCCTTTGGCACTGAAATTGATAGACCGAAAACTACAGTCTGTGTACTTGTGGCCACTTTTTACATCATTCCAATTCGATGCTCAGAGAGAGAGCTATGAATATTTTCCCACGATCACCTCTTTGAGATGAAATTCAAAAGCCTCAAAAAGCGCTAACTTCCACAGATCATATCTTCGAAAATGTTGCGAACCAATATTTGAAATTTTGTGACGATGTTCCTCAGGATTGCAGCTTCGCACTCTAAAAATTTCAGCTTCTAAACATTCTTAGAAAAAACATTATTACGAAAATACCACGATGACCTGTTTAGGTTAAATTCAGGAGCCTGCAAAATGACCTAACTTGCACAGATCATATCTCCGAAAATATTGTGAACCAAGCTCTGAAATTTTGTGACGATGTTCCTCAGGATTTTGGCTTCGCACTATAAAAAATTCATATTCTGAACCTTCGTAGAAAAACAGTTATAGTGAAAATTCCACGATGACCTGTTTGGAGCAGCGAAACCCTAGAATCTCAACGCTCCGATACCAAATGTTGTGAAACCAGCTCCAAAAAGAGAAGAAAAGAGATATCAACACGTTAGAAATAAGCCACTTCGAGGGGGAAACCTCCAATACATTACATGAATGAACAATTCTTGGATGATTCAAATTACAAAACCTCCTTTCTATATATAGGAGTCCATGGGGCTACAATGTAATCCTAGTGGGGCCACAATGTAATCCTAGCCGACCTAACAATAATAATTTAAGGGCACAATAATAACAATATGGGGGCTACAAGGGTACAATAATAAAAATAAGGGGTTTACCCTAACAACAATAAGGGACTATACTAGTAATATAGGGACCTAACAGATTATTTATTTTGGAGCTTTTATATGTGTGATGGGCTCCAATGTCTTTATTTTGATGGTATATTAAGAAATGTTGTTTGGGTGCTCTTTTTTGGTGCTTTGTTTCACTTATGGGTTTTAATGGTCTTGGGTCCCTTCTTGTTTTTTTGGAAGTTCTCTTTGTTATTTTGGTCCTTCAATTTGTGGGTTGGGCCTTGTTTTCCTTGTCTTGTACCCTCTAGTCTAGTAATATTAATGGGATGGTAATTTAAGTTTGTTTACAACATCAAATTCAAGGGAATATTAGGGTTGTTCTTTGGGGATCATATCTTTGCATTAATTTTAATCCTTCCTTGTTTGGGAAATAATTAGAGCCTCTAAAGATATATGGAATCCTAAGAACTTTTCAGGTTGTTTCACATACATAAGGTTCTCATTAATAATAATAAAACTTTAATTTTCTTAGTAACCACTAGATTTCATGAGAATGAACATCAATGTATTTCTTAAAATTATTTGGTATGGATGATATGGTTCAAGAATCAATTTTTTTAAAGATTAGGGTTCTATGATAAGGAACATGGTTTGCAATCTCAATAAGGCTCACACTTAGCTATCTCCAACTACAAATTGTCAACAAACTTAGCCCAGGTAGGTCTCGAGGAATAATAAAATGTACATTAAATGAGAGGGGACACAAACCTACGTATTCAAGAATCCTATCCTACCAACATTAGAGAAGATGAAGCAAACAAAAAAACATGTTTTTCATTAGTTTTTATATTATGTAAAACAATACATATCCTAGAAGCATTTTTTAGAGTATACACTAACAACAACTTTTTGGAAGTTGCACCAAAGTATGTTATAAAATTTTATGTATCTAACATATACTATATGCATGCATTGTTGTTTTTTACTCCATGGTGGAAATTTTTGTACTATGTTTCTTTTTATCTCATCCAATATTTTATAATGTTAATTTGGTTAGCTTTTGTGTAAATAAAACAATATTAATGGGCAATAAAATCAACATTTTTTGACTTGAAATTTAATCAAAACAATTTTGAATGGATGGAATCATAAAATATTAACGTTATAAAATAAAGTTAAGTAGGGGTATTTGAGGGTGTTCAATCCATTTCTACATTATACATAGTAGAAAATCCACGTAGATTCAAACTACTAATTGTAATATGATTAAACAATAGACTTGAATCTACTCTACCAATTGTGGAAACAAATTATGATCACCAAATCACAAAGCATACACGACAAATAATTTCAATCATATATTACACAATGATTTCTTGGGGAAATCCATAAATAAAATCCTTGCTATCTGTATATTTCATTAGTCATAAAATATGAGAAGATTACAATGCTTTTCTCAAGCCTGAGAAACCTCTGCACTATCTCTATATGTCTCATTGCTTCCTAGACAAGCCTAGGCGAATACTTAACTTATTTTATTCTTTCCAGGATCCCTATTTCCTTGTGTTTTTTGCTTGGGTAATTAGGCCCTATTAATTAGGTAAATTCGCAACCACAAATACGAAATTCATCTAAGGCATTCCTATGACTGCATGCACTACTTGTATAATTGGATGATTATACAATTGATAATACACTGACCTTGAACTCCAATCTCGACTGGTTCTTTCTCCGATCTGACATGAATGAGTTATTTATGGTTGATTTATTAGTTAATTGATTAATCACTACATGTGGTTCAAGTTCAAGTTCCAAAATTTTACCTCTCACTAGTTCCTCCATCAATCAGAGCTAGTTAAACTGACTTTAACTTAGATAAACTGAGTTAATTAATTACAACTCAAAATAAAATCAAACAGGGGTCGTATAATGTAGTAGACACTCTACATGACTCAAGTTAGACCCTCAAATCGAATTAATTGAACACACTAAATATAATTAATTTAGTTAACTCACACAAGTTGTCAGGAGATGTGGAATTTCAATTTTATTCTAATTTAATTCAAGGGAAAATTAAATTAGAATATTTATTGGTGTCATTTTCAACAATCCCTATCAAAAAGAAAGGGATTATCTGATACCCCGATCCTGTTATTATGGAACTCTAGCATCATTATCTGCCTCTGCCCACAATCTATGAGATGCTGGTACTGGATGTCGATATGCTTTGACCTATCATGAAAAATCGGATGAAATGAGAGTTTTATGCAACTCTCGTTGTCACAATAAACAATTGTAGTATCCATATGTTGACCAAACAACCCAACAAGGATCTTCCTCATCCAGATAGCCTCACAAGTTTCTTGAATAGCATCCATGCACTTTTCTTCCGTTGAACTAAGTGCAATTTATCTATGCTTCCTGTTGTACCACGAAACTATTGTTGACCCAATACTGCAGATGCCCCCTGATGTGCTCTTCATGTCGGTTGGACTCAATGCCAAATTTTCATATGTGAAGCCTTGAAGCTTCACTCCCTCTGTGTGCATGTACCAAAGACCAAACTGAGTGGTGCCTTTGAGGTATCTCAACACATGTTTGGTTGCCTTCGAATAGAGCTTGGTTGGCTTAACCATTGCTTAACTAAGCTAGTTAACCACATAACATATGTCTGGTTGTGTGTTCACCGGGTACATAAGTGAAACCACAAGCTGCCTGTAAATGGTAGCTTCTACCACTTTGCCTGAAGTAGCATCTTCCTTCCTCCAATTCCTTGTTAGAGGAGTCTCCATGGGTTTGTTTCTCTCCATGTGAAACTTCTTCAGTATCTCATTGAGTCGTTGGCATGCTTTCCCTGAGAGACAAACAATTCCCCATCTCTTTTCCAAATTTCCAAACCAAATAAATAATGCAAGAGCCCCATTTATTTCATCTCGAATTTTATTGCCAAATATTATTTGCAATATTTTACCAACTTATCATCACCTGTTAGAATTAAATCATCGACATATAATACTATAATCAATAATTTACCTTCAACCACAATATGGTAAAGGTTTACATCTGCTTCACTTTTGGTGAAGCCCAGCCTAGTGAAATAGCTCTCGATATTGGTGTACCAAGCACAAGGTTCTTGTTTCAATCCATACAATGCTCACTTGAGTTTGCACACATGTGACTCTATGTCGAAGGTCTCAAATCCTTTCAGCTGATTTATGTACACCTCTTCCTCAATCACTATGTTGAGGAAAGTTGTCTTTACATCCATCTAATGTATATTCCATCCCATTTGTGTTGAAAGTGATAAAATAGATATGATTCAAGAGTACCTTTCTATTGGAGAAAATATCTCCTCGTAATCTATTCCCTCCACCTGAGAGAACCCCTTGGCCACAATTTTTTCCTTGTGTTTCTCTACACTCCCATTTGTTGCTTGATTAACCTTTTAGATCCACTTGGATCCTACAAATGACTTGTCCATTGGTATTGGGACAAATTCCCATGCATTTTTCTTGATAATGGAGTCATACTCCTTTACCATGGCATCAAACCATACTGGCTAATGTATTGCTTCCTCGAATGAGAATGGCTCATTCTCTACACTCTCTCTCATAAGATCCTTGTAGCCAGTGTACCGCTCTGGGGACCTCCTCTGCCTGCGATGTGATGTGGGTGCTCCCACATTATCTCTAGCATCATGCATCAATCTATCAAGCTCTCTGGTGCGCTTACTTCCATATCTGGATGCCTCTGCATGAGTGGGTGCTTCCAATCTATGCTCCTCTTCTTACGGCTGCATCACATCTTGAGGTTCTTCTTTTGGAGCTAAAATATCTTTATCTACATGCAACTAAAGCTCCATATCAAGGGAAATTTTCATGGCCTTCTCTTCATCAAATTTCACATCTATACGAACAACTATCATCCTGTGAGATGATAGGTACACCAGATCATTGTGAGGTGTATCAATGTACCGCAAAAATATGCCCAACTCAATTGTTGGTTCTAGTTTTTTTTTTTTATCCTCGGAAACATGACGGTAAACTAATGAACCAAATATTTTGAAGTGCGCCCCATATGGTTTCTTACCTAAAAAAGGTTCCCTTGGTGTACTCATCCCGATAATTTGATGAGAACTTATGTTCTATACATATATTTTTGTGTTTCATGCTTCCTCCCATCAGTGAAACGATATGCCTTGATCATGTAACATCGTCGGTGCAGCTCCCAGAATAATTTTGTTCTTCCTTTCTATAACCTCATTATGTTGTGGGTTATGGGGTTCTATTAGCTCTTGTCGAATGCTTTCTGATGCACATAAATTCTTGAATTAATTTGACACATATTCTCCACCATTTCCACTCCTAAGAGCCTTCAATTTCTTTCTCGTGTCTTTCTCAACAAGTGCTTTGAACTCACAAAATTTTGAGAACGTCTAGCGCTTCTTTTGCATGAAGAATATCTAAAAATTGCATGGGAAATCATCTAAAAAAATCACATAATACCTATTATTGGACATGGAGGATGTCGAGAATGGTCTGCAAAAATTTGAGTGAACACTTTCAAGGATCGCTTGTGCTCAATTATCCTTATCATGAAAGGTGGATTTGTTGCGCTTCCCCAATGTACACCCTTTGCATGTATCACGCTACTGAAGTGAACCCTTAGGAAGTCCTTTAGATATATGTTGCATGATATTCAAAGCTCTGGGGTGTAGATCATGGCACAATCTTCTATGCCATAACTCACCAATGTCTCGGCTCTGCACCTTCTCTTCTTTTGTGCTCAAGGAAACACAATCTTCTACATCCAACTTGTAGAGTTTCTTTACCTAAACCTCTATCTTCTTCACCCGTCCCGTGGCTATGTGACGAAGGAATGCCTTTCCTTTTCTAAAACTCACATCGTAGCTACAGTATTCCAACATAGAAACTGAAACTATATCCTTCTTCAAACATGGAACATACATGACATATTTCAATGTGAGAGGAGAAACAGACTCTCTCTGAAAGGTAAAATACTGATGTTAGTCGTGTTATACCTCCCATAATATCCCATATCGATGTGCACCTAGAGGTCCTTCTCCTCCAAATCGCTGAGAACTCTTTGTTTCCAGTCATATGGAATGAGGCTCCACTATCCAGGTACCACACACTACCCATCACTGATGACACCATGCATGCAATGAGGGTGAAATCCAAATTGGATTGTGAATCAAGAGCTTCACCTACCACTCCTCTTGAGGGCTTTGTGCCATCCTTAAGTAGACACTTTGTGGCACAGTGTCCTAGCTCGTGACAGTGAAAAAATTTAATCTTCGACAAGTCCTTCTTTGATGACAATCCATCTTTGGCGTTCCACCAAATCTCTTCTTGTACTAAGTCGAACCACAAACGCTCCCACTCGGGTAGCTTCTCCCTCCCATTTACCGAATCTAGGTAGTTTTTCCATCTCTTAGGAAGGCCTAGAAGTGTTAGGCTAACCAGATCATCCTTGGAAACTGTAACGCCAACACTTCCAAGCTCATCCTGACATTGGGTGAACTTGGTAAAGTAATTTGGTATTGTGTGTCCCTTCTCCATATTGATGTTCCTGATCTTGTCCTTCAATGGCAATTTCATGTGGTCATTGTTGTTCTGAAAAAATTATGTTAAGGCCTTCCACATTACATATGGAGTTTCTTTTCCATGGAGGTTTGTGACAATATTATCTTGAACACCTTCTAATATAATCTTTCTTTCCTTTGCTACATTCTTCTTCCAAGTTGCCAAATCTTCAGCATCAGTTGGTGCAGGCCTAGGAATATCACTATCTATGAACTGCTTTAGTCTGCTGTCTTCCAACACTACTTGCAACATATCCTTCCAGGCTATGTAATTTGAGTTTCCCTCAAGGGCATACTCAAGTATCAATCTAGAGAACGTCATCTTGATCTTGCTACTATTTCTGGAGAATGGATATGCAAATTCGATTCACCTACATGGAACAAAATTGTATTCTTTTCTTCTATAGTGATTCCTATTCTGATACCATGTAGAAAATCCATGTAGATTCAAATTGATAATTGTAATATGATAAAAAAATATACTTGAATCTACTCTACCAATTGTGGAAACCAATTAAGATCACGAAATCACAAAGCATACAAGAGAAAGAATTTAAAGCACACATTACACAATGATTTCATGGGGAAATCCATAGCTAAATTTTTTTCTATATGTATCTTTCCTTAGTCATAAAATATGAGAATATTACAATGCTTTTCTCAAGCCTAAGAAACCTCTTCACTATCTCTATATGTCTCATTGTTTCCTAGACAAGCCTAAGACAATACTTAACGAATTTTCTGCTTGTGTGGATACCAATTTCCTTGCGTTGTTTCCTTAGGTAATTCCAAACCACAAATACACAATTCATCTAAGGCCTTCCTTTGACTGCATGCACCACTTGTACAATTTGGATGATTATACAATTGATATTACACTACCCTTGAACTCCAATCTCAACTAGGTATTTCTATGCTCTAACATGCATGAGTTATTTATGGTTGATTTATTAGTTAACTGATTAATCAATGCATGTGGTTCAAGTTCAAGTTCCACACTTTTACGTCTCACTAGTTCATTCATCGGTTGGAGCTAGTTAAACTGAATTTAACTCATATAAACTAAGTTAATTAATTACAACTAAAAATAAACTAAACCAGGGTTCCTATAATGTAGGAGACACTCTACATGACTCAAGTTAGAACCTCAACTTGAATTAACTAAACCAACTATGTCTAATTAACTTAGTTAACTCATACAAGTTTTCATGAAATGTGGAATTACAATTTTATTCTAATTTAATTCAAGGGAAAATTAAATTAGAATCTTTCTTTGTGCCATTTTCAACAAACATAACATTTTCATCAAATCCAAAATTGTAACTTCTACAAAGCTTTCTTAGACTATTATGGGGATGAAAAACCACAAAAAATATAAAGTATAAAACATTTAACCTTTTTCTTCACTAATTATGATAGTGGAATTATATTTTGTATTTGTTTTAACTCCTAACAACAAAATTTGGAGTCCTCGAAAAGGGAAAAACCTGCGAATCGACTGGGGTAGTAATCATCCATAAGATTTTGGGCCTATGATCAGTATCCTAACTCAAGATTAGAAATATTCTGATTCTCAAATAATTGAGGAGAGGATAGACCCCCAGTTGGGGTGTGGTAAGGGCACAAATCCCATTAAGGAATGATGATGGTAGTTAAGGTAAGAGAGTGCGATGGGCAGACCAACCCGGTTGAGAGAAAGTGGCAGAGTATTGATGACGAGGGAGGCCTTGTGCGACTGGGGGGGTGCTCCTTTCGAGCACGGCTTCATGTGAGGAAGAAGGATAACACATGCAGGATGATTTGCTGGGGTTTTATTCGGTATGTCTCGTTCCTTGCATGCATCGCGAGGAAGGTGGTGAAGTTGTGTGCGACGGAGGCTGGAGAGGCTGAACCAGACGTCCACATCCCACAACATTTCTTTGAGGATCAAGGGTATGCAAACTTCTAAATTTATCCAACTCCCCTGTAAATGGATCAAGTTAAGGTCTGCGTGTTGAATGTAGGAAATAGGGTGATTGAAATGTGAAGCAGTGTCTAGTTGCATGTTTAGGTGTCTGGGGATACTGGAGGGAGTAATCAGTACACATGTCTATTTTTTTCAATTGTGTTCGAGATTATGTTGTGCAAGATGGGGGATGGGGACATGGGTAGGAGGTTAGAGGGCCGGGAGGTCCAAAACAAGCCCTGTCTGGCCATTCGAAATATGGAGAGGATATTTGAAAACACGAATTCGACTGGTCATCTAGATTCTAAGGGTGGTGATTTTAATAGTTGGTTGTATGGAAAATGTAAGGGAAGAGTTTATTCCTATGTAGGAATAATAGGGTTTGGGAATAGTTGGGAGGGTATATTGTGAGTCAGGTTGATCGTGACCAATATGAGATACTGTTGCATGGTATGGGGGTAAGGGAGACAGGTCTTATTTGGAAATACACATGGTGAGTCGGGTTTGTCAAATGTATAAGCACTGCACTAAATTGTTAACTCTGTGTTCTATGAAACCTTTTTATGTATTTGTGACAGCCTCTGGAAGGCAAAGAAAGACCTCTGGTGGAATAGCTCGAGCCCCTCGATTTTTTGCATCCTCCTCTGCTGTCAGGAATTATCACATGGCGCGGGCGAAGGGAGTGAAAGATGAAGCGAAAGGGTTGAACAAGCGAAATACGTGGAAAATAGGCAAGTAGAAAGAGATAGGAGAATCATCCACATGGGCTCCTAGATGGTCTAGGTGTAAGCCTTAGGCTAACCACATTGCAGAAGAAACCCTCACATACATACAGGAAATACCTACCCAAGTGAGGAAGGTTATCACTAAATGAGAGGAAGCTCTCACTCATCAATTCGAGGAGGAGGAAATAAATATGGAAGAAGAAATGATAGTGCCCGATCTGGGAAACATTAGAGGAAAAGTAGCTCAATACCCGCAAACTCTGCATTTATACTGGCGAATGAAATACTTGGTGGAAAAAAACATCATGCACACTACTGAATTCATGCAAGTAGACCCATCAATGCAGGAAATCCAGAGGGATTTTCAGCTACTTCAATTTCAGGTCGAACACCAGATCGCCCAATTGAGCAGAATTTAGAAGCTCTTGAAGAACCCGTAGCTAACGGAGATGCCCGAGTCCAGTGCTAAAGATCCAACACCTATCGATTCCTCAGAGAGCTGAGCTAGTTTTAGTCTTTATATCTTTATTGTTTATGTTTATCTATGTTTAAGTCCTTGTTGTTAAACTATGTAAGTATTAGGCTTGTGTCGAGTTTTTCAAACTATGTCAAAGTCACCAACATTGCGCCTTTAAATCTGAATATGCTAGAATGAAAGATTTTTGTTTTTGGATGGCATAAAATTCCTTCCGATGGCCAATAGATCTGGTTTCCCAACAAGGCAAGTTGAAGTCTCAGAAGATATTACATCATGTAATCTGCGATTTTGAAAATGAATGAAAAATTTTGTCCTACTCAACTTACAAAAAACAAACAAACTTTGGAGTCCTATTATTCTCTCCACTTCCTTCCATGCTTCCTTTCTAAAAGAGCAAGACATAATGACACGCGTATTTATTTCTTCTACTATGTGACGTAGAATCTCACTTGGAAATAATGCTTACATTATAATTTTAGAGTTAGCTTGGGATTTGGTTGAGAGAATATCTCAACCCCCATATGTATATTTGCAATTAGTTGGATATACTTCCAACAATAAATATGTATCATATTTGTGATTGAATGAGTGAAGAAAAAAACATTTTTTGGTGTGCATTTTGATTTCTTTGTTGGTATTAGAGCCCATATGGGCCTCAAACCCTCATGGGAGGGCCTCGAAATAGGGAAGTGATTTAAGTATGTAAGAGCATATTCTTAAGAGTTTTGTGTATCAGTGTGAAGGTTACACCGTGGAGAAGATAGTGAGGTAAGTGGTGTCATTCTAAGAGTGTATTCATTACTTCTTATAGTGTCCTCAAATTGGAGATTATTTATGTTAAAATAAAAGGTTTGATCAATCATGGAGTGAAGTTGGAGTGCGTTTTATGCATAGATACACGTGGAGGATTCTGCAATCGAATCATAATTTTATTGCAGAATCTGATCAATATGCACCAATGTCTTGTTGATAAGCTCTCTGATCCATATTTTTTCAAAAAAGAAATGAAATACAGATTCAAACCAAAACACAAAGATACAACGAAACATAATTCCATTAATAAAATAGCAATTGTTGAAAATTGTTTACATACATAAGAGAAAAAAACTAGTTCGAGCGATGGTAGCTTATCTCTGAAACACAATGTGATGGCTACATGCCTTCTAAATTGTGTTACAATAAAGCTCAGATGCCTTTTTATTATTTAGGAACAATAGAAAACCCTAAAAATCGAAAAACCTAACCCTAGGAGATGAAGTGCCAAAATTTTGTGGGACCAGTTGTGATTAGTTGGAACACCAACTTCTTAGGGTCTTAATTTGGGCATATGATATTTGTTTAGCACGCAAAATACCTCGTTAGAAATATCTATCTGACGAAATAATTTTTTCGTGACAATCCTATACCCTAAGGGCTATGGGCTTGGCACGTTTTCCAAATAAATTTCGTTTAGGGCCTCAAAACGGCTCTAGAAGTTCAAGACTCGAAAAACTACCAAAAATAGAAAGTTTTGCTAGAATTAAAGAAACTAAAAGAAAATTGTGTTTGGGGTCCAAGTGGAATAAGTGGGTGGTCACCAATATCCACCTTGATCATTCCTCCTCCCTTAGGAAGTAATGATCCCCATTGTGTTGAGTGCACCCATGAGATGGGGAAATTTCATCTGAACTTGGTCCCTAATAAGCAACTTGCCTTGGTGCAGGAGTTAGTCAACTGTAACAATCCAATACAGTTGGATCCTATATTAGTGAGTGCTCTTGATATGCATGTCCATGATTTGATTAGTTGTGTCATGTTCCATGAAATCTGGGTTGAGCTCTATTGGTGCCAACTTCTCGACAATGTATGATGTGTCCAACAATGGTAGAAAGTATGGTCGAAGGCGGTTCATAATGAATACAAGGTGTAGGAAAAGGAATGGGGGAATATTGAACTCGAAATAATTTCCTCCCACAACCTTTGTGATGGTGTAAGGTCTCTATCAAAGGGGTTGAAGATTTCGATGGGCTCTGACAAGGCATTCTTTCTGTAAATGCCATCAAAATTTGTCACCCACCAAAAACTTATGTCACACTCAATGTTGATCATATCATTGTTTGTGCTTAGCAATGGCTTTATCCAAGATTTTTCGAACCTAATAGAGGATGTGTTAAATGCGTTCAATAAACCTAGTGGCTTTATTAGCTTGAGACTGAACCTGTGCAGATTTGTCCTATGTAGTTGCAAGAGAAAATGCAACATCAATTGGAAATAATGGTTGGAATCCCAGTCCCACATGAAAGGGGTTGTGTACAGTCGAGATATGGAGAGATATGTTATAATTGTGTTTCATATATGGAAGATTCACATCCGATGTTCACATATGCTTATATTTATACATGTGTAGTATGTGCACTATCATCCTGTCGACGACTGCTATTTGGACATCAATTTGGGGGTGGAATGCATTCAACTTGGTGAACTTGGTGTCCAAGAATGAACAAAGGCTCGACCAAAATTCAATTAGGAATCTGCTATCCTGATATGATATAATGATAAGAAGGATTCCAAAATGTACCCACACAGGTTCAAATAATATTTTGGCAGTGGATTTTTCTATGATAATCTTCTTGTAGGCATCCAATATGGCCATCTTAGAAAATCAGTTAATGACCACAAATACATAATAATTTCCATGCTTGGAAGAAGGAAGGCCAAAAATATAGTCCATGGATATGGATTCCCAAGGCCAGATAGGAGTAGACAAATGTAATATCCCCTTTCAGGGTTATCTCTAAAACACAAGAAAACTCCAACCAAAGATGGACTGGGAGGGAATTTACCAGATATTTCACCTCTAAAAAGAGGGTGAGATCTGGAGGCTATTTGGCCCTTTCCAGACTTTGTCTAAGAGTATGGGGAAAACACACCAAGTGGTATAGTAATTGGAATGCTCGAGGAGAAAAATAACAATAGTGCAAGCATACAATAACATATATATAGAACATGTAACAGATACTCGAGAAATGCAGAGAGAATTCTAAGCCATTTTATTATGCTGAGAAATATAAGTGAGTACAATAGGTGATCAGAGTGATGGCACCTAGACTTGCACAAGGCAAGTGAAGAAATACTCTCAGAATACTGATGGAATGGCTGCTCTCTGATCTACGTCCAAGCTGCTGGAAAACTGCCGTGTAGCTACTACTACTGGAACAAGATGAGTATTTGGGGCTGCTCCCCTACTCGAAATAAGCTGAAACTCTGGAATCAACCTCTACTCACCAAACCCAGAAAATCCCAGAGAGCATTTCTGGAATGGAAAACCTACGAAAATCATCCCCTTGAGGATCTACGCTATCCTCCAAGGCTTTGCGCTGACACTGTAGGGAATCCACCAAAATATTGCCTCAAACTCTGCCAAAATACTCCAATAGGCAAGGGCTGGCCCCTTACTCAATATCAAAGCTCGAAACCTCCAAAAGAACCCAATCCGGAGCTCCCAAGAAATGGACTGCGTCCTCCCTCTCAAGACTGCGCAGTCTATGAATGCATTGCTCCTCCACAAAAGCCAAACACCAATCCTCCTGCAAAATATTGATGGGACAACCTCACTCGTGCAGGAACTCGAAGTCCCCCGGGGCTGAGGGTGAGATCTCCGAACGGAGACACTCGGTGCACTAAACAGTGCTACAGACTAGCTAAACAACCAGCGTGCTCAAGAAGTCGAAATGACCAGCTCAATATCATAAACATTGAATGACCAAAATGAGGAGGCTCTTCTCTCTTTATAACGTTGGCCTCTTTCAAACCCTAAGGCCCACCTCCTCCAACGTAGCCTCCCTTTGCCACGTGCTCAACTCAACCTGTGCCGTCCCTCCATGTGGTCTACGTGGGTCCCCTCTCTACGTGGTCTCTTGGCCACCTTGGCTCACTTAAGTTACAATGTTGTGTCTACTAGGGAGTGCACTTTATTTTTAGAGTGAGTTATGTCCCCCCTCTACTCACTTTTATTTATAATTTATCTACATAAGGAAAAATTGACCAAAATCGATATTTCCAATTAGCCATTGCTAATTGGGAATATTACAGTCTCCCCCGGCAAAATATTGCTTGACCCCAAGCAACTGTAGTGTTGGATGCTGCAAGATCTTCTCACTCTCCCAAGTGGCATCCTCATCCGGAAAATTCTTCCACCTCACCAAGAACTCCCGTATTGTCCTGTTCCGCAACTTCCTCTCTCTGGTATCAATAATGGCCTCGGGCTGTAACACCAAATGCCCCTCATCATCTATAGGCGGTAGCTCCTCTGTCACTGTCACCTGCTGCCCCAATGCCTTCTTCAGGCATGATACATGGAAAATTTTATGAATCTTGCTACCTTGGGGCAGCTCCAACTCATAAGCAACCTGTCTAACCCTGCGTATCACCCTGTATGGCCCATAAAAATGAGGCTTGAGCTTCTCAGCTCCCTTCTGCTTCAGTGATGATTGTTGGTATGGCTGCAAACGTAGGTAGACCAAGTCCCCTACCTCAAACTGTCTCTCCACCCGACCCTTGTCGACATACAACTTCTGTTGGTTCTGTGCTGTAGCCATGTTATCCTTGAGAGCTCGGAGAATGTACTGACTCTCTTGGATCCAATCTTTGGCTCTCAGAGCCTTGCTAGCACCAAACATCACATCAGCAAAAGATAAAGAATGATATCCATACAAAGCATAGAACGAAGACATACCGATGGACATGTGATGTGTGTTGTTGTAGCAGTACTCCCCTAGATGCAGCCACTTCAACCATGCTCTCTGCTTCCCACTGACATAGTTATGAAAGTAGCCCTCCTGCCACTTGTTAACTATCTTTGTCTGTCCGTCTGTCTGTGGGTGGTAGTTGGTACTCGGTGTCAACTCTGTCCCCACCAGTCGGAAAATATCTTGCCAAAATCCGCCCATGAAGCGGCTATCCCTGTCACTGATAATGGTCTTGGGAAGACCATGTAACCTGAAGATATCTCTGAAGAACAGATCTGCCACCTGTGCTGCTGTATAGTGTGTGGATACAGCAAAAAAGTGTGCATACTTCGTCAGTCGATCAACGACAACGAATATACAGTCCTTGCCTTGCACCATGGGCAACCCTGTGATGAAGTCCATCGAAATGCTCTCCCATTTCCCCTCCGGAATGGGAAGAGGCTGCAACAAACCTGCTGGATGGCTCATCTCTCCCTTGATTCGCTAGCAAAACTCGCACTCCCTGATGTGCTAGAGCACGTCCTCCTTGAGGCCCTTCCATGAGAACCTCTCTCTGATGGCCATGTAGGTTTTGGTAAACTCGTAATGGCCGGACAATGCTGAATCATGTGATGCCTGAAGTATCTTCTTCTTGAGCTGGGAGCCCTCAGTCAAGAAGATTCTATCTCTGTAATAGATGATCTCATCTATCACCCTGTATCTATCATCTGTCACTTGACCATCCAGAACCTCACAAGCAAAATTTTCCTTGGAGTAATCTACCAAAATTCGAGCCCTCCAATCCGTATCCAAACTCATCAGAGACAACGTGGCTGGTCTTCGTGAAAGTGCATTGGCTACACGTTGTTCTTCCCCTTGACATACTCAATGTCAAAGTCATAAGCCTGGATCTTGCTGATCCACTTCTACTGCCTCTCCTGTAGCTGCTTCTGCTCCAAAAAGAAACTGAGGCTGTTGTGATCAGTCCTCACCCTGAACCTGTTACCCACCAGGTACTGTCGGAATTTTTCCAATGTATGCATAATGGCCAGCATCTCCTTGTCTTATATAGCATACAACCGCTCATGAGGAAGGAGCTTCCGGCTCTCATAGGCTATAGGGTGGCCTCCCTGCATCAACATTGCGCCGATCCCCTCTCCCGACGCATCACACTCCAAAACAAAAGGCTGCGTAAAATCTAGCAACACAAGCACTGGGCAGCTGCTCATAACCTCCTTGAGCCTGTCAAAGGCCCGCTGCACTGTATCTGAGCAACTGAATGCCCCCTTCTTCTTCAAATTTGTAAGGGGTGTAGCAAGTTGAGAGAAACTCTTGAAAAACTTCCTGTAATATGTGCAGATACCAACAAATCCTTGAAGTTCTGTCACGTTTCTCGGCTCTGGCCAATCTCTGATGGCCCTGATCTTCTCCTTGTGGACCCTCACTCTATCCACTCCTATGATGTGTCGCAAATACAACATATCCGTCAACCCAAACTCACACTTGGAGAGCTTAGCATAAAAATGTTGCTCCTCCAAGATATGTAGTACTGCCTCTATGTGCTGGAGATGCTCCTCCCAAGTCCTGCTATATATCAATATATCATCGAAAAAGACCAACACAAACTTCCTCAGATGACTGCGGAAGATATGGTTCATGCATGACTGGAAAGTGGCTGGTGTGTTGGTTAGCCCGAAAGGCATAACCAAGAACTCAAAGTGGCCGTAATGGCACCTGAAAGTAGTCTTGGGAATGTCCTGTTCCCTCACGCGAATCTGGTGGTACCCGTATCTCAAATCAATCTTTGAGAAGAACTATGCTCCTCTCAACTCATCCATCAGCTCATCAATCCGCGGTATAGGGTGCCTGTTCTTCGTGGTATTTTTATTCAGGGCCCTGTAATCAATGCACATTCTCAATGTGCCGTCCTTGTTCTTCACCAACACCACCGAAGAAGCAAAAGGACTGGTGCTAGGTTGAATATCTCCAAGAGCCAGCAACTCCTGGATGGCCCACTCAATCTCATCCCGATAGGCCTTGGGGTGCCTATAAGGTGTGGTAATAATGGCCTGGATTCCCTGCTCTAGCTCAATAGTGTGCTCAAACCCTCGATCAGGTGGCTGTCCTGGCGGTATCTCTCCAAACATCGTGTCATACCTGTCAAGGATGGCCTGTATATCAGGATGAACTGTCTACCCGGTAGTCCCTGCCTTTGATGCCCGTAACTCTACTGCCCACTCTATGTCTCCCTCCCAGAAGTCTGCCTCCATCCGGTGAGATGAAACAGTCTGGGGTGGGTAAGTGTACATCCCATGTATCTTTTCATGCTTCCCGGTCTTCTTATCATGCCACTCCATCTCCAAGGCCTCCCAATCTGTGGTGACCTTCCCTAGAGTAATCAGCCACTGTACACCCAATACCACATTGGTATCTGGTATGTTGACCATGAAAAAGTGGTCGATCACTGTGTAGGTACCCATCATCACAGGAAGCTCTGGAACATATCTGGCACACTGCATCGTCTGATCTCCTGGGACCAACACTGAAAATCCATCGAAGCTCTCTGTCGGTATGCCTCTCTGCTCAACCATCTGTGCATCGATGAAGTTGTGGGTTGCCCCATTGTCTATCAAAACTGAAACTCGCTGCCCACGTACTATCCCTCAGACACGCAACGTCAAATATTTGGGTACTCCTCGCAATGCTGCAAGGGTCCCCCCTGTGGGTGCAAAATCTGCACCTCCTGCTCCTGGAGGTTGAGGTGGAAAATGGTTCTGTGCTGCCTGACTGTCTCCTGCCTCCCCATCTTCATACTCATCCTCTTCCCCGCTGCTCTTGGAGAAGACCTCAATAAAATGTGCTTTTCCAGCAACACATTTGTGTCTCGGTGCCCACGGCTCCTGACAGGTAAAACACAACCTATTCTTCTTCAACTCCCTCCTGGCATCCTCATCTAGCTGTCCCCTACCCGGATTCCCATTAGGAGGGGGAATCCTTACATCCTTCCCCTTTGGCTGGAAATCCTATCTCTGGGGGTAAGGTGTCCTAGTCCGGGGTAAAGCATCCTGCAAATCCCGGGTCCTTCCAACTGCGTCCTGGACTGTGGCTAGTCTGGTGGATCTGACCAAACCTCAAAGTGGATTTTCTAACCCCTTAATGAACATGTATATCATCTGTGTCGTGGATAGATCAGGCACCATCACTGAAAGCCTCAAGAAATCAACAATATATGTCTCCGGGCTCCCAGTCTGTTTGAGCCTCGTTAGCTCAAAAAATTGCTCTTTCGAATCCCTCCGGTCAAACCTCTCTATCAGTCTCCGGGTGAACTCGACATATGTGGTCACTGTCGAATGCCCGAGTGTCACCATCCCATGGAACCACCAATCCTGGGCCTCTCCATCCAAATGCAGCGTAGCCACCTTGATGGCCTCTGTCTCTACCATCTGGTTGAGCTATAAATATATGTTCAGCTTCTCCACCCAAGACTTTGCCAAACTGTTTGATGAACCATCAAACATAGGCAAATGGAATCCGCTCGATGTACGCTGGGTGTCTCCATCATGATAATGTCGGTGCCCTCTATGATGGTCGCGGGGTCTGCTGTCTCGCTGGAGCTGAATAAAGTCTCTGAATGAAAGGGCATCCCTGAACTCCTGCCCATATGCCTGGTACTCAGCAAAGTAATCACCCATGTGGCCAGGCTCCGGCTCCTGCTGTGCTCCTACCCCTGTGTCTACACCCAGAAAAGTGGGCATAGTGGAACTTGTGGGTGCATGTGATGCCTGGTGCGGAGTGGCATCCCGCTCCTGCAAATGGTGGGATGTGCCTGACCCCTCACCAAAATGGAAACCCCTTGGGGTTTCACGCTGTCTAGCCTCCACAACAGTGAATCTCTGACCCATCACCTCGATCTGCCTCGCCAGATCCTGCACTGATTTGAGGAGTGCTTCCCCAAACTGTTTTGCATCACTATCATCTGCCATTGGCTCTCCTTGCTCTGCGTCTACCATAGGCCCCTCCTGTTCTACGTCTATCACAGGCTCCTCCTGTTCTGCGTCCACCACCCGAATGCAGTCACCCTCTCCGTAGGTGTTCTCCAAACTACGCTCAATATCTCTATACTTCCTACCTTTGTAGCAGATGTAGGGTTTCTCCCCCGGTGTCATAGACAACTAGCTCCACAGGCTGAGCTAGATATATGCTCTGATACCACTGTAATATCCCCTTTCAGGGATATCTCTAAAACACAAGAAAACTCCAACCAGAGATGGAATGGGAGGGAATTTACCAGATATTTCACCTCTGAAAAGAGGGTGAGATCTGGAGGCTATCTGGCCCTTTCCAGACTCTGTCTAAGAGTATGGGGAAAGCACACCAAGTGGTATAGTAACTGGAATTTTTGTTGCCTTGCAATTTTCTCTCCCACCAGAAAAGAGCTGTTTCGTTTAGCCGAAGAGAAGCCATCTGGATATTTTCCTCATCCTCCTCGATCTGCTGAATCCGGCAGTAGACTACAATCTACTGAATCCAGTTGCTAATATTTTCTACATTACTTTCTCCATTATACATGGGAAGATCAAAGTTGACATATAATTTAAAGAAAGGTTTCTTAGATGCATTTCCTAAATTCCTATGATGATGGTGAGAAGAAGAAGAAGAAATTTCACTCGTGGAAGGAGAAGGAGGTGGATCCCCTCCATCATCTCCATGCGCTGAAGCTCGTCCTTCTGAATAAATCTCCCCTGCTCTTTCTAGTTTCTCAAGCCTCGAGAAAAACTTCTCGACCCAATCTGCCATTGTGTTGTTTTTCTCCTCCTCATTTCTAGCATTGCCATCCATGTTTCTTCTTCTATGTGCATGTACCACTTCAGGATCAAAAGAATTTAGTTTCCCTTCGCCTCTTCGAAGCCTATTTCTGGTTAGCATACAATCATGGAATTCATATCTACAAAGACCTCCTCTTATACCACTTGATCCAAGATCTTTTGCCGTGATATGGAATAATGAATTACATGTAAAATTGCATCTTAACCATGGAACTAAAAAGGCATGAAAACAAGAAGAGAGAAGCACATAAAATCATGCAAAGAAGACAAGAACTTGATAACAGAGTTCGTCCAGAAGCGACTACGTCTCCGAGCCCTGCTCAATCAGTGGGGAGGCCCTCTTTCATTAAGTGCCAATAAAATGTAAGTACAAGAATCAATGTAAATTTACACCCTTATACCTCCAATTTGCAAACTAGCCAAAAAATGGAGACCTCTGTTGCAGAAAAATATAGCACCATCGGATTCTTGTCACCGAGAGGTGTAGGATACATATAAATTTTTTCCAATTTGGACAATGGGAAAAATTGGCCCCTCTAAAAGTTTAGCTCAAATCATGGTTCCACCTGCCCCTGGAAAGGCTCAGGGTTTAGCTGCTCGCCTCGATCTTTGTGTCACTCCTGGTCTGCCTGGCACATTTGTAAAAGGTTGAGTTTATATAGGTAAATTCTAGATGGAGTTCCAAAAGGAAGCCGCTAGCATATTGGTTATGATCCGGTTTGGTGGGGAGGAGGCCGGGTGATCAAACCCCACCCCCTCCCTAAATAATAGCATGTCATTTTAAAATCCCAACGTTCATATTGTTTTGGGGGCCAGACCCGCATCGAGTGGCCTGCCCATTCGATCCACCATTCATATATGGAATGGAAGAGTTGGGGTGGCAGGGTCATGACCGTCGGCCCCACCCAATTTATATCATATTTGTTATTACAGTTCCGGTGGTTGGGGCGACAGGGTCATGACTATCGGCCCCACCCTTTTTTTTATATTATTTGTTATATTCATTGGTATAGGGTGGGGGTCATGGCTCGCCCCTATATTTTTATATTTTTTTTTCTTAACCATAAGGAGATATTTTTTATCTTCTCGATTTTTTACTGAAGGAGTCAATTTAACGATCCCACAAATTATCCCGGAATCCAGCCGAAGCTGGCCAGAATTCGGTGGCCATATTTCTGCAAATTTGTTGCCTCCTTAAGCTACCAAGTCATCCAGTCAACCTACCAACTTTGACCAACTCTAAATTTCTCATACGAACTTGGTTTGACGAACCATTCTCACTGTTGCAATCAGGTCAACGAGATATTCAAATTGACAATGAGTTTGCCACATTTTTGCCACTTTGAATTTTGAGCCTTTTGCACTTTCCACCGGTGCATAGATCCACCTAGATCGGCCTCTGAGCAAGAGATATTGGAAAACATGGAAGCAGTAGGTTGGCAGGAAGGTTCAATCCACTCGGTGTTAATAACATGGCGGTATCATTTTAGTGCCCAAGTTTAAGCTAACGGGAAGAGGAGGACTAGGATGATGCCATCCCAGTAGTGGTACCTTGACAGGTACACACTAGAGGTTTCAAATGAGGCGCAAGTAAAAAGCGTCAAGATGCATTGAGCGGGTGGAACCCACCAGGCAGCAGAAGCCCGAATTTTTTTTTGGACCACACATGGCTAAACACTGGGAGGAAAGTGTCGGGCTATGTGGCAGCTTCCCGACAATTCCAGACACAGAGGTCTTGGTGATCACGGGGAATGGTTTTGCACATAGTTGATCACGTAGATAAATGAAGAAGATCTACTCCGAGGGAAATCCTCTGAAAACCACAACTAGCTTAGGAGTGGTGTGCTTGAACCCGATGATTTCAGAAAAATAAATTAACAAGGGAATGGTTGGAAAACCAAGACCTTGGGACCCTTTCTCTCTCCTCCAACAAAAGAGAGGTGGCAATGTGCAATTGGCCCGGATGATGATAGTGATGATGTCAACACCAACCGATAAGAGGTGGACACGTGGCATGAAAATTTGGTGATTTTGGGTACCCAAGTGGTTTGTTTCTAGGTGACATGTGTCATCGCTCTAGAGGCACCAGGAACCCCTCGTGATGTCAGCATGATTTCATCATGGTGGATACAACTTGAAATATTTAAGAGGTGTTAAAGAGGTTTTTTAGGTCAGCGGGAGTTGGTACACGTTGACACTAACAACACAATAGAGGTCATCCAATGAGAAGAGTGTCGAGAGGACCCACAAGACAAATCATCCCATAGGCATTGCCCTATCGGTTTTGTTGAATGAACTTAGCGAAAGGTATCGGGTAGCAAGCACCAAGCCACGAAGGTAGAAGCGGCAACCAATGAAATGGGAGTCGGGCAAACCCATGGGACACGTCAACCCAGAGGTATGACCTCGATAGGTGAACTATGGTGCACATAAGTGAATGTGCCAGATTGTTGAGGGCGCACCATGGCCGATGCCATAGGTAGAAACCAAGGGCGTGGAGATAATAAAAGAAGTCATCTTTGGGAGCTCCAGGACCCAACCTTTGGGTCATTTTGTGTAGAAATGAACAGAGAGAGTAGAGAATGGAGTCATGGAGACTCCAAGGGTAGTTAAGCGCTAGATCCTTTGGATTGTTTCACATAGAAACATGACCAAAGGTGCAGAAAAAGAATGTGGGGTCATCCCCAGATCCTAGAATACCGTAAATTTTTCATAATTCAAATTAATAAAAATTTGGGAGTTGGACCTTAACAATGGGCATGGTCGCTTTTCATAGAAACATGACCAACGACGCAAAGTCGTTAACAAAGGAAATAGGCTCCTGACAGGACTGAAAATGACTTAGCGCCCAGGGCCTAAGACGATGGTCATGGAGACCCTGTATTATGGAGGAAAGGTAGGAAAATATTCCAACAAAAGGGGATTAAGCCCAAATTGTAGCTAAAAATATAAAATTCACTGCTAAAACCTATAAAAGTCCAGATTAGCTAAAAATTGCAAATAAACTCAGTTCAACTGGCAAGCAAGGTTGGTTAAGATCTGAGAACTTGGTGAATGGGTGCAGAGGACTAAGATGAACAAGAAAAATGAAAAAATAAAAGCTTCATGCAAAAATTCAAAGCCAAAGTTATCAAAAAGAAAAATCTATAAAAGCAGGTCTAAGCAAGCATAATTGAAGAGAGTTTTTCTTTAGACAGAGCTTATGGTGCAAGAAGGTGTTGGTATGGTGATTGTCATAGGTGTTTTCTGAAGTGGTGATAGAGATTTATTTATTTTTTAAATTAGAGAATGTATTCATTGATCCTAGTGTGAAAATGGATAAAATATGGATTAGTGAGTGTTACTGATTAGGGGTTGGTGCTCCTTCCAGTGGAAACTGGAGAATAGGTGGGGTTGTATCTCCAATTATTTGCAACTAATAAATTAGGAATTTGTAGCTTCTTGTTGGTTGTAACTAGAACATTGTAATTTCAATTTGTAGCTTTCCCTATGAATGAATTGAAGAGTGGATTTGAAAGTTACTTGTGCTTGTGTTTTCCATTGTGATTTTTGAAATTAATCATTGCTAAGGTTATTTAAAGTTGTTTTTGAAGTATTTAATGGTGTGCAAAAAGTAAAAAGAATTTTAAATTAGTAAAATTCCTATATTATTGATTGAACCCTGTCTTAGTGTTGTCCTGGTTTCCAACATCTCATCCCATGTTCACAAATGATTAGATTTATACAAGCATAGTATGTGCATTATCATCCTCTTGACGACCTATGTCTGGCCACTATTCTAGAGGTGGAATGCAGACGAATTTTTCAGCTTAGTGTGCAACAACCACCAGAGGATCAACCAAAATTAAATTAGGAACCTATTATCTCGATATGATATAATGGTCTTTAGGATCTTGAAATGTACACACACTCATTCAAAGAATAGTTTGGAAATGGATTTTTTTGTAATACTCTTCTTGCAAGAAACCAAAATGGTTATCTTAGAAAATATGTTGATGAACACAAATACCCAGTTGTTTCTATGCTTGGTAGAAGGAAGGCTAGACATATGGTCCATGGAGATGGATTCCTAGGGCCGACTAGGAGTATGTAGAGGAGTATGCATGCCTTGCTTCTTAATGGTTGGATTGGTGATGGCACAAGAAATTGAGAATTTGATATATTTTCTAGCATCATGTCGAATATTTGGGAAATAAAATAGTTCTGCAGTACTGATACTATATTCTCTGCACTAAAGTTTCCTATGACCCAACTGTAGTGCGCCTCCCAAATAATCTTGGCATGCTCGCTTAAAGGAACAAAAAGGTGTCCTAGGTAGAATAACAATGCATTATGGAGGTGGAAGTTTGGAACTTGTTTGTCATCCATCAGCGTTTGCTATGTGGTGGAAAATTCCGGATATTTTTTGTAAAATTGTGGCCATCTAGAAGTCTCGTGCCCACAAGAGTCGAGAACAATGGTCAGTGCCACAACAAGTGGCTGACCAAGGAAATCTAAAACATTATTGTTTCTTCCCTTCTTGAACTTAATGTTCAGATGAAATTGTTGCAGGTATGTGGACCATTTCTAATGACAATCATTTTGAAACTTCCCTTATGTGTGTAAGAACTATAGAGGTCGGTGATCTGTGGGGATGATCGTCTCCTTCCCCAAAATTTAATGTTTCCATTGTCAACAAGCCAAAAAATATGGAATACATCTCTTTATCGTGGGTCAGGTATTTCCAAATTTTATCGGAGAGTGTCTCACTGTGATAGGACACTGAATTCCCTTGTTGGGTAAGGACTGCACTAGTGGCATGGTTGGAGGAATCTATCTCAATTTCAAATGGTTTTTGCAGGTTAGGAAATGTGAGTACTGATGTAGATAAAATTGTTAGTGCTTCATCTCAATGAATTCCTTCTTTTGGGACTCAGACTAGAAAACAATTTCTTTTGCTCTGCCCTTAGTAACTTGACTCAAATTCCAAATGATATGAGAGAATCCCAACATGAACCTTCGGCATAAATTCTCAAGGCCCAAAAAAATGCGAAGCTCTTTTAGAGTGGTCGGGGCTAGGAAATCTCAAATGACTTGGATCTTAGCCATATACACATGCATAGATTTCTCATCAATTATGTAACCCATATATTCGATCTCTTTCATAGAAAAGGTGCATTTCTCCAAGTTGGAAGATAGTTTGTGTTATTGTAGGGTTTAAAGGACCCGCCAAAGATGTTGCAAGTGCTCTTCCCAACTCTTGCTAAAGATGAGGATGTCATCCAGATATACAACCATAAACAAGATGGTGAAGGGTTGCAAGATGTCATTCATTAGCCTCATAAAAGTTTCAAAGGAATTTTTCAACCCGAAGGGCATGAAAAACCACTCAAAAAGGCCCTCCTTAGATTTGAAGGCCATCTTCCATACATCTGTGGGTTCGATTAGAACATGGTGATAGCCAAAATTCAAAAAAATATAATTGCTAAAGTACTTGACCCCCTTGAGTTGGTCCAAAATGTCATAAATATGTGGGATTGGATACATGTTCCTGAAAGTGATTTTATTTAGTTCCCAATAATCAATACAGAGTATCTAAGTCCCATCCTTCTTTTGTACAAGTACAATTGAGCTCCCACAAGGTGAGGAAATTGGTCAGATGTGCCCTTTCTGTAGCAGCTACTGGGTTTGCCACTTGATTTCTTTGTTTTCTAGAAGAGAGGAGCAGTATATCGACCCATTGGGTAAAGGTGCTCTGGGAGCCAGATCAGTTGACTGTCTAACCTGACAGTGCAAAGGTACCCTTGTGGGAGAGGAGAAGATGTCCTTGTATTATTCCATGACCTTATCCACCTACTTCTATTGCATGGAGGAACCCTTACCAACAGCCATGGATGGGGCTGCAATGTTCCCCTTACTTTGAGAGTGAATTATAAAGGAAAACATTTTCTTGGTCTGTGAGATGATCTTACTGCATTTCTTAGCACAAATCAAAGAAATGATGGTAGGCGGGGCTACCTTCTATATCCTATATAACTTACTACCCAAAGTAATAATAATAGTATGAGGCTTGGACTCATACACAACATTATGCTTCCACAAGTATGGTTGGCCTTATAATACATCACAAACTTCAAGGGGAGCAACATCACACAATAACTCATCCGTGAAGGGCTTTATGCTATAAAATAGGTGGTACTATTGGTTGACGCAGAGATCTAGCCCTTGGTGGAGCCATCCGATGTTGTATAATTGCAGGTGTGGTGCTATTAGTAGGTCCAACCATTTCATGAACTCAACTGAGATGAGGTTCTTTTAACTTCTAATTTCACCAATGAATTTTCGTGGCAAACCCTTCCCCCACATCAGTGAGTGGAAGCCATGCTCACCCTCTTCTGGATATTTGGGCACAATCTTCTTGACCTTAGTGGTGGAAATGGTAGCACTGGGTTCTACATCAATAACCCGATTCCCCCTGTCATTCCCCTTGTCAATTTTTGGCTCATATTTAGAACATGAATCCAACTCTAGAGTTTTTGACTCATGCACGAGTGACTGCACACGACACTCATTTTTGCTGTGGCCGGGGCTCTTGTGGAACTCACACCACTTTCTAGTGGTCCTTCTTTGCCTTCTTGGTGTTATTCTTTGCTTCTGGCTTTGATAAGACATCCTAGGTTTCTCCACTTTGGATCTATCCTTTATTACATGGTTCGAAGGAGCCTTTTCTGTACTTAAGATTCACATATCTAAAGTCCCAATTTTTTTGTTTAAACTTTCCTCAATCCCCACAACATATCGACACACTGCACCAAGTGAGGAGAAGGCAAAGAACTCCATTTCTTCTTGGATGTATTTGCGCATAAAACCATGGTACTTGAGTATCAAATGCCTCTCAAAATCCTTGATACCCAGCTTCATGCATAGGGTATGGAAAATGTTTGTGAACTCTAACACATCTTGGTCCCTTCCCTAACATAGTTATGTCCATTATTTGTACTTATCTTCATAGCTTTTGACAGGATAATATTGTTCCTCTACAACATCTCGGAAATAATTCCAATAGGGTTCAGCTAAAAATAGTGAGGGTTTCTATTCATCCATTTTCTCACAATAAGTTTCCCACTAATCCTTGACACAAGGAGCGGCTTTGAGGAGTGCAAAAGAAATATTTTCCCTATCAAGAAAATTATGGACTGAAAATATCCCTCAAGTAGATTTAACCATATATCTAGGGCATTTGTGTCTATTTGGACTTCAAATATATGGATGTCAAAGTTAAATTATACCTTAAATGTGGCGACACCTCCTAAGTGACTACTAGATGAAGACGCTTCACCCGCTGATACCCGCCGAAGGAACTGGGAAATATTGTCCATCATATCGTTCCTTTTTCGCTCGAGGGCTTATTCGAGCAATATTTTTAAAGGATCTCCTTCTCCCTCATAATTCTTTTCTTCCTCCATGGAAGGCCATTAGGGTTGGCGGGGCTGGTCTTGCAAGGGTTCAACCAATTCAAGTCCCAACTACTTATACCCCAACCGCATTGGAGACATGCACAGAAAAATAGAGAAAGAGTAGACAAATATAATACCAATGATCCAATTGTTTGAAGGAAAATAAAGAAATACATATTCAAACCAAAACATAGAGATACAATGAAATATAATTTCAATTAATAAAATATCAATTGTTGAAAATTGTTTACATACATAAGAGAAACACACTGGATCAGACTATGGTAGCTTATCTTCGAGAAGAGATGTGATGGATACATGCCTTCTGAGAAGTGTTATAATGAGGCTCAGAGGCCTTTTTATTATTGAGGAACATTGGAAATAACTAAACATAAAACAAAATTAACCCTAGGAGATGAAGCACCAAACGTTTGTGGGCCCCGTTGAGATTAGGTGGAACGCCAACTTCCCGAGGTCGTAATTTGGGCATATCATATTCGTTTGGCACACATAATACCTCATTAGAAAGATATATTTAAGGATACAAGTTTTTCCCAACAAGCCCATACTTTATGAGTTATTGGCTTGTCAAATTTTCCAAAAATATTTGTTTACTACATCAAAACGACTCCAGAAGTTTAGGATTGAAAAAATACCAAAAATATAAAATTTTGCTAGAATTAAAAAAAATGAAAGGAAATAGTGTTAGGGGTCCAACTGGAATAGGTAGGTGGCCGCCAATATCGACTTGGATGAGTCCTCCCCCCTTAGGAAGCAATTGTCCCCATTATGTCATCCATGAGAAGGGGAAGCTTCTATTGAACATGGTCCCTGGTGAGCCACTTTTCTTGGTGCAAGAGTTGGCCAGATTTGACAACCTGATACATTTGGATCCGCTAGTGGTGAGTATTCTTGATATGTTTTTCCATGATATAATCAATTGTGGCATGTTTTGTACAGTCTAGGTTGAGCTTTATTGGTGTTAGCTTCTCAACAATGTTTGATGTGTCTAACAATGGTGGAAAGTATGGTCAAAGGAAGTCCAAATTAAATAATAGGTGTAGGCCAAAGAATGGGGGTATGTTGAGATTGAAAGCATTGTCTCCCACATCCTTGGTTATGGTTTAAGGCCCGTATGAAAGGGGTTGAAGCTTCTGATGGGATATGAAAAGGAATTATTTATGCAAATGCAACCAAAATTTGTAGCCCACATAAAAATTATGTGGCACCCGATATTGATCATGTCGTTGTTTGCACTTGGGATTGGATTTATCCAACATGTCATGAACATGCTGGTAGATATGTTGAATGTGTTCAATAAACCTAGTGGCTTCATCAACTTTAGACTGAATATGTGAAAATTATTCCTTTGTAGTTGCAAGAGGGAGTGAAACATTAGTGGGACATATTGGTTGAAATCTGGGGCCCACTTGAAATGGGATATGTCCAATTGAGCTATGTACAATTTTTTAATAAATTTATTGCACATAATGAATACTCTCATCACATGTTTGTGAATGCTTATAATTTTACATGTGTAGTATGTGCACTATCATTCAATAGATGACCTCTATCTGGCCATAAGTCTGGGGGTGGAATGCAGTCAACTTGGTGAGATTGGTGTCCAAAAATGACCATAGGCTCGACTATAATGCGCTTAGGAACCTCCTTTCCTGTTTTGATATAATGGTCTACGGGATCTCAAAATTTACCCAAACTTGTTAAAAGAAGAGTTTAGTAGTGGATTTTGTTGTGATACTCTTCTTGCAGGCAACCAATATGGCCATCTTAGAAATTTTTTTGATGACCACAAACATATAGTCGATGCCATGCTTGGTAGAAGGAAGACCAGATATATAGTACATGGAGATGGACTCCTAAGGCCATTTAGGAGAAGGAAGAGGAGCATACAATCCTTGCTTCTTAATGGTTGGCTTGGAGATGCCAAAGGCACTGCAGGATCTAATATATTTTCCAACATCTTGTTGGATATTTGGCCAATAAAAATACTTATGAAGTATTTCCATTATGTCCTCTATGCCAAAGTGTCCTACAACTTTACTATAGTGCACCTCCTAAATCATCTTTGATCCCTCACTTGAAGGAATGCAAAGGTGTCCTAGGTGGCATAACAGTGTGTCCTAGAGGTGGAAGTATGGAACTTGCTTGCCATTTATCAACATATGGCATGTGGTGGATAATTATAGATCATTTTTTAAAATTTGCATCCATCCAGAAGTCCCATGACCAGAAGAGTCGAGAACAGTTGTCAACACCACAACCACTGGCCGACTGAGGCAATTTGAAACATTATTGGTGTTTCCCTTCATGTACTTACTGTCTAGATGAAATTGTTTCAAGTATGTGGACCATTTTTTATGGAAGTCGTTCTGCAAATTCCCGTGTGTTTGTATAAACTAGAGAGGATGATGGTCTGTGTGGATGATTGTCTCCTTCCCCATAATCTAATGTTTCCACTGTCGGTAAGATTTCATGATCGAATACATATATTTATCATAGGTGGGGTATTTTTGAATGGTATCATAGTGTCTCAATGTGATATGTCATCAGATTCCCTTGTTGGGTGAGAACTTCACCAATGGCGTAGTAGGAGGAATTTGTCTCAATTTCACATGTTTGTTGTAGGTTTGGCAATGTGAGTACTGGTGCAGAGAAAATGTGATGCTTCAAATCAAAGAACACCTTCTGTCGAAACCCAGACCAAAAAAACTTTACTTTCACTCAACCCTTAGTAACTTGACTCAAAGGCTAAGTGATATGAGAGAATCCCAATACAAACCTTCAACAGAAATTGGCAAGGACCAAAAATCCGCAAAGCCCTATTAGAGTGATTGGATATGGCCAATTGTGAAGAACTTGAATCTTAGCCGAATCCACACGCACACCTTTCTCATAAAAAATGTAACCCAAATATTGGACCTTGTTCATGCAAAAGGTGAATTTATCCAAGTTGGAACATAGTTTGTGTTGTCATAGGGTTTGAAGGACCTGTCAAATATATTGTATGCGCTATTCAAAAATATTTTGAAGATTAGGATGTTGTCTAGATATACAACCACGAACGAGTTGGTGAAGGGCCACAAGATTTCATTCATTAACCTCATAAAATTTACAGGGGAATTTGTCAACCTGAAGGGAATGTCCAACCGCTCAAAAAGGCGTTCCTTGGATTTGAAGGCAGTCTTCCATACATCTGTGGGTTCTATTGGAACCATTTGATATCCAAGTTTCAAATAAATCTCGGTTAAGTACTTGACACCCTTGAGCTGGTCTGGAATGTCATCAATATGTGGGATTGAATACCTATTCCTAATAGTGATTTTATTCAATGTATGATAATCAACGCAGAGTCTCGAGGTCCCATCCTTCTATATGAGTAAAATTGGGCTCCCAAAAGGTAAGGAACTTGGTCAAATTTTCACGTTTTGTAGAAACTCTTGGATCTGCTGCTTGATTTCTTCATTTTCCATAATTGAGCGACGGTATATCGACCCATTAGGTAGAGGTGCTCCAGGATTTAAATCGATCAAATGCTTGACTTGATAATGTAAAGGTATCATTGTGGGTGAGGAGAATATGTCCTTGTATTCTTCCATGACCTTATCCACCCACTTTTGTTCCATGGAGGAACCCTTCCCAAGGGCCATGGATGTGGCCACGATCTTCCCCTTACTTTAAGAGCGAATAAGAAAGAAAAAATAAAGTTCCTGGTATGGGAGATGATCTTAGCACATTTCTTAGTAGATATCAAAGAAATGGTGGTAAGCGGGGCTACCTATGGTATCTTTACTACCAAAATTAATAATAACAGTACAAGGCCTGGATTCATACACAAAATTATGCTTCCACAATTATGATTTCCTAATAATACATCACAAAACTAAAGGGGAGAAACATCACACAATACCTCATCCATGAAGGGCTTGATGTTGCAGGGCATGCGACACTACTGGCTGACATAAAGATATCGCCCTTGGTGGAGCCATCCGATGGTGTACGAATGGAGGTGCGGTGTTATTGGTAGGACTAACTGTTTCATGACCTCAGCTAAGATGAGATTATTTTGACTTCCACTATAGACAATGAATTGCAACGATGAAACCTTCACCCACATATATGAGTGGAAGAGACACTCACCCTCCTATGGATCTTTGGGCTCAATATTCTTGAACATGGTGGTGGCCCTAATGGCTCTAGGTTTTTCATCAATAATTTTATTCACCTTATTTTTCCCCTTTTCGGTTTCTGGCTCAGAGTTAGAAAATTCTTACGCCTCTAAAGCTTTAAGCTTAGCCACTACTGATTTCTTAGTGTTGTTTATTTTTGTAGCATTAGAAATTTTTCTAAGTCTCAAACTTTGTGAGGAGACTTGGACATCAGTATTCCAAAGAATCCAGAAATAATTTGTGGAAATTCCACTCGGTTCATTTCTTATGAAAATAATTAATTATTTTTATGGAGACCCTAAGTATAAACTTAGGGAAATTAAATAATTAAAGGGTATTAATAAGACATAGTGTGAATCTTATAGAGAAAGAAGATCAAGTCAAGTTTTAATATGAGCCATTTATTATACTTCTAATCTGGGTCGTTGATTCATCAATGAAAAAATTATAAAATAAGGCTTCCGGGACATTTGGAAAAACAGTCGGGCATACACCTAGTACCCGAAGGAGATTGATTCTGAAGGAATAGAATTCGATTTCAGTGGGTGAGTTGCAGAGAAAAGAGTTGTAGAACTAGAAGGAGAAGAGGGAGTCAGTAGTGACTGAGCTCAAGGAAAGAGGGACGTAGAGGGTCACATAAGGCATCGCGTTGCAACGCAGTGAACCCACACAGAGCCTACACAGAGTGACACATTCTAGTGTAGGGACTATGCAGAGAAACACGCAGACAGACACAGAGGAAGTCAGAGTTTCTTCCGGGTGTCTGGAAATTGTCAAGAGAAGCCGAGAATTTTGTCTCAGTTTTTTTCTGATTATATTTGCCACTGTATTCGTTGTAAATATTCATTTGCTGAAGAATAATAACAAAACCCTCATCTGCTGCACCGGTTTTCCCACATTAGGTTTTTCCGAGGGAAATTGTCCAAAAATAAGTTTGTTCATGTGATTGGTTCTTATGCTTATGTTCTTTACTGTTTACTTCTCTGCATATATAATTGCGAATGTTGTAGTAGTATTTATTTAGAAGTTTACTGATAGATTTTTGTAAATAACTTATTGGAGTAATAAGTAGTAGAGATAAATCTATCACAACAACTGTAAAATTTTCACATGGTATCAGACCCAGAGATGAGTAACAGGAATGGAGAATCGAAAAGTGAATAGAAATATGACATTGCTACATCAGCTCGGAGGGGTTCATGTAGTTCTCCAGAAAGGAAGAGAAGCATGAAAGAATATATGGATCATGATGTTTTTGTTCAGGCATCCAGACTGGAAGAATAATTTTCTTGTGTGTCAAGCACTGCTTCTCCTGAGGTCTGGAACATTGAAAGCGGAGCTTCTGTTCATGTGACATGAGTGCGGGAATGTTTTTCCCACTACCGAGAGGAGAAAATGAAATTTAAAATTCCCATGGGTAATAAAGAAAAATGTACCCCTATTGGAAGAGGTGCCGTAGTATTTAAGACCAAGGCTGGAAATAAGCTTCGGGAAACTAATGTATTGTAGGTGCCCGAGATGGGAATTAAATTTCTCTCAGTGTCTCAACTTCAAAACAAAGGTTATGACATTTACTTCAATGGTAACAGAGTTTACGTCAAACACCCCAGTTGGAAGAAGAAAGCACAAATTAGAGTAAGGAGCAACAAACTTTATAAGTTACAGCTCAAATCCCCAATGGAACTAATAGGAAGCACTGATGAAACAGACCTAAATGAACTATGGCACAAAAGAATGGGGCATTAAATATTCTCAAGAAAAATGTCACGGGAGTTCCAGAACTAAGCACCAAGGGAGACGATGTCTGCAAAGGGTGTGTTTTGGGTAAATATGCCAAGTTAGTGTATCAGAGAAGCAGAATTAGGGCCAAGAGTGTATTGGGCTTGATACACTCAGATATCTATGGACCAATGTACACTAGAGCTCTTATTGGTGCCGAGTATTTTGTCACCTTTAATGATGGCCATTCCAGGATAACTTGGATCTACTTTCTCAAGACCAAGGACGAAGTATTCAGTCAATTTAAAGAGTTTAAATCTCTGGTAGAAAATTTAACGAGAAAGCAGATCAAGGTGTTGTGTTTAGAAAATGGTAGTGAATACACGGACAAGGAATTTACCAGGTTCTGTGCAAGGGAAGGTATCCAAAGAAAGTGGACCGTTCCATATAATCTAGAGCAAAATGGTGTGGCAGAAAGGAAAAATAGGACTATTGCGAGGCTGCAAGGGCAATGTTGTATGATCAAGACATGCCAAAATTTTTGTGGCTAGAAGCTTGTAATATAGTTGTCTATGTTCAAAACAGGATTCCTCACAATGCATTGGGAAAGATCACGCTAGAAATTGTCTTCACTTGTAGCAAGCCTGAGGTTAGTCACTTTTGGATCTTTGGCAGTACGACATACTATCATGTGCCCAGTGATAAGAGGAAGAAGTTGGACATGAGTGTGGAAAAGGGGTATCTGGTAGGATACAATGAGAATGAAAAGACATATCACATCTACATTCTAGAGAGCAGGTAAGTTGTAGTGCGGAGGGATGTGAAATTCATGGAGGAGAGGACCTTCAGAAGATCCTGCGAGTTGCCTTCTGCTACACAGTCTGAGGAGGATCCGTTGGTTCAACCTCAAAAACCCATGATAGATAATTTAGATGCCTTTCCAAGACATGGGGATCCAAGGGACACTTCTCCCAAGGAATTGCAGGAGGGAGAGCAGGTAAATCCACCCACTACCAGTGGGAGAAAAAGCAGGGAACTATGGAAAATTATGAGGGACACAAAAGACTTTGTCGGAGCCCCCCGAGATGTGAAGAGACAATGTAAGCAGCCTGAGAGGTACCAAGGCTTGGTTGCACAGGTTTGGGAACCATCTAGTTTCCAGGAAGAAGCTCAAAACTAGGTATGGGAAGATGCAATGGTGGAATAGCACAGTTCCATCATGATTAATGATGTCCTGGAGGTGGTCCCCTGACCTCAGGAGAGATTTGTTGTAGGTTCAAGGTGGATATACAAGATCAAGTATGTTGCAGATGGAAGCATTGAGAAATTTAAAGCTAGGTTTGTGGCTAATGAGTATGCTCAGATGGAAGGGATATATTATGAATAAACCTTTGCCCCAATAGCTAGATATACCTCCATTAGATCCGTAATATCCCTTGCAGCATAGATGGGATGGGAGATTCATCATATGGACGTCAAGACTGCATTCCTGAATGGGGTGATAGAAGAGGAGGTGTATATTGAACAACCAGAGGGCTTCGAGACACATGATCATAAGACTCATGTGTGCAGGCTTAAGAAAGCCTTGTATGGACTGAAGCAAGCTCCTAGAGCTTGGTATGGTCGAATTGAAAGCTACTTGCAGAAGATGGGATTCTTTAAGAGTGATGAAGATCCCAATATCTACTATCTAAGGGTAGGGATTGAGCCCCCGATACTAGTTTTATATGTAGATGATATGTTTCTGACAAGATCATCGAGGCTCATCAAAGGCTGCAAGGAGAATTTGGCTACAAAATTTGACATGAAGGATCTAGGGTTGATGCACTATTTTATGGGGTTGGAAGTTTGACAGCAGAAAGGGGAGACTTTTCTTAGTCAAGGAAGATATACTATATATATTCTGAAGAGATTTTAGATGGAGGATTGTAGACCCATGAAAAATTCAATGATCACCAACTGGAATAAAATTGACACGTCCGAGGATGATGAGGTTGATCCTACTCTATATAGGTAGCTCATAGGATCTTTGATGTATCTGGTAAACACTAGGCCAAACATTTGTTCTGATGTAAATACCCTCAGTCAGTTCATGGTGGAACCTAAGACAACTCATTGGGCAGCAACCAAGCATGTTCTCAGGTACCTTCAAGGAACAGTTGAGGTTGGATTGAGATACACCAGTGGCAGTGATATCAGGTTGAGTGGGTTCATCGACACATATTGGGCCGAGAGTCTAGTAGATAAGAAGAGTACCATTGGGTATTGTTTTAATCTAGGACTAGGGATGACTTCTTGGTGCAACAGGAAACATAAATTTGTGGCATGGAGCTTAGCAGACACTGAATATATGGCAGCTATCACAACTTCATGTGAGGCCATATGGCTTCAAAAAATGCTTGTGAACCTACTGAAGGAGAAAATGGAAGCGACCAATGTGTTCTGTGATAATAAAAGTTGCATCAAGCTCTTTGAAAATCCTATGTTTCATGAACGGTCGAAGCACATTGATATCAGGTGTCACTTCATCAGAGAATGTGTCCAATGGGGAGTGGTACAATTACAGTACACTCCAATAGGAGAACAAGTGGCAAACATTCTCATGAAGGCTCTGGGGAAGACTAAGTTTGTCTACTTCAGGGAGAAGATGGGATGATCAAGAATCCATTCCAATAGCAAGAATGGATATGATCATGATTCAGAGAGAGTTGCAGTACATATGCAGTAGTGACAATGGCAGGGTCATGGGCAACAATACAGAAACTAGCAGTGCAACAGATGAGCGGTGGCATCCAGAGATCAACAACGTATAGGATGCTTCAAAAGTAGAGAAAAATGTAGTAGGCATATTGCTAGAACACTTTCCTCGCTAAGAGGGAGTGTTGATTTTTGTAGCATCGGAAAGTGTTATAAGTCTCAAAATTTGTGATGAGACTTGGACATCAGTATTCCAAAGAACCCAAAAATCATTTGTGGAAATTCCACTTGATTCATGCATTATGAAAATAATTAATTATTTTAATGGAGACCCTAAGTATAAACTTAGGGAAATTAAATAATTAAAGGGTATTAATAAGACAGAGTGTGAATCTTCTAGAGAAAGAATATCAAGTTAAGTTTAATCTGAGCCATTGATTAGACTTATAATATGGGTCGTTGATTCATCAACGAGAAGATTATAAAAGAAGGCTTGAGGGTAATTTGGAAAACAAGTCAAGCATACACTCAGTACCCGAAGGAGATTGATTATGAAGGAATATAATTCAATTTCAGTGGGTGAGTTGCAGGGTGAAGATTTGTAGGAGCAGAAGGAGAAGAGGGAGTTAGTAGTGACTAAGCTCAGGGACAGAGGGACACATAGGGTCACAGAAGGCAGTGAAGAGCTGAAGCTTAGTGAACCCACACAGAGCCTATGCAGAGTGACACATTCTAGAGCAGGGACTATGCGGAAAAACACGCAGACAGACACATAGGAAGTCAGAGTCTCTTCCGGGTGTCAGGAAATTGTCAGGAGAAGCCGAGAATTTTGTATCAGGTTTTTTTTATTAATATATCTGCCAATGTATTCATTGTAAATATTCATTTGCTGAAGAATAATAATAAAACCCTCATCTACTGCACCGGTTTTCCCACATTTTTTTTTTCCAGGGACAATTGTCCAAAAATAAGTGTGTTTATGTGATTGGTTCTGATGCTTATTTTCTTTACTGTTTACTTATCTGCATATATAATTGTGAATGTTGCAGTAGCATTTATTTCGAAGTTCACTAATAGAATTTTGTAAAAAAATTATTGGATTAATAAGTAGGAGAAATAAATCTATCACCGCAACTATAAAATTTTCACAAGTGTGACACTCATTTTCATTATGGGTGGGGCTCTTATGAAATTCAAACCACTTTCTGGTGTCCTTATTTTCCTTCATGGTGCTATTATTTTCTTGTGGCTTCAATGGGTTGTTTTGGGTCATTCCACCTAGGATTTTTCCTTTGTTCAGTGGTTCAAAGGTGCCTTTTCCCTACTTCATATTCGTAGATCCAAAGTCTTGCTTCTTCTCTTTAAACTTATGCTCGATCCTCACAACATATCGGTACGTTGCGCCAAGCAATGAGATGTATAGGAAATCCATTTCTTCTTAGACATATTTTTGCATACAACCGCAGTACTTGAGTATCATATGCCGCTCAAAATCCTTGATACCCAAATTTGTGCGTAGGGTATGGAAAATGTTTGTCAACTCAGGCACATCTTGGTCCCTTCCCTGCCGTAGTGAGGTCCACTTTATGTACTAATCTTCATAGATTTTGATAGGGTAATATTGTTCCTTTATGAAATATTGGAAATAATTCCAAGACGGCGTGGCTAAAAATAGTGATGGTTTCTCCTCATCCCTCTACTCACAGTAAGTTTCCCACCAGTCCTTGACATGGGGACCAACTTTGAGCAGTGAACAAGCAATATTTTCCTTTTCTGAAAAATTATGGACAGAAAAATATCACTCCAACAGATTTAACCATTTATCAAGTCCATCTGTGTCTATTTGGCCTTCAAATATAGGGATGTTAAAGTTAAATTATATCTTAAAGGGGCGGGAACCTACAAAGTGACTACTAGATGAAGATGTGTCTCCCACTAATACCCGCTGAAGGATGTTTTAAAAAATTATCCATCATCTCATTCCTTTATCACTTGAGGGCTTCTTCGAGAAATACTTTTGAAGGATCTCCTCCTCCCCCATATTTCTTTTCTTCCACCATGGTAGGCTTTCAGGGTTGGCGAGGCTGTTCTTGAAATATTTCAATCAGTTCAACTCCCAAATCCTTATACACCAACCCCATTGGGGACATGCAAAAAAAATAGAGAAAGAGCATACTGCTCTAATACCACAAATCAAGATTTTTGCAGGAACAAAATGAAATACAAATTCAAACCAAAACATAGAGATACAACTAAAAAAAAATTTAATTAATAAAATAGCAGTTGTTGTAAACATTTTACATACATAAGAGAAATAAACTAGCTCAGGCAATGTTAGTTTATCTATGAGAAGAGATGTGATGGTTACATGCCTTCTGAACTATGTTATAATGAGGCTCAAAGGCCTTATTTTTATTCAGGAACAATGGAAAACCCTAATTTATAAATATCCTAAAACATAACCCTAGGACATAAAGTGCCAAAAAGTTTGTGTGCCTTGTTGGGATTAGTTGGAACAGAAACTTCTCAGGGTCATAATTTGGGAATATGATCTCCATTTAGCACGTGTGATACCTTGTTAGAAATATCTCTCCGAGGAAAAAAAAATGTCCCCACAAGCCCCTACCTTATGCGAATTTGACTTGGCACATTTTCCCAAAAAGTATTGTTTAGGCCCTCAAAATGACTCTAGAAGTTCACGTCTCAAAAAAATACCAAAAATATAAAGTTGTGATAGAATTAAAGAAACTGAAAGGAAACAATGTTGAGGATCCAAGTGGAATAGGAAGATGTCCACCAATATCCACTTAGATTAGTCCTTACCCCTTAGGAAGCAATGGTCCCCATTGTGTTGAGTGCCTTCATGAGAAGGGGGAAATTTTGTTGAACTTGGTCCCTATTGAGCCACTTCCCTTGGTGAAAGAGTTGGCCAAATTTGAAAACCCGATACAAATTGAGCCTCTGTTAGCGAGTTTTATTGATCTTTGTTTTCATGATTCAAAAAATTATGGCATGTTTCATGCAGTTTGGGTTGAGCTCTATTGGTGTCAGTTGCTAATAAATGTATGATGCGTGCAACAATGGTGGAAAGTATGGCCAAAGGTAGTCCACATTGAATACTAGGTGCAGGCCAAGGAATGGGGAATACTAATATTGAAAGCATTGTATCCCATAGCCTTGGTTATGGTGTAAAACATGTATCAGAGGGTTCAAAGCTTTCGATGGGATCCAACAAGGCGTGTTTTTCTAAAAATGAAACAAAAATTTGTTTCCCAGCTGAAACTTATGTGGGGGTCTGATGCTAATCATGTCATTGTTTGTACATGTAATTGGCCTTATCCAAGATGTCATCAACCTACTAGCGAATGTGTTCAATAAACTTGGTGGATTTATCAACTTCAGACTGAACATGTGTAGATTCTTCCTTTGTAGTTGCAATAGGCAATGAAACATCAATGGGACATAATAGTTGAAATCCTAGGCCCACTTGAAAGGGGAGGCGGCCAATCGAGATATGGAGAGCTTTGTTAAAACTTTGTTGTAAATAGACAAGACTCTCAACCCATGTTCACAGATGCTTAGAGTTGTACATGCTTAGTATGTGCACTATCATCCTATTGAGGACCTCTATCTGGCCATCGGTATGGGGGAGGAACACAGTCGACTTGATGAGCATGTTGTCTAACAATGACAAGGGGCTCGATCATAATGTGCTTAGGAAACTACTTTCTTGATATAATATAATGGTCTATTGGATCTTGAAATGTACCCACACTCGTTCAAAGAAGAGTTTCGTAGTGGGTTTTGTTGTGATACTTTTCTTGTAGGCAACCAATATAGCCATCTAATAAAATCTACCAATGAATACAAATACAGATTCGTTGTCATGCTTCATTGAAGGAAGGCCAAACATATAGTCCATGGCTATGGATTCCTAGGGCCAACTAAGAGTAGGAAGAGGAGTATACAAGCCTTGCTTCTTGATGGTTGTCTTGGTGATGGCACAAGTAGTGCAGGATCTGATATATTTTCCAACATCTTGTCAGATATTTGATAATAAAAATACTTCTGCAGTACTTCCATTGTCTTCTCTGTGCCAAAGTGTCATGTCACCCGAATGTAGTGCACTTACCAAATATTCTTCTCTTGCTCGCTTGTAGGAACAAAAAGGTGTCATATATGGAATTATAGTGCACCCTAGAGGTGGAAGTATAGAAATTGCTTGCATTCATCAACATCTAGTATATAGTAAAAAATTATGGATCATTTTTTTAATATTGCGGCCCTCCAAAAATCATGTTCCCATAAGATTCAAGAATAGTGGTCAGCACCACAACCGGTGGGCAACTGAGGCAATCTGCAACATTAGTAGTGCTTCCCTTCTTGTACTTAATTTTAAAATGAAATTGTTTCAAGTATGTGGATAACTTTTTATGACAGTCATTTTTCAAATTCCCTTGTATTTGTATAAACTGGAGAGGTCAGTGATCTATGTCGATGGTAACGTCCTTCCCCATATTTAATGTTTCCACTGTCAGCAAGCCTACATGGTGGAATACATCTCTTTATAATAGGTGGGGTATTTTTTAGTTGTATTAGATAGTGTCTCACTGTGATAGTCCATTGGATGTCCTTTATGGGTGAGGACTGCATCAATGGCATAGTGAAAGGCATATGTCTCAATTTCAAATGGTTATTGTAAGTCTGGAAATGTGAGTATTGGTGTAGATAAAAGGTGGGGTTTCAACTCAATGAAAACCTTCAGTTGGTACTTAGACCATAAAAAATTTCCTTTCAATCTACCCTTAGTAACTTGACTCAAATTCCAAGTGATATGAGAGAATCCCAACACGAACCTTCGATAGAAATTGGAAAGGACCAAAAAGAAGCTCTGCTAGAGTGTTCGAGGTTGGCCAATCCCAAATGAATTGTATCATATCCAGATCCACATTCACACCTTTATCATCAATGATGCAACCCATATATTGGACCTAGTTCATTCCAAAGGTGCATTTCTCCAAGTTGGCACATAGTTTGTGTTTCCACAGTGTTTGAAGGACTTACCGAATATGTTGCAAGTGCTCTTTCCAACTCTTGTTGAAGATGAGGATGTGGTCCATATATACAACCATGAAAGAGTTTTTGAAGGGCTTGAAGATGCCATCCATTAGCCTCATAAAATTTTCATTGGCATTTTCAACCCGAAGGGAATGACTAGCCACTCAAAAAGGCCCTTCTTGGATTTGAAGGTCGTATTCCATACATTTGTGGTTTCCATTGGAACCTAGTGATAGCCTGACTTCAAATCAATCTTGCTAAAGTACTTGGCCCCATTTAGTGGTTTCTATGGAATTAGATACATATTCCTGATAGTGATTTTATTTAGCACCTGATAATCAATGTAGAGTTTCCAGGTCCCATCCTTATTTTTTACAAGTACAATTTTGATCCCACGAGGTGAGGAACTTGGTAAAATGTGTCATTTTTGTGGAAACCCCTGTATTTTTTTCTTGATTTCTTAATTTTCTAGAGGAGATAAGTGGTATATCGATCCATTGGGTTGAGGTTCTGTAGGAGTCATATCAATCCAACACTTGACATGACAGTGCAAAGCTACCCCTGTGGGTGAGGAGAAGATGTCCCTGTATTCTTCTAGGACCTTATCCACCTGATTTTGTTGTGTTGAGGAACCCTTCCCAAGGTCATGGATGTGGCCATGATATTCTTCTTATTTTGAGAGCCAATTAGAAAGAAAAAAAATTTCCCGGCCTGGGAGATGATCTTACAGTATTTCTTAGAAGAGATCAAAGAAATGGAATTAGGTAGGGCTACCTCTGATATCATTTATAACTTACTACCAAAAGTAATAATAATGGTATGAGGCTTGGACTCATAAAAAAATGGGCACTTCCACAAGTATGGTTGGCCTAATAATACATCACAAATTTCAAGGGAAGAAACATCACACAATACCTCATCCGTGAAGGGCTCGATGTTGTAGAGCATGCGACACTACTGGATGGCGCGGAAACCTCGCCCTTGGTGGAGCCATATGATGGTGTACGACTGCAGGTGTGGTGTTTTCCATAGGACCAACCATTCCATGACCTTAGTTGAGATGATGTTCTTTTAACTTCCGTTATCAATATTGAACTGTAGCGATGAACCCTTCACCCACATCTTTGAGTGGTCTAGATGCTCACCCTCCTCTGGATCTTCGGCTTCGATATTCTTGACCTTGGTGGAAGCAATGATGACATTAGGTTCTGCATCAATAAATTTATTCCCTCTTGTCATTTTATGGCTCATAGTTGGAACATGCAATCTGACTCTGAAGTTTTTAGCTCAACCCCTAGTGACTGCTTACCACAACACTCATTTGTGTTGTGGGTGGGGCTCTTGTGGAGCTCACACCACTTTCTGGTGTCCTACTTCACCTTTGTGGTGCTACTATTTTCTTGTGGCTTCGATGGGTTGTCCTGGGTGACTCCGACTTGGTTCTATACTTTGTTCTGTGGTTTGGATGTTCCTTTCCCCTACTTTGGATTCATAGATCCAAAGTCCTGATTCTTCTATTTAAACTTTTGCTCGATCCTCACAACATATTGGTACACTTCACCAAGCAAGGATATGTGCAATAACTCCATTTATTCTTCGATGTATTTATGTATAAAACCACGGTACTTGATTATCAAATGCCGCTCAGAATCCTTAATACTCAACTTCGTGCATAGGGTATGGAAAATGTTTGTGAACTCTAACACATCCTCGTCCCTTCCCTGTCGTAGTGAGGTCCAATTTATGTACTTATATTCATAGCTTCCGACAAGGTAATGTTGTTCCTTGACGACATCTCAGAAATGATTCCAAGAGGTTGCGGTTGTAAAGAGTGAGGGTTTCTCCTCATCCCTCTGGTCTCAGTAAGTTTACCACTAGTCCTTGACATGGGGGGGTATCTCTAACGAGCGCAAAAGTAATATTTTCCCTATCGGAAAAATTATGGACTAAAAAATATCCCTCAAGTAGATCTAAACATCTATCTAGGGAATTTGTGTCTATTTGGTTGTGAAATATATGGATGTCAAAGTTAAATTGTACCTTAAAGAGGGTGATGCCTCTGAAATGATTGTTGAATGAATATTATTTTCTCGCTAATACTCGATGAAGGATCTAGGAAACATTATCCATCCACTCATTCCTTTATTTCTTAAGAGCTTCTTCAAGTAATATTTTGAAAGGATCTCCTTATCCCTCATCTTTCTTTTATTTTTCCATGAGAGGTTGTCGGGGTTGAGGAGGTTGGTCTTTCCAGGGTTCAACCAGTTTAATTCCCAACTCCTTATATCCCACCCTCATTGGGGACATACACAAAAAAATAGAGAAAGAGCAGACTGGTATAATTCCACCGATATAGATTTATGTAGGAAAGAAATGAAATACCAATTCAAACCAAAACACAGAGATACAACGAAACATAAGTTTAGTTAATAAAATAGAAACTATTGAAAAATCCTTATATACATAATAAAAAAATTACATTCCTTCTAAATTGTGTTACAATGAGGCTTTGATGCCCTTCTATTATTGAGTAACAATGGAAAACCATAAACATATAAAAACCTAACCCTAGGAGATGAAGCACCAAAATTTTGTGGGCTCCATTGGAATTAGTTGGAATTCCAACTTCCCGGGGTCCTAATTTTCTTCTGTGGGGATGATATATTTGCATTAGTTCTCATTTTTGTATTTTTTATTCGACGTGCTTATGTTCACAGCAAACAAGTATTTCATACAGGAATCGATTGCAGGGAAAACATAATGTTCAACGAAGTTCACAATGTATTTTATGGGATTCATTGTGAAGCTTACTTCAGAGAGTTGACCATGACAGGATCATGCGGGAGAATTGTCAGTTGTTCCTGCAAAGTCTTCAAAAATTGACTATGTGTCTTGTTGAAACCAAAAATACAATCCACATACCTAGTCTCAAGTCATGACAATTGGTCAAAGAAATACATGCAGTCGTTGAATACAATGTAATTTTGCTCCATTACTAGCCCTTCTGTGGTCTTGTCTGTTTGAGCAGGAAAAAAGTTCATTCCATTTCAAGCTTAGTTCTAGTAATTTCTTTTACATGTAGTGATGGAATATTGCAAGCCACACTTTGACTAGTTTTTTAGAGAAAGTGGCAGTTTCATCGTTTTGGGAAGCAATGTATGGCTGACAGTTTTAATGAAATTATTTATCGCTATTGCATCCATGCATAAAGAGTTATTAATCATTGAGCATTTTGTGATCGCAAAATTATGGGCTTGAGTGATTGCGTTATTTTAGAGCTATTATTGGTGATATGAATATAGTATTGATTGTTTGTGCTATATTGTAAAAGACGAATTAATGAACAAAGAAATAAATTTAATGGTTCTCAACGTTCTTCAGTGCCGAAAGAACACATCATTGACTTGGCTAAGTGAGTCTGTTATATGATGATGGGTCTTGTTATGATTCTGGATTCAAGAGAATCAATTAAAAGTTATAATATAGGATCCTCGTGTGTTAGTAAAGACAAGTTGTTTGATCAAATTTAGCACACATTTAGTATCTAGACTGCTTTTCTAGAAACTAACGGATAACCAAAATAAAAATATCTGATAGATGGTGGTTGGTCCATATGGTGGTTCATTACTTAACAAATTTTATCATGGAAGAACTGATGAGTTGAGAATGCAAATATTGATGATCTTATAAGTTCATCAATGATGGTTGGAGACAATTGTGTTTTAAATGAGTCAAGTGGGAAGCTCAAACACTGTGGTGGAGAAAGGGCATGGTCTGTTATATTTTAGAGTATGTAGAAGTGCAAGTGAAGATCACATTAGACAAATGTGACTTATATGTGAACTATAATTTATGATTCTTATTTGTAGTGTAAGCACTAAAGGAGGGACTTGGAGATAATGCTTACATGATAAATTTAGAGTTAGTTTGGGATTTGGTAGAGAGAATATCTCCACCCCCATATTTGTATTTTGGATTAGTTGGATCTACTTCCAAATATAAATATGTATCATATCTGTGATTGAATGAGTGAAAAAAAAATATTTTTTGCCGTGTATTCTGATTTCTTTATCTCTCAAAGACCAACAAAGTTCATTTCTATGAAGGTTGTACCATTTATGAACCATGTTATTTAATATCAATTACATAATTAAAAAAAAAAAAACTTTGTTGAGCATTTTAGTTTCATAATATTTTCCACCATAATTTGATAGTTTCTCTTTTTACTTTTTTCTTTAGCAAGTTCTTTATAACCTAATTTTAAAACCATTTGTTAAAATAACATAAAATTATTACTAGAAATTACACCAAATTTTGCAAAGGAAACACCTTAAGGCATAAATTCAATCATGACATATATAAGATCACTGAATATAAAAATTAGTAAAAAAAATGTCATTAAAAGTTAGAACATAAGAACAAATCACTGACATTATTCCAAATGTGTTAACATATTTAATTAATAGAAAAGTTAGCCATTAGCTAGAATCTTATTACATATTATACTTCATCTAGTTAAATAAAATGGGTGAGTAATGGGGAGTGACCTAACAGATAAAATTTATAATTTATAAACAACAATTCTTTCTTTTAAAATAGATAATTATATATTTATAAATTACAAGTTGTATTTTAATACTATAATAAAATATTTCAATAATTAAATAAAATGGGTGAGTAAAAATAAAATTATGTAAATATCTTTACAAGTCCCGTGTCCACAATTGACTTAGTCACTCAACTATGTAAAAAAAATTAATAGTCACTTGTAAGCAATTGAGTGCAGCAATCACAGCAATCTTAAACCTCATTTAGACTTGTTTTATTCACACCATCCTCCAACACTTGTCACCAATCTTTTCTTTCCGTTTGTGTAGATTTACTTATTGAGAGAGAATTCATAGCATGATTTACTTATTGAGAGAGAATTCATAGCATGCCATCTTGGGCCAATTCCGGGAAAAGCATAAGTATGCCTTATGAGTCCACGCATTTCCCCAAGTGAGGGAAAATGAAGACAATCATTGCCTTTTCCCTTTCCCACTCCATCAAGTCTTTTTCAGATCACATTCCTTCTCCAGTTCTCATTTCTCTTCACAGTACTCCATGATGGCCAGTTCTCATGGCTCTTCACAGTACTCCATGATGGTTTCTTCCTCTTCTTCAGCCTCGATCTTGGGTTCAAGTTCAAGATATCCTCTTCTTCAACCTCGATCTTGGGTTCAGGTTCAAGCTAATGTTGGGTTCAGGTTCAAGCTAATGGGTTTTACAAAGCAATGGACATTTGTTTCTCACAACATGAGGAAATGCAACTGTGGAAATAAAATATTTTCGGTGGGAAAAGGCACCATCACTCCAGTAGCAGTGCCCACATGAGAGAAAATAGCATGGATTAGATGATAGATGTGTCTACCTTCACAAGAATAATCATAGACATATGAATATGGAATGGAATATGTTTATAGCATGAAGTTTTCATCAGTGTTATCACATCTTACTAAGGTATTTTAAAGTTTTTGTCCTCTTATTTTAATAAAAGTATTACTCTATTATTCAAAAATATTACTCTATTATTCAAAACTATTTTCATTTTATAGTTTAGAATTAAAATAAATTAATATGAATCATATAAGATTCAAATTACAGTTTTTTAAAACATTTTTCAAAGATTCAACATATAATTTTTTTTATTTTTTATTTTAATTAAGAAATCTGAAATGTTGTTAGTTCTCTAAAGAAATAACTTCAATCAACAAGAAGTTGTTATGTCTGAACTCTTTGGTTTCATTTTGTTGAATACCATCTCAAATAATATCAATAAAATAACTGTTATAATCGCTCCACGTTCAAAATTTTTGTGTTGTTTTAATCTATTTCAAGACAGAGATATGTACAATGGGATATTAGGGTTAAAGTAATAATCTCCAACTAACACAGGTAAAGAACGTCAAACTTTGAAAAAATAAAGTTTTCTCTATTTGTGGTATCCATCGAAATTAGGCACAAATCATACTTCTCTATTTGTGGTGTGCATACGCACATGATTATCAGCGTTTACCTGAATTTCTTAGCTGGAAAGAAGTTGAAAAAACTCATGATACTTTTCTATTTGTGGTGTGCATATGCACATGATTATCAACTTTTACCTGACTTTCTTTGCTAGAAAGAAGTTGAAAAAACTCATGATAGTGATAATAAACTTTTATCGTTGTAAACAACCATTTTTTGACACAAGGATTTGTATCCACTCTAGAAGTTAAGTCTTGTTCTATTGAGTATGTAAAATGGGCGACAAGGCTCTCACAATCCAAAAAATGTAATGAAACATGTCTACAATACACAATGAGACTTCTCACCAAGATAATCTATGGAGTTGCCAACCAATTTTAAGCCCTCTGGCTCACAGAGATAGATGTGGTCCTCTCTACTGTTGCGTATTCGGCTGCAACTGCTTCTCATCTATGGAGAAAACACAACAATGAACAAGGATGATTGTGAGCTCAAAGAAATGCCACATAGAAAAATACACTTGATTGCTCATAAAACTATATCATTAAAAACACACTTGATTGCTCATAAAACTATATCATAAAATGATCTTGAAACGCCAACTGCACAAATGCTTCATAGGCTTCTTGTCAATGCAAAGATGAGGCAAAGTCCCAAAAAAATGTTATGAAACAAGTCTGCAATACACAATGAAGCGTCTCACCAAGATAATATATGGAGTTTCCAGCCAATTTGCAGCCCTCTGGCTCACGAAGATAGATGGGGCCCTCTCCATTGTTGCGTCTTTCCCCGCAACGACTTCTCATCTGTGGAGAAAACACAACACTAGGATAATGGTAACTGCACACATACTTTTCAAGCTGGTAGGGGTTGTATTTGTAGCTTATCTTACAAAATTGCTACCATATCACCATGCGACTAAATTTCTGTCTAATATGAAACCCTAGTGTATTTTTAATAACAGACACCAGTCTTGTTAGTGATAACAATCCTTTTAATCTTCAGTTTGAAGTGTTCTTTATATTTTCAAGGCACCCGTGTCCATTCAAAACACAACACTACAAATTATATGTGTTTGAATGCTTAACTCTATAAAATGTTGTTGATTGGGTTTCGAATGCTACGGGTTGATCGGGTTTCGAATGCTGCGGGAAAAAAAATCCGCTTGATTGAGTTCTTCTTTCTGGTGAGATGAATTCTTGTTCTTTCTGTTTCCTCATATTATCTTGTAGTGATCCTTATCTTGTACTGAGAGTGTAGGTTGGGAAGAGAGATTCGTAGAGGTTAGAGAGTTAGTTAGGTAGTTAGCTTAAATGAAGGAGGTTGTATATGAATGACCTAAAAAAATTCAATCGTCTAACATTTGATCCAACGATGCAGAGAAGGACAAAGTGGCAGCTAGGAGAGTTATTTTCAAAGAGAGATGCCTTAAAGCGTAATTAAAATAACATATGCATTAAAACATAAATAAAGATATTATGATTATTAGTCTCTACTAAGGTATGACTCTAGAAATATATTTGCCTCTTGAACACTATTAGTTTATCATTGACCAATGCAACTTATAATGTTTAACTTTGAAAAATAAGTATTTAGTTTTCAATATTATTAAAAATTTATTTTTACACATTTGATTGAACCATAACTTAAAGGTCTTATTGTAGCATTTTCACAATACCATGCCATGTGAATAATTACCTCACATATTTTATGGCATAATTTTGGATATGGTTGCAAGATTCATGCATGAAATTTAGATATTTGTATAGTAATTTTTTATTCCTAAAATTTGCAGGCAAACCATCTAAAAAAAATTATGGAGGATAACCCATACTTAGATAAATAACATTTACCATCATTTACTTTTCACCATAATTTAAGAAAAATATTTGCATACAAAATGGATCAGAATAAGATGTAAATAAATATTGTGACGATGACTTATTTCCCACCATTATTTATGTTTTCCTTATGTACGAGTAAAATTGTTTATGTGTAGACTCACTAGTGGTTACTACCTACCAAAAATTATGAAAGTGTTTGTGCCTAATCAAGAAATTAATTTATCAATTTCACATCTCAATTTATTAGATCTTGTCAAAGCAAGATTTTCCTCTTAACCATTATTAATTTAGCATTGAACAATGTGATTTTCCTCTTAACCATTATTAATTTAGCATCGACCAATGTAGGTTATGTGTTATGTTAAGGAATTCCCTGGTGTAAATGTCACATCCCCTGGGAAAAATCCAACCAACATAGCATAGACGGTGACAACCAACATAGAATAGATGGTAACAAGTGCTTTGTTTAGGAAATCCATAGTGTAAATGTCACTAGTTCCAAACTCCCTAGGAAAACAAGCACTCCGTTGTAAATGTCATTGGTTTGAAACTCCCTAGGAAAAAATCCAACCATACTAAAGGTTGGTGTAGCATAGGACATTTTTTTATAAACATATAGATGTTAACAAATAGTATTTTTTAAGAATTCTAAATTATTTTATTTTATGTTTATATTCATTCCTTTATATTAAATGATTAAAAAAACTACATTTTATTTTTTTTATTTTTTCAATGTTAAAATAGATTTATTTTGTTTTAATTTTTTAAATGTTATAAGATATATATGTAATTATTTATTATTTATATATAATATAATGTTTTATGATAATAAGTTTTCTAACTATATTTTAAAACAATTTACTATTTTTAATTATTTTATTAACACAAAGATAACATCATAGTATAATTTAGAAATTAAATGGTTTTTTTTTGTTGGAATATGGCAATACAATTTCAAGCAAGATTGTAATTTCTTGTTATTTAAAAAGCACTTTCGAATGCATATGGATTCAACATCCTAAAAAACCCCTAAAATATTGGAATTTTGTAGATTAAACAATTTAAAATTATGATTCTTAAAAAACTCTACCAAATTTACTAAAAAACTATTTTACTTATTAATTACACTGTAAGACGTTCCCTTTGAGAAAGAATCTCCTAGGTGCCACCTTGCACCATTATGCACCTTCAAATTTAATGTTAGACAATTCAACAGTAGTCAATCCTCAGATTAATAGTCAGTTAACAGTTAATAATAGCTTTAGGTTAGTAGTCAGTTAATAGTTAATAATAGTTAACAATATTTAATTCGTGGAAAGCTCATTTTAATTGTTTGCCTTATGTGTCTTCATGTTGAGAGAGGGAGATAGCAGCAATGCACTCGTCTATCTGAAATTATGCCTAGTTTCTCATAATCTCTCAAAAAAAGATTGTGGGGTTAGTCAACTTTCAGTACCTGTCTGTGCACTCCCTCCATCGACTGGGGAAATATGTACTTCACGTTCAGGTCTCATTTCTTCGGTAAGCGATCCGACATTTTTGGATCCCTTCTCAACCGATTTTGGGGACCCTTTCGAATCTGGGAATTTTCCAACACTCAGCTAGACTGGAAGGAAACTTTTGGGAATTTTCCAACACTCAGCTAGACTGAAAGAAAACTTCTAATGCGCACACCTCAAGGTTGATCCTCCATGTATTCATCATGTCTATTACATGGTTTTTGTTTATTTTTTTGTATATTTTCAGGCTTTGTTCTCTTCTGGAAAAGTTCTTTGGCATTTCTGCTTCCCAGAAAATTCCAAGGTAGAATAAGTAAAGGTAAAGGTTACAATAGAGTGCTCACTGTTACAATTCCCAAGCAGCCTTAGCCTAAACCCGAGGTTAGATCCATATAAATATCTAGTTATCTGAAAATAAAATGAGTGGGTATTATCATATTTGGGTTTACGTTGAGACCAGGGAGTTGAAATTCTTGAAAACATTTATCAATGGGTTTTAGTATTTGTATGAATAACACTAGGAGCGAGTTTTAGTATTGAATTTATTCTATTTTAGACAATATTGTTTGGTATTATGTTCTCCATGAGGCTTGGGAAGCCTGCAACATTAGTGTACAATAAAATTCATAATAACTAGCCAATGAATTTTTTAGTTAAACAGTGGAGAACTTTCGAAAAGGTTGGGTTTGGAAAGTTCCCTAATTCCCATATGGACTAAATTAGAAGGTTTATGTTTTTCAAAATTTCCTTTTAATTATATGGCATGGCATACTTTTGATATTTTTAAAAGATAGAAACATATTTCAAAATGTTTCACCTTGTAAAATACGTAATTGAAGAGATTGTGTAATATATACAACCTGTTACTCATAAAAAGTTTTCAAGAGAAGAGTAACCAATGTATTAAAATAATTCTCTGATTAGAAGGAAAAAAATGGCTGGAAAATAAATCCTTACAAAATCATGAATAAATTCAACTAAATGATTAATGATAAGGAACCAAACAACACTTTTATGGTAATTTTTGTTATTAGTTTTGGGAAATAAAATGTTAAAAAAAAATTTCTATGTTGTTGGAATGATTTTTAGTATTTGAAATCAGATCTTACATATAATAACTCATCCAAATTCATTTATTAATGATATTGAAATAAATTACAAGATGGTCATCATTACGTATGAAAGGCACGAATGACAGTGACATTGTGCTGGATAAATACATTATTATTATAAAATTTTGCCTATGTCTACATATATAGTGCAAATGGGATGGTCACCTTCCTATCCATGAATGTAAATGTAGTTCATGGTGTGCCCCACAACTCTCAAAACACATTTTATTTTCATCATTTATTCAATTTATGCAAGGGATTGGGACTCGTAGGAACAAGTTATTGGCATCTGAGTGTGAATAAAATATTCAACCCTACTCCACATTAATTTATCAATCCGGGCATGTACATTATTTCAAGGTAACACGCAAGGTATATGAAGGAGCAATGGCACAATCCGATATTGATCACAGATTCAAAAATTAAAACAACCAAAACTACTTTAACAAAAATTAAGATAAATTGCAGAATTATAAAAGCATTCACAGCAATTGAAAAAACATACCAGAACATCAGTTCAAATAATAAAACAGAAATGCGAAAGCCACAAAAGGAAATAACGCAACACCTGATCAGAAGAGTGGGCCCAACTCTCTGACCAGGGCCGCGGTAGACTCACGACTTACAAATGGAACGACAAAATGACTTGCATTGAATTAATTAAAAGTCTTCTGTTACAAAATTGGTATTTGTATGATAACCCCAATTCACAGCCCTGAGACCCTTCATATACAAATTTTCAGAAAACCCGTCTTCCCAATCTAACAACTAATATCTACAAATATGCAATTGTTACAACAACCAAAATAGTTTCCGAGAGAAAACCAAGAAAGGTTTGAAATAGATCTGGGGTAAGTTTGGATCTATTATGTTGTTACAACATATCGAGATAACGCTGAGAACTCGGAATTGCTTCTGTGACTTGCAAATGCGACCTTTTAACTGTCGGATCTACGGAAATAATAGAATTAATATTCACGTAGGTAAAATATCCATGACTATTATTTCATTAATCAAACATTCCATATAAGACAGTGTAAATGGGTTTACCTCGTGTGTTTATAACAATTAATAATACAAAGAGATAGAAGAGTGGGTGAAACTAGAAGAGGAAAGTATGCAGATTTGGTACCCAACATCTCCCCCCAAATGGTCTATCTGCATGTCCTCATGCAGCTCGTCGTCTTCTAAAATCTAGGTTGGACTGACTATGGTCTGTATGAAATTGAGCGAGGTCATACTGTCCGGACATCTCTGTTCCAGGGAGTTTATATCCTTCTATCAAAATGACATCCTTCCACCAATATTTGATGACATTGTATCTGGGAGTATACTGATCTTTTGGAAACCAAATGAGGGGGACCTGAAGCCTTATTTCCATCCACTGGACCCCACAAGTCTGAATACATGCTACAAAACGCGACACTCTTTCTAATGCTTGTGCAAAATTGGGTGCTCCAAAAGGTTCCTGATTTTTGAAAGCTGACGACGAAAAAATCCACCTCCTTTGACAATTGTTAAGAGCTTCATACCTAAAAGCTACTACTTGTCTAACACAGATGTCATCACACCATTTCTGGGTTTCCAGCATATGTTCCTTATGTCCCTCAATTTGTAAGAAGGTAAAGTGCTTATTATAAATATTCGCTACCTGACCATGCTCCCTCCTTATCATCAGTGGCCTTGTAACTTGATTTTCTTCAAACGTATCATATGCCTTCGTCCATTTAACCTGGTCGATAGTGTAGGAGGTGAAGACTCTCGGGTGAATATCCCAACCAAATGGAACGAGATTGAAGGTCTGATCATGCTTCAAGAAATAATCATGCATGTAAAGTTTGCATATTAAGTGCTGACCCACGATATCATGAATTTTCAAAATATGGAGGAACTGTATTGGATCCTCAATATCATGGCTAATTTCATTATAAATACTTTCCAAGCAGAAGAAAGAGAACTGATCATGAAGGAATAAAGCATAACTATGGGCAGGAGGTCTACTTGCCATTAATAGTTGTGCCAAGGTAAACATATTCTCTTTATCTGCTTTCAGAATTTGCACTTGTTCTTCTAAATCCTCCATCTTACCCTATTGCTTCTCTTGCCTCTATCATGCTCTATCTAACTGGTCTATATACCCAGTAAAAATCTCAACGGCCTGCTCCCGAACCCTCTTTGTCTCCTTCTTATGTTCATTCGCAACATATTTCCATTTCTGAATTTTAGCAGCTAGGAAGAATTCTCGGGCTTCAAATAGATGTTCAATTGGACTAGTCTATGTAGCAGCAGAGGAAACCTCAATATTAGGTTTTATTGCCTTCCATTTGCATAATTTTACCTTTTTCTTCAACCGAGATTCTTGCTTTCTCAGCTTCTGAAATTCCTTCTTAAACCGCATGGTCTCTTTAAACTGAATCTGATACCATTTCTTGAGAGGTGGTCTCCTGCTTTCACATTGTTCTATCCATTCTTGCTTAATGATGAATTCATCTCTCGGCCCTGCATCAGGTTCGGGAGGCGGTGGGACGTTGTTAATGGCGTCAACTAGATTTTCTGTTAGGTTTCCCTTACTTGGTTCCCTTTCTTCAGGAGCATTCTCCCTTTCTTCCTTCCTTAACTTAGCAAATTATGTCACCTGGTGAGTGCCTTCCGTAGCCATTCTCTGCTCCAGTGTTTCCACAAAATTCCCTTCTCCCTTTTAAGCTTCAGGATTCCCTTGCTGAGAATCAACAATTGATGGACCGATATCTGTCACATATTTCCATGAATTGACAAACTTCAGTACTGGTGGGACATCGATCTCCTCTATTAATCGTTGGGGAGAACAAAACCCCCTTGCTCCTCTAGGCATCATGGACCGAAAAGGAGAATGGAGAATATATTTTACCTGATTTGTGTTAGTCTTGTATACCACCTCTGATTTCTTTTCTTCATCACCCTTGTTTATCACTTGGGTCGAGCCTTCTTTGCGCATTGCTTCTTTGTTTGCAGTCGATACTGGTTCTTGTGGAGTAGTGTTGACCTCAAGGGTCGTTCCTTCTCTATCTTCCTGTCCTGACTGAGTCGGGGGTGGTTCTTGTGTGACACCCCTACCTGTTTCAATATCCATATCTATTTGGACAGGTGATGTTGTTTCTTGCGTAACATAATCACTTGCCAACCCTCTAGCTGGTGTTCCTTCTCCCTGTGCTTCATTAATGAAATTCGATGACTGCAGGACATTATCAAATTCATCCCCTATATCCATGATTTCTTCGTCAATAGGTTCCACAGGTGAGGATGGCTCTTTTGTGACAGCCTCAACTGTATCAGCAATTGTTTCCTCCATTTCCATTTCTTCCGGTTCTTCCTGTTCTACCTCCATTTCCTACGGCTCTTCCTCTTCTGGTGAATTGTTAGAAACTGTTGGTTCTTCCTGTTTTACTGAATTGTCAGAAGGTGCTCATTCTTCCTACATTTCCTCTGGCTCTTCCTCTTCTGTTGAATAAACCAGAGGCATTGGTTCTTCCTCCATTTCCTCCCTAGTAGCGACAACAACTGCTACTTCCTCTTCCGATAATTCATAGAGCTCTGCCCAAGAAACTTGAAATCAAACTATTGCATGCATAAAAAAAAACCGAAACAGTCCATTATTGGAGAGGATAGCCAACACCTTGCGCAAATGCTGAGTGGACTTTTCCATGTGCTGAAGTTGTTTCAATAAAAATAAAGGTATGTTTAAAGAATTAACCTGTGTTTGCGGGAATTGAAGGTGAGCCAGGATTTTGAAATGGTACTTGAACATAGTTGTAGACCATCCTTCGCAGGTTATGTATTTCATCACAAATCCTGCTACCTCATTCCATGGATACGGTAAAGAATTACGGTCATACCCTCTCCCATACTAAAAAATTCTTTCTCTTGCCTACAAAAACAGTTCAGGAAATTCCAGCAGGGGAATTATCCGAGTAAACCAATGTTGTCCTTACTGTATTAGCCCACTAAATTCTGTGATGGCTTATTCTGTGATGAGAATTTATACTCCTCTAACCTGAGAGAAATTCCCATTCAAATTTAGCACAAACTCCATCGTGATTCCCTTGTCGAATCCTTGAAATCTATTAAAATAGATATCCCATCCTGCATTGACGAAAACTTGCCACACATCTGCATTGCTACGGACCAATATTGTATCTTCGGGTTTGTGCCGCACAACCAGTCCGCCCATCCTGTAGAGATTGTAACAACACTCTGGATGCAATAGACTGTTGGAAAGAGTGACAGCTACCAAATTCGGCAAAAACACCATGGTGAAAAATGAGGTGAAATAACGGTAAATATGATAGGTGATTTCTTGGGAAACAAAGAAAATCGTGGCAGAATATGGTAAGTGTGATGAATGAGATGGTAATTATTCCGCATGAGTTGGAAATGACTGATCGATTGGCAACATGTGCATTTTTATGATCCCAATACATATTAATGATTATACGAAATACGGTGAGGATCGTGGAGCATACCAACAACACAATGTTTTAATAATGACTTCGGAATAATCATTCGATTACACCGTCATTTAGTTATGACAACACCCCCCCCCCCCCCCCAAAACTTAAAAATAGACGTCCACAGCTTTAATGTCTTGTCCATGGAATATTTAATTAAATCCATAAGAGTCAAATGGAGACGTACCTAGCGACCTACTTGAGGGTAGTGAAAATTGGTAGAATAATGATGCGAACGGAGTAACAACATCAAGGAGTAGTAGCATCTTAAAGTCGCAACATCCGAGGAGTAACAACATCACGAGTAGCAGCATCCAGAGTAACAACATCCAAGGAGTAACAACAACCAAGGAGTAACAACATTACGGAGTAGCATCATCCAAGGAGTAACAACATCATGAGTAGTAGCATCCAGAGTAACAACATTACAGAGTAGCAACATCCAAAGAGTAACAACATCATGAGTAGCAGCATCCAAAGTAACAACATCATGAGTAGCAGCATCAAGAAGTAACAACATCATGAGTAGCAACATCTGGAGTAACAACATCCAAGGAGTAGCAACATCACGAGTAGTAGCATCCGGAGTAACAACATCACAAGTAGCAACATCAAGAAGTAACAACATCACGAGTAGTAACATCCAAGGAGTAACAATAACCAAGGAGTAAAAACATCCAATACCTTGTTTGTGCTTTCCACTTGTCCATTTTCCTGGGGATGGTGTGGAGATGTCACCCTGTGCTTGACCCCATATTTATGCATAAGCCTTGCTATCATGTGTGATGTGAATTGTGCTCCTCCATATGAAACAATCTCCTTCGAAGTACCATAATGAGCAAAAATATCTTCAAATAGAAAATCTAAAACCACCTGTTTTTCTTTCTTTCGCAACAGCCTTGGCTTCTACCCACTTAGTAACATAATTGGTACAGACCAAAATGTGAACCTTTTGCTGGGAAGGTGGGTTAAAGGGCCCAAAAAAATCGATATCCCACTTCTCAAAATGTTTGAGGACTACCTGGGGCTACAAAGGCATTTCATCGGATTGACCTGGATGTCCCATGTGCTAGAAACTACCACACCTCTAGACATAATTTTGCGCATCCTGAAAGATAGAAGGGCAGTAATATCCCATATGTAACACCTTATGGCATGTTATTTTGTCTGCAAAATGGCCTCCACAAGGGCCATCATGGGTAGCCTTCATCACTTCATATATATCATCCTCAGATACACAGCGCCGAACCTGCTTATCGGCTCCTGTATGAAAAAGGTATCCTGTCATCCAGGAATATCAGGCACTATGATGAATAATTTTCCGTTGTTCCCTACCTGAAAAATGACAGGGCACCTTCCCTGTAGCAAGATAGTTAGCAATATCTACATACCACGGAAGATTAGTAGAAATTGCGAAAATGTGCTCATCCGGAAAACTATCTTATATGGGTGTGCCTTCATCATTATTATCCATTCTAGACATAAAATCAACAACTACGTTATCTTTCCCTATTTTCTCTACTATTTTGATATCAAAATTTTTAAGAAATAGCAGCCATCTTGTAATGTGAGTAGGAGTGAGAGGTTTATTCATCAAATACCTTATTTTTGCATGATCAGTATGTACAAAAGTAGGATACCCGATGATATAGTGTCATAAATTATTTATAGCATAGCTGATAGCCAGTAATTCTTTTTCTGTTACTGTGTAATTTAACTCAACAGGAGTTAAATTCTTGCTGACGTAGTAAACTGCATACTGTGTCTTGTCTACCTGTTGTCCTAAGACTGCTCCTATTGTTGTCTGAGAGGCATCAGCATGTATATGAAATGGTAATGCCCAATCATGTCCTCGAAGGATCGGAGCTTCGCAAACCAACCCCTTAATCTTCACAAAAGCTACTTCACAGTCCTCTGTCCACAAAAATTCTGCATCTTTTGTTAGAAATTGAAAAAGTGGATGTGTTATTTTAACCAAATTTTCTATAAAACGTCTATAATAACTAGCGAAACCGTTAAAACTACGTACCTGTGTGGGTGTCTTAGGTACAGGGAAGTGCAGTATTACCTCTACTTTGGTCGGATCAACTCGAATTCCAACAGCCAAGAGAAAATGTCGCAATACTATTCCTTCTTCCCTCATCATGTGACATTTAACTGTACTCAGAGACACATGGGTCTGTTTACATATTTTGAGTACTTTTTCTAGATTTTCCAATCTTTCTTCAAATGAATTCCCATATGGAGTAAAATCATCCATATGGATTTCAACCTTGTCATTAACTAAATTAGAAAAAATTCCCAGAATTTCCCTTTGGAATGTTGCAGTCACATTACACAGACCACATGGGAGAACCCTGTATGAAAAGGTCCCCCATGGGCATGTAAAGGTTGTTTTATCTTGGTCTTTCAGGGCTATCTTGATTTGATTATACCTGCTAAACTCGTCTAGGAAGGAGAAAAACCTCTTCGCAGCCAGGGTGTCCAGGACTTGGTCAATGAATGGCAAAGGGAAATGGTCTGTTTGAGTTGCTTTATTTAGATCCCTATAGTCCATGCAGATCCACCATTTACCATTCTTTTTGGGAACGATAACTAGCCGAGCCACCCATTGGTTTTTTCGAGATGGGGTAAATAAAACCTACATCCAATAATTTTTGAAGTTCATCCTTGACAATGTTCTTTAGAGCGGGATTCATTCTTCGTTGGGGTTGTCTCACATGAAAACAATATTCCTTAATATAAATATGATGAGTACATAAACTAGTAGGAATCCCCTTCATGTTGGTATAATCCCAGGTGAAATATTCCTGATAGTTTTGAAGGAATTTTAGGAGCTGATTTGTCTGGGATTCTAACAGATTCGGGCTGATGTTGAGTGTATTTCCTGGTTCAATTTCAATTGGAATACTATCATGGGATGAATTTGTAGGAATGTCTTCAATTTCATCTTCTGGTTCAATATTTTCCTATGTTTCACAACTCATGGCGGACTCTAAAATTTGACGAGTTGAATCAGAAACAGAATAGGGATCATTAATAAAAGTGTTAATGGTATCATCCTCAGTTTCTATTTTGAATTGAAGGGCATGCCCAATGGTAAGGACCGGTCTAATTTCTTCATTATCAGGTTCAGATTCTCCATTGGTAGAGGTTTTCACTTGGCTAATAGTTTCTCTGATGGGCTCGGTTCCATATGAGGATAGAGAGTGAGGTTCTTTATAATCGTCCCACTTGATATAATCATATGTCTAAATCGACACCCGATATAGGAATTCGCGGTTGCGAGCTAAGGTCTTTCTAAAATCAAGGGATGACCATCGGCTGGGGATCGTGTCTGTAATACAAGGAGGTCCAAGGGATAGTGCCATGATTCCACCGAAATAGTAACATCTTCCAACCTCCCTACTGGTTTAATTGTAGACCTATCTACCAATTCCAAGACAGTAAGAGTTGGCTTAATGTTTCTGAGACCTAATGCATTCATTTTTTTGGAGGTAATGATATTTTGGTAGCACCAAAGTGACTAGTACATTTGGGATTTCAACCCCATAAATTTATACTGTTAGAATTGGGTTCCCCGGGTCCCCATATTTTACAGGCATGGTTTTTCCCAGCATGATGTCAGATAGTCTACCCATCACATGGATGGTTAACGGATCCCTTTATTTCTTCCCAGGTTTCTTAGAAAAATATTATTTGAGAGTTTTTGCATATATAGGTATGTCCCTCATAGCTTGGATCAGGGGTATTTTAACAAAAAGATTTTTTTAATTCTCCCAGAAATTTGAACTTTTCTTGAGGGCTCTGTTTACTCAGGGTAAATCTTTCAGGTTATGGCGTATTAATTGGGCAACCCTGCTTAATAGTAGGTTGGGGTGGTGTTTGCTTTATAATGTTTTGGTTTTTTTTATCCCCAACTGTTTTTGGTTTTAGTTCTGTAATTTCATTTTAAATCTGTTCTATGATAATAGGTGAAGTTGGAGCATTCACTACCCACCCATATCGTAATTTTATCTCATTAAGTCCTAGAGTAGAAATCCTATACGATGGAAGGTTAAGAGTGTCAGCTTGTTGGACCCCTTTATTATTAGGATTCAGTTTGGGTTGGATAGGAAGTTGAGGTTGCAGGGATGGATTACCTGGAGGTACATTGGAAGGAAACTGAAGTTGTTGTTGTGGCATGGATTGGGGAAACTGTCCAGTGGGAGAGGGTCCATGCCAGTTCTGAGCCCATGAAGGATTTTAACTAGTCTATGGAACCCATTATTGCCAGCGTGGATATTGATATTGAGACCACATTGGTGAAAAATGTGTTGAATGGGGAACCATATTAAAATTATTAAAATACTGAGATGGGTCCCGAGGAACACCTGGATTCATAATTGGTGGTCGAGGTTTCCATGGCTTCTTCGGTCCCATGAACTACAATTGATCCACCTCATTCTCTTCACTTGCTCCTTGAAAAACTGCCTTCAATCCTGGCAAGGAAGGGCACGAGCTGGTCACATGGGTCTGTTTTCAAATTGCGCAGGATTCAACTATGTTCAATGGGCATTCTTTCAACAGATGCTTCTTTCTACATTGTGGGCATAATATAGCCATATTATTTTCCAAATCCATTTGTTTCTGTTTCGCTTGCAAAGTGTCCATCTGGGAAGATAATTTACTTAGGATATCAGTCCTCAGGTTATCCAGTAGATTTCCAATTTCTGCCTTTGTGACCCCTCCACCAGAAGTTTTTGATGACCGAATTCCTTGTCCATTTCTTTCAGCCCCTCGTGAACACTGAATGCACAACCCAGAGATAGTGTCGAAGTCTTCCTTCGAGACGTCCCCCTTTCATACTATGTTCAAAAGTTGCAGAGAATATTCCCCGAGTGCCTAGAGAAGGATGATCTTCAGAATATCTTTTTCTAGGTCACTATGGTCGGACCTCTGCAGTATGTATTTAAATCGTTCCACAAAATCTTCCATATTCTTATCTTATTTATGTGCAAACTTAAAAATCTCCTCCTTGATGTCAGGAGATTTACAGTAATCTTGGCATTTCTCCAAAAAGACTTCCTTCATCACATCCCATGAGGAGATAGTCTTTCCCCCTAAACCCATGAAACATCGCAGGGATGTTCCCTTTAAAGTAGTAGGAAATATATTTAATTTATGAGCATCAACGATATAGTCGTACCCCCGAAAAACAATATCAAATTCAAAGAGGAATGTATCGGGGTCCTCAGAGGAAAGCCCATGAAAATTAGGCAAAGATGTTAAAGGGATGGGCTTCATTGGTGCATCACCTATGATGTTTCCAATTGGGAAATCAATAGAGGAACTTGTAGGTGCCATAAATATCCTCCAATAGTCAACCGAGATTTCAACTAGTTCTGCAACTGATAATTGGGGTGATTCAATTGTAGGAGGTTTCACAACACTCCCTCAGTATCGTGGTGATGCAAACTCCTTCAGGAGTTGTTCTTCCCAATTCGAATTGCTAAATTACTTTGACCCTCTTCTTGCAGTTTCTTCTCCTTCTGTCGGCAACAGGGGTACTTCTTCTACTGATATTTTACTTAATTATTATTCTACTGTTGAAAGGATTTCCTTTGGTACAGTGGATGGAAATGGTTGCTCAACCGACTGCCCATTGGAATTTGTCTGAACCCTTACCCTGATAGCAGTAGAAGAATATGCTTTTGATTCAGCCTTTGCGATGATCTTCTGGATATATGTATTCCTTCCCATATTCCTTCCTTTCTTTAGGGGTCTTCCTCTGCCCCTCTTATTTGAATCTTTGTTCATGAAATTGGTGGGAAGAAATCATTAAAATAACAGAAGTGCTCAGGACCTGGAGGAGGAAAAATAGTTTCCTCCCCATGAAAAGAGATTGGATTCAAGTAGAAAACCAAACAAACTAAGAAATTCAAAGTTCAGGACCTGAAGTAGGGTAATCAAATACCCTCGCTAGGATGAGAAATTGGACCCTAGGAAAATAATCTAAAAGTAATAAAGAAAAATACTACGCTCGGGACTTAGAGCAGGGTAACAAACTCCCTCCCTAAGACGAGAGATTGATTTCCAAAAAAAATATCAAAAAGCAGAAAAAAAGAACACTACACTCAGGACTTAGAGCAGGGTAACAAATTCCCTCCCTAAGATGAGAGATTGGTTATAAAAAAACAATTGAAAAGCAGAAAAAAATAACACTACGCTCAGGACCTAGAGCAGGGTAACAAATTCCCTCCCTAAGACGATAGATTGGTTATAAAAAAAACAATCTAAAAGCAGAAAAAAAAAAACACTACGCTCATGACTTAGAGCAGGGTAACAAATTCCCTCCCTAAGACGAAATATTGATCCTTGGACCAATTATAGATAGTATTCTTGCACCTTGTTAGCCTTCCCCAACAATGGCGCCAAAATGTTGCAGTAGACTCACGGCTTACAGATGGAACGGAAAAATGACTTGCATTCAATTAATTAAAAGTATTTTGTTACAAAATTGGTTTTTTGTATGCTAACCCTGATTCACAGACCTGAGACCCTTCTTATAAAAATGTTCAAAAAACCTGTCTTCCCAATCTCACAACTAAGATCTACAAATATACAATTGTTACAACGACCAAACTAGTTGCTGAGAGAAAACCAAGAAAGGTCTGAAATAGATTCTGGGTAGGGTTGGATCTGTTATGTTGTTACAGCATATCGAGATGACACTGAGAACTCGGAGTTGCTTTCGTGACTTGCAGATGCGACCTTTTAAATGTCGAATCTGCAGAAATAACAGAATTAATACTCGCGTAGTTAAAATCTCCATGGTTATTATTTCATTAATCTAAAATTCTATATAATATAGTGGAAATGGGTTTACCTCGTGTGTTTAAAACAATTAATGATACAACGAGATAGAAGAGTGGGTGAAAATAGAAGAGAAAAGTATGAAGATTTGGTACCCAACATCTACATGTCCTCATGCAACTCGTCGTCTTCTTAAATATCGTTTGGACTGACTGTGGTCGGCATGAAACTAAGCAAGGTCATACTCTCTGGCCATCTCTGTTCCAGGGGGTTTATATCCCTCTATCAGAATGACATCCTTCCACCAATCTTTGTTGTCATTATATGTGGGAGTATACTGATCTTCTGGAAAACAAATGAGGGGTAACTGAAACCTCAGTCCCATCCACCGAACCCCACAAGTCTGAATACATGCTACAAAACGTGGCACTCTTTCTAATGCTCATGCAAAATTGGGTGCTCCAAAAGGTTCCTGATTTCTGAGAGCTGATGACGACAACATCCACCTCCTTTGACAACTGTCAAGAGCTTCATCCCGAAAATCTACTACTTGTCTAACACAGAGGTCAGCACACCATTTCTAGGTTTCCAGCATATGTTCCTTATGTCCCTCAATCTGTAAAAATGTAAAATGTTTATTATAAATATTCGCTGCCTGACCATGCTCCCTCTTTATCATCAGTGGCCTTGTAACTTGATTTTCTTCAAATGTATCATAGGCCTTATTCCATTCAACCTGGTTGATAGTGTAGGAGGTGAAGGCTCTTAGGTGAATATCCCCCACAAATGGAATGATATTGAAGGTTTGATCATGCTTCAGGAAATAATCATGCATGTAAAGTTCGCACATTAAGTGTTGACCCATGATATCTTGAATTTTAAAAATACGGAGGAACTATATCGGATCCTCAATCTCATGGCTAATTTCCTTATAAATAATTTCCAGGCAGAATAAAAAGAACAAATCATGAATGAATAAAGCATAACTATGGGTGGGAGGTCTACAAGCCATTACCTATTATGCCAAGGTAAACATCTTCTCCTTATCTGCTTTAAGAATTTGGACTTGTTCTTCTAAATTCTCCATCTTACTCTACTATTTCTCTTGTCTCTGCTATGCTATATCTAACTGGTCTATATACCCAGTAATAATCCCGATGACTTGCTCCCAAACCCTCTTTGTCTCCTTCTTATGTTCATTCACAACAAATTTCCATTTGTGAATTTCAGCAGCCAGGAAGAATTCTCGGGCTTCAAACAAATGTTTAATCAGACTAGTCTATGTAGCGGTAGAGGACACCTCAATCTTAGGTATTGTTGACTTCCATTTATATAATTTTACCTTTTTCTTCAACCAAGATACTTGCTTTCTCAGCTTCTGAACTTCCTTCTTCAATCGCATAGGCTGGTTAAACTGAAGTTGATACCTTTTCTTGAGAGGTGGTCTCCTGCTTTCACATTGTTCTATCCATTCTTGAATAATGATGAATTCATCTCCCGGTCCTGCATTAGGTTCAAGAGGCGGTGGACCGCTGTTAATGGCATCAACTGGTTTTTCGGTTAGGTCTCCCTTACTTGGTTCCCTTTCTTCTAGAACATTCTCCTTTTCTTCCTTCCTTAACTCAGGAAATTATGTCACCTAGTCAGTGCCTTCATCGATCATTCTCTTCTCTGGTGTTTCCACAGAATTCCCTTCTCCCTTTTGAGCTTCAGGATGCTCTTGTTGAGAATCAAAAATTGATGGACTGATATTGGTCACATCTTTCCCTGAATCGAAAAATTCATTACTGGCGGGACAACGATCTCCTTTATTAATCGTTGGGGAGAACGGAACTCCTTTGATCCTCTAGGCATCATGGACCAAAAAGGAGAATGGAGAATATATTTTACCTGATTTCTGTTATTCTTTTCAACCACCTCTGATTTCTTTTCTTCATCACCCTCGTTTCTCACTTGGGTCGAGCCTCCTTCGTGCATTTCTTCTTCGTTTGCAGTCAACACTAGTTCTTGTGGAGCAGTGTCAATCGCAAGGGTCATTCCTTTTCTGTCTTCCTGTCCTGACTGAGTCGAGGGTGGTTCTTGTGTGACACCCCTACCTGTTTCAATATCCATATCTATTTGGGCAGGTGATGTTGTTTCTTGTGTAACAACATCACTTACCAACCCTCTAGCTGGTGTTCCTTCTCCCTATGCATCATTAATGAAAGTAGATGACTGTAGGATAGTATCAAATTCATCCTATATATCCATGATTCCTTTGTCAATAGGTTCCATAAGTGAGGATGGTTCTTGTGTGATAGCCTCAACTATATCCCCAATTATTTCCTCCATTTATATTTCTTTCGGTTCTTCTTGTTCTACCTCCATTTCCTCTAGCTCTTCCTCTTTTGCTGAATTGTCATAAAGTGTTGGTTCTTCCTATTCTACCGAATTTTCAGAATGTGATCGTTCTTCCTACATTTTCTCCGGCTCTTCCTCTTCTGCTGAATCAACCAGAGGTACTAGTTCTTCCTCCATTTCCTATCTAGCAGCGATAACAACTACTACTTCCTCTTCCGATAATTCACATAGCTCTTCCTAGGAAACTTGAAATCGAACTATTGCATGCATAAACAACAAATGAACTAGTCTGTGATTGGAGAGGACTACCAGCACTTGGCACAAACACCAAGCGGACTGTGCCATGTGCTGAAGTTGTTTCAATAAAAAGAAAGGTGTGTTTAAATAATGAACCTGTGCCTGCGGGAATCAGAGGTGAGCCAGGATTTTGAAATGTTACTTGAACAAAGTTGTAGACCATCCTTCACAGGTTATGTATTTCATCACAAATACTGCTACCTCATTCCATGGATATGATAAATATTTACGGTCATACCCTCTCCCATACTTCACAACTCTTTCTCCTGCCTGCAGCAACAGTTCAGGAAATTTCGGCAAGGGAATTCTCTGAGCAAACCATTGTTTCCCTTGCTATATTAGCCCACTAACTTCTACGATGGATTCTTCTATGACGAGAATTTCTACTCCTCTGACCCGAGAGAAATTCCCATTCAAATTCAGCGCAAACTCCATCGTGATTCCCTTGGAGAATCCCTGCAATCTATTAAAATAGATATCACATCCTGCATTGAAGAAAACTTGCCACACATTTGCATTGCTATGGACCAAGTTTGTATCTTCGGGTTCATGACGCACAACCAATTTGACCATATTGTAGAGATTGTAACAACACTCTGGACGTAGCAGAACGTTGGAAAGAGTGATGTCTACCAAATTCGGCAAAAACAACATGGTGAAAAATGAGGTGAAATAACGGTAAGTACGATAGGTGATTTCTCGGGAAACGAAGAAAATCATGGTAGATTATGGTAAGTGTGATGAATGAGATGGTAATTATTTTTCATGAGTTGGAAAGGACTGATCGGTTGGCAACATGTGCATGTTGCTGATCCCAATACATATTAATGATTATACGAAATACGGTGAGGATCGTGGAGCATACCAACATCACGAGGTTTTATAATGACTTTGGAATAATCATTGGTGTGGTTTAATTATGCTATCGTTTAGTTATGACGGCACCACCCGCGCCCACCCCCCCCAACTTAAAAGTAGCCATCCACGACGTCAATGTCTTATCCATGGAATAGTTAATTAATCCATAAGAGTCAAATGGAGACGTACCTGGAGACCTACATGAGGGAAGTGACAGTTAGCAGAATAATAGTGCAGTAATGATGTAGACAGAGTAACAACATCAAGGAGTAGCAGCATCGCGGAGTAACAACATCGTAGAGTAGCACCATCACGAGTAGCAACATCCGAAGTAACAACATCCGAGGAGTAACAACAACCAAGGAGTAACAACATTACGGAGTAGCAACATCCAAGGAGTAACAACATCACGAGTAGTAGCATCTGGAGTAACAACATCACGGAGTAGTAGCATCCAAGGAGTAACATCTTCATGAGTAGCAGCATCTAGAGTAACATCATCACGAGTAGCAACATCAAGAAGTAACAACATCATGAGTAGCAGCATCCGGAGTAACAACATTCAAGGAGTAGCAGCATCATGAGTAGCAGCATCCAGAGTAATAGCATAACGAGTAGCAACATCAAGAAGTAACAACATCACGAGTAGCAGAATCCAGAGTAACAACATCCAAGGAGTAACAACAACCAAGGAGTAGCAACATCCATTACTTGGGAAATTTCTAGCTCCGCAACATTGCTCCTCAATAGTAACTCCTACAAAAGACAATAAGTAAATAGTAACAATATTTATTATTATTATTATTATTATTTTATTTTATTTTTTAATTTAAAAAAAAATAAAAATTTAGAACAAGGATGTAGAGGAAAAATTCTCTGCACTGATGACCTTCAGACCAGATTTCTCGGATAGATGTTTAATGAAGGCATCCTTAGAGGCTGAACAGTGGTGCAGTCTCAGGAAATGTCCATTTGCTATGAAAGAAGCATGTGTATCGTCAATTATGATTAGTTTGACTGTTCCATTATCAAATACAACATCCACCTCGTAAGGTCCCATCCTGCTGTAGAAATTTTAATACAATTATGTATTGCCTGGATTCTCCTGATCTAACTATTATATGCCACTGTTAAAAACATAATCCTTCTACTAAAATATTTGCGGAAATTTAATCACTAATTGCAAACACATGAAGAAAGATCAATCACACATAACACAAATGTTTTTACTGGGAAATAATAAAGCTAAAAACCCCACTTTCATATATTATGTATATATCATGGATCATGAAACAATCTCATACAAAACTCTAATCCAAGAGCTCTCCATACAATATACGATCGTCTCACACTGTCATACAAAAATTCGCATATTCATGCACCAATTTACTTCCTCTTAACAACCTGCCTCCACTGCGCAATCCTTGCTGATCACAATCCTTGAATGAATGAGATACTGCCTTGCCTTGACTATGCAATCCTCATTGGCATATCCAATGTGTGTGTGGTTGCATGAGTGCACCCACTAATGTCACAACATATAGTCAAACTGTCCCTTTCACCTATCTCTCAATTGGGTCTCCACTGGATCTGACATGCATGTAGTTAACAGTAGTAAATCTTCAGTTTCATGTGAGATCACTCCATGTAAATTAATTTAATATTTAATTCAATGATCTCTCACTAGTGTATCTTTAGTTACAACTAGTTACAGCTAGCACAACTGAGTTTAACTCACGTAACTGAGTTAAACTACTTTACAACTCACATCCAACTTTATTACAACTTTGTATCACTCAGTTACAATGAAGTCCACTTGCATGTCCCACCAACCAACCTTAGAACTTGTAATTCCTTCAGTCAACTGGTTTGCCACATCAATTAACTGAAATCAAGTGCTTCAAGAGAATAGAATATTATTTATTGTCCAATTATTATTAAGAGATAATAATAACCGACATGCATTATATTTTTAGACATGCGATCTATAAATAGACTTCGCCCATGCATCTAAAAATAGAAACTCATAGATAAATAGAATTTTCTCAACCATCTATAAATAGAATTTTCTCAACATTCTAAAAATAGACATACACCTGAAAATAGCTAGCGGGCCCCACCTAGTGTAGGTGCTTAATTTTCACTAGGATCATCATCTTGTTGAATCTCAACACTCCCTCTCAACAAGAAAGGGATTATCCTTCACCCCGATCCTTCCTCTATGATATTCGAATTTTCTCCTGGTGAGCACCTTCATCAGAATATCTGCATCCTGATCCTCCGTAGGAATGTACTGAAGCAACATGATATTCCACTGAACAAAATCTCTGATATGATGATACCAAATATCTATATGCTTAGATCTATCATGAAACAAGATATTAATCGAGAGTTTAATGCAACTCTGAATATCACAATGAATCACTTTAGGATCTAAATGAGAACCAAACAAACCAACCAGGATCTTTCTCATCCAAATAGCCTCACATGCAGCTTGACTTGCTGCTATGTATTTCGCTTCTGCTGAACTAAGTGCCACAGATCTCTATTTCCTATTGTACCAAGAAACAACTATAGATCCGATACTGAAGACCCCTCCTGATGTGCTCTTTCTGTCCATTAGGCTGGCCGCCCAATTTTCATCCGTGAAGCCATGCAACTTCACCTCATCCGTCTGTCTATACCATAAGCCATACTCAAATGTGCCCCTGAGATATCTCAGGACATGCTTGCCTACCTTCCAAAAGAGCTTGGTAGGATTAACTATCACTTGACTAAGCTGGTTCACCGCATAACATATGTCCGGTATTGTATTTACTAAATACATTAGCGAACCCACTGACTGTCGATAGACAATAACATCCAATACCTCTCCATATGTAGCATCCTCTTTCCTCTATTTTCCTGGAAGAGGAGTATCCATGGGTTTGCAGCCCTCCATGTGAAACTTTCCCAGTATATCCCTTGCATAATTTCCTTGAGACACAAAAATTTCACCATCTCACTGCCATATTTCTAATCCAAGGAAATAATGAAGGAGGCCCATATCCTTCATCTCAAACTCCTTTGCAAGGTCCTCCTTGCATGAGTGTATCAGTTTCTCATCACTAGTCAATATTAAATCATCAACATAAAAAACAATGATTAAAATCTTACCCTCCACCACAACCTGGTATAGGTTTACATCCGCCTCACTCTTGGTGAAGCCAAGTCCAGTGAAATAGCTGTCAATCCGAGTGTACCAAGCACAGGGTGCTTACTTCAGCCCATATAACGCTCTTTTGAGTCTGCACACGTGCAACTCGCTATTGAAGATCTCAAATTGTTCAGGCTGCTCAATGTACACTTCTTCCTCAATGATCCCATTAAGGAATGCAATCTTCACACCCATCTGATGAATGTGCCAACCCATCTACACTGAGAGAGAAAGGATGGTCCTTATGGAAGAATACTGCATGATAGGTGTAAAGGTTTCTTCATAATCAATCTCCTCGATTTGTGAGAAGCCCCGGGCCACAAATATTGCCTTGTATTTCTCAACACTCCTGTCAACAGCTTGCTTTACCTCGTAGATCCATCTTGAACCTACTACTGATTTATCAACCGCCCTTGGAACAATTTCCCAAGCACTGTTTCTGACAATGGAGTCATACTCCTCCACCATTGCATCTACCCATGTGGGCTCCTGCACTGCTTCCTGAAAGGAATATGGCTCAGTGACAATACATTTTCTCATGAGAGCCATGTATCCAGTGATTCGGTCAGGAGATTGTCTCTATCTGCATTGTGAAGTAGCATTAGGGAAATTTTGAGGTCTAAAATGGGCCTCCTAAGTAAAATTTACAATCAAAATTCACTTTATGAGAACTAATCACTTTTTAGGGGATGCCATCATCCCTAATGGTTGAGGTGGCATTGCTTGAGTTAAAGTTACTTGCTTGTCACATTTTCAATGGTGGATAAAAAATCATGGTTAACCATGGTAGTTCTCTAAGCACTTTTAAATTCATAAAGTAAAGTACTCATAATAAATGTCATTTCACACTTTTTGAATAAAATAATATTGTTGTCATTTCATATTTCTTGAAAGAAACAATGCATATCCCTATACATTTATTATATTATATTATATTTATATAGTATATTAATTACATGTTATTATAATTAATAGCTTATAATATAATTAAGAATTTATTAATTTATATTTATATTTTATTTTAAGTTATTTAAGTACAAAGTACAAATGCATTATTTGTTCAATGATAATGACTTTTTCTTGAAAATCTCATT